>SJYT01026546.1:560434-636384 GCA_006410635.1 Cephalophus harveyi | reverse complement strand
CAAAAGCAGAGACATTACTTTGCCGACTAAGGTCCGTCTAGTCAAGGCTATGGTTTTTCCAGTGGTCATGTATGGATGTGAGAGTTGGACTGTGAAGAAGGCTGAGCACCGAAGAACTGATGCTTTTGAACTGTGGTGTTGGAGAAGACTCTTGAGAGTCCCTTGGACTGCAAGGAGATCCAACCAGTCCATTCTGAGCAAGGAGATCCAACCAGTCCATTCTGAGCAAGGAGATCCAACCAGTCCATTCTGTAGGAGATCAACCCTGGGATTTCTTTGGAAGGAATGATGCTAAAGCTGAAACTCCAGTACTTTAGCCACCTCATGCGAAGAGTCGACTCATTGGAAAAGACTCTGATGCTGGGAGGGATTGGGGGCAGGAGGAGAAGGGGACGACCGAGGATGAGATGGCTGGATGGCATCACCAACTCGATGGATGCGAGTCTGAGTGAACTCCGGGAGTTGGTGATGAACAGGGAGGCCTGGCGTGCTGCGATTCATGAGGTCGCAAAGAGTCAGACACGACTGAGCGACTGATCTGATCTGATCTGAACATCAAAAGGGTTCATTGCTTAATGACCAAGAACTAAGTTTATCAGGATGCAGGAGTTGGAAATGGTTTTAAATAAAGCACTTTCACGTGAAAAAACAAACAAGCAAAGCAAAACAAAACACTAGATTCTTTTTTCTGAATATTTGATAACCAATTTAAAAGCAAAAACTGCCCTCAATTTCAGCATCCCTACATCTTTCAGTTTCCCATCGGTTTTTTTAAGCTTTATGAAGATATAATTTATATCCCATATGATTTATCCATTTAATTCACTTTTCTTTTTATTTCTTCTTCTTTCGAGAAGAGTCATTTAATCAACATGTTTGGTACTTTGCAGGGGACAGGCCATTTCAGCTTTACACCACTCCATGCTCTTTTTTTTTTAATTTTTAAAGTTTATTTATTTTAATTGGAGGATAATTACTTTACAATATTGTGATGTCTTTTGCATTACATCAACATGAATTGGCCATAGGTATACATAGGGTACCCCTAATCCTGAACCCTTCTCCCATCTCCTTCCCTACCTATCCCTCTAGGTTGTCCCAGAACACTGGCTTTGGATGCCCTGCTTCATTCATTGATCTTGCACTAGTCATCTATTTTACATATGGTAATGCATATATTTCAGTGCTATTCTCTCAAATCACCCTCTCGTTCTCCCACTGAGTTCAAAAGTCTGTTCTTTACACCTGTGTCTCCTTTGCTGCCCTGCATATAGAATTGTTGGTACCATCTTTCTAAATTCCATAAATATGTGTTAATATACTGTATTTGTCTTTAAAGCGTCTGCCTCTGATGTGGGAGACCTGGGTTCGATCCCTGGGTCGGGAAGATCCCCTGGAGAAGGAAATGGCAACCCACTCCAGTATTCTTGCCTGGAGAATCCCATGGGCGGAGAAGCCTAGTAGGTTACAGTCCACGGGGTCGCAAAGAGTCGGACACGACTGAGAGACTTCACCTCACCTCACTTTGCATAATAGGCTCTAAGTTCATCCATCTCATTAGAACTGACTCAAATGTGTTCCTTTTTATAGTTGATTAATATTCCATTGTGTATATGTACCTCAACTTCCTTATCCATTCACCTGCCAATGGATACCTAGGTTGCTTCCAATAGTCTTAGCTATTGTAAATAGTGCTGCAATGAACAGTGCACTCCCATGCTCTTTCATATAAAAAGGTTATCAGCCCCAGAAGACAACATGGACTTCAGGCAGAATCTTGCCACAGACGAGGAATGGATCACCTTAATGTTTTTTATTTTATTTTATCATTGTGAAATCAGTACATCTTGAAGAATTTATTTGGAGAATTCAGAGAAAGATAAAGAATCAATATCTATGTATTACTTATTACCCATTAGCATGAAGTAACAACTCTTCTCAAGTTGAAGTTTTTCATATGTGTGTGTTGTGGGGTTCTATTTAGATTTCTGTATAGAAATCTATATAGACATTAGGTCATGTCTATAAATAATATAATTAGTTTTCAAAATATAACTGGTAGTAAGAATTCCTTCTTATAGCTATAGGTGATAGGTGATAGGTGAAGTCGCTCAGTCATGTCCGACTCTTTGCGACCCCATGGACTGTAACTTACTAGGCTTCTCAGTCCGTGGGATTCTCCAGGCAAGAATACTGGAGTGGATTGCCATTTCCTTCTCCAGGGGATCTTCCCGACCCAGGGATCGAACCCGGGTCTCCCACATTGGAGGCAGATGCTTTAACCTCTGAGCCACCAGGGAAGCCCTCTTATAGCTATACCATCATTTATTAAATATTCCTGCATTGTTGGATGTTTAGGTGGCTTCAAACTTTTTGCTGTCATCAATAAATCTGTGATGGATGTCCTTGAATATTTCTCTGAAAACCTCCTTACTATTTTCTTTAAACTCCTGGATATAGTATTTTGAGACCTTATCTGTTCACAAGCTTATATCTATAACAAGCTTTAAAGTCTAATTATTTGTATTTGGAGAAATTTACTCAAGTTTACTATCTCATCTAGTGCCCACTATAATTAATGCCATCTTGTAAGTTCTTTTTGAGACTTTCAAGTACTCCTTTGCAGAGTTTCCAGTAAAAAATTCAGAAAATGTATCATAAAGTAGAGGAGGGGGGAAGTCCTTCAAGCACTTTTTTAAAAAAAATTCAAGAAGAAGTAAATTTGGGGTGATATCTTAGTGATCTAAAAGAACATATGATACTCAGTATATAAGGAGGGCTTCTCATTCACTCTGACATGACTATCACATTATTTTTAGGACTGTCCTAACTATCTTGTCAAAGATGTATACTATGTGTCCTTTGTTTTGCATGTATATGTATGTATGTCAAAGACAAGGTATATTCTTACTTATCTTTAAAATAAGTGTAAGTATGAATTATGAAATACATACAACAGAAACATGATTGAAATGTACCTGCCCTTTTTTTGCAACATAATATGCAATCCCTGATGTTACTATCTTGATTTAAAGCACACACATTAGTAATATACTAAGAGAAGACTGTGTGCAATCTGCACACTCAGGGAAGAACTATGACATTTATATCTGTTCCATCCACAGTCATAAAGCCCACACTCGTACATAGTACTCATTAATCTTCAAGTTTTGTAACAAAAGTAAATCATTCTAAAATAAGCAATTATTAATTAATTAAATCAGAAATAAATTTGGAAGGAAATGCACTTAGGTGAAAGATGAGGAGACAGGGCTGGAAACACTTCTCTGACTATATAAATGGGTGAGAAGAAAGGAATTACACAGAAAGCTGCCTGAGGAGATGTGTGGCTGCTTCCTCACATCGCTCTCCTTTAGAACCAAAGCCACACCTCAAACAGGTAGCTAGGTGCACAGTCAGGTTCTCCATAGCCTTCTCTTCAATCACCACCTCTGTACAGATTATTACACAAGTGTTGATATGTGATACTTCATCCCTGAATTAAAAAAAATTTTTTTTGGTTTCTTGTATTTTAATTAGATACGTGGTGTTATCGCAAAGCCACAACTAATGACTGACTATAGATCTATTGAAATCATTTCACTTTCTGCCAGTGAACACACATTTGCAATAAACATTCAGCAGTACTGCAAATCTGAATATACCACAGGGATGATGACTTCACCAGAGAAGGGCTCATACTTATACCCACAAGAGAACAAAGAGATAGCATTTTCTCGTTCTTTCATTGAAGACAGTCATCATTTCTCAGATGTTTCTCGGCCTCCTCCCTATCTTACTTTTGAATTCTGCAGGTGTAAGCTCTGAGTCAGTGGTGCTGATGCAATGCCATATTAAGGCTTTGTGAAGTGGAACAGCCCCAAACAAGGTTTGAAGAAGAATCAGAGTTCGAATGGATCCTGAAGAGATCATCTTCCCCGATGAAAGCTCTCTTCAAGTTTTAAGGAAAAAATCCTTAAACCAAGATAAGCACCTGACTTTTAAAGAAGGAAATGTATTCATTTAACAGTGAATTTTCTAGTTCCCAATGTAAGGTTCTTCACGAGGTACAAGAAATACAAAGATAAATAAGACATGGTGCCGGTTACTGGAGATCACGAGATGGTATGAATAACGTCAGTACTGTCCCACTTGTAATTCATACTGTTTTTTACTCATCACACATCTCATCTAGGTCCTCTGTATTTCCATTCTCCTTCTCCTCTTTTATTATTTTGTTACACTTCAAAATTTTCAATGTGATGCTTAAAAGAGACTTTTCTACTTTAAATAAAGGCACCCACTGTCATCCCATGTTAGTATCATGTATTTAAATTTTACATAATATTAAGACATATTTTATGCCTTATATGAGTGTTGTTAGCTTTTTTTTTAACAACTATAAACAATGACTTGATACAGCCTCGTATAAAGTTAGGCCTACTAAACAATTAATAAACTAGAAAGAGATAAGTCCATTGAAGGTATGGTTTTAAAAATTGCCTTATACCTCCTCTGTAGTCCAGAGTCAGCTTACTGGAATCAGTTGTTGAAGTGAGTCATAATATTCAAGGGCCATATTAAAAATGGCACAGAAGCTGTAGAGTAGATTTTAAATTATCTACTGATACACAAAGGAGATCCAACCAGTCCCTCCTAAAGGAGATCAGCCCTGAGATTTCTTTGGAAGGAATGATGCTAAAGCTGAAACTCCAGTACTTTGGCCACCTCATGCGAAGAGTTGACTCATTGGAAAAGACTCTGATGCTGGGAGGGATTGGGGGCAGGAGGAGAAGGGGACGACCGAGACCAGTACTCTTGCCTGGAGAATCCCATGGAGGGAGAAGCCTGGTAGGCTACAG
The DNA here is from genome assembly GCA_006410635.1 of Cephalophus harveyi. Classification (NCBI taxonomy): domain Eukaryota; kingdom Metazoa; phylum Chordata; class Mammalia; order Artiodactyla; family Bovidae; genus Cephalophus; species Cephalophus harveyi. The sequence goes on along the minus strand of SJYT01026546.1, from coordinate 631,522 downwards.
TCCATGGGGTCGCAAAGAGTCAGACACGACTGAGCGACTTCACTTTAGATACCCTAGAATCTATTGTCTTTTAATGCTGCTGCTGCTGCTAAGTCACTTCAGTCGTGTCCAACTCTGTACGACCCCAGAGACAGCAGCCCACCAGGCTCCCCCGTCCCTGGGATTTTCCAGGCAAGAACACTGTAGTGGGTTGCCATTTCCTTCTCCAATGCATGAAAGTGAAAAGTGAAAGTGAAGTCGCTCTGTCGTGTCCGACTCTTAGAAACCCCATGGACTGCAGCCCACCAGCCTCCTCTGTCCATAGGATTGTCCAGGCAACAGTACTGGAGTGGGGTGCCATTCAGAGGCAATAATTTGCTAAGAGAGGAATTTGCTGTTGTTTGTTTGTTGTTTAGTCACTAAGTTGCGTCTGACTATTTGCAACCCCATGGACTGTAGCCAGTCAGATTCCTATCCATGTGATTTCCCAGGTAGAATACTGGAATGGGAATCCCCCCCCACCCTATTCCAGGGGATCTTCCCAACCCAGGGATCGAATCCATGTCTCCTGCACTGGCATTGGTAAGTGGATTATTTACCACTGAGCTACCAGTGAAGCCCAAAAGAGGGATAAAGAACTTTTAATAGTTACTACCATGGTTATGAAAGTCATGACCATATCTGCCTTAATCAGACCCTCCAGAGTTGAATGGACACCATAGGAGTAGAATTATAAATAGAAAAAATATACTGGATGAACAGAAAAATAGCCTAAAGGGATAGGAAAAACTACAGAGTATATTTAAAGTATGTAGAACTTTCATTTCAAATCCTAGTTAAAAAAAAAGAAAGAATTTAAGTCAATAGATTATTCAAGCAAAAATTAAGCAGATCAGGCTCAGAAAACAGATAATCAGACCATAAAGTACTGAGAAAATCATTTGTTCCTATTTTTAAAAAGCATTTAACCAATGAATAAGCATGAGAAATTTAGGTACTGAAAGGCCTTCTCTGATGAAAAAAATTATTTGACAATAAAATAGGCTGTGAGAATTAAGACTGGACAGTGCAGGTCAACTGGGAAACTTAACCAAACTATATAATGGAAATCAAATGCATTGAATGATAAAGAATAATTATGACAAATTTACTGTGAATATATCAGAAACACAAGCATGAACAGAAAATATAAGCTGTGAGAAACATTTATTATTGATTTTTAATTATATATGTGGAAAGATTCAACATTTATGAATTTAAGATAATCATTCTGTTTTTAGAGTATAATTTTGTCTCTACTATATGGGTGTGACGTAACTATGCAATCCACACAACTTTGCTATAAAGAAGTTGTTTGATAACACTTGTGTAAAGCATAAAATATGCCTTAATATTATTAATATGTAAAATTTAAATACATCAGGCTAACACGGGATGATATGGAATGTCTTTATTTAAAAAAACTCCTCTTAAACATCACATTGTAAATTTTGAACTGTAACAAAATAATAAAAGAGGAAGAAAATGGAATTGATTATATAAATACTTGTTTTGTCTAAACAAACTCATGTCTAGTACCATTGATGCTAATGACTTCCAAACCTGTCAGTCCAGATTAGAGTTCTCTTCCTAATCCCAAATCCACATATCTCAGGCCTCTACTGGATTTCTCCACCTCAATATACTATGAGTGTTTCAAACTCAAGTTCAAATGAGATTCATCATCACCTCTCACCCTCTCATTTCTCCACACAAATCTTGCTTCCTTTCTGCATGCTCTCCCTTGTTAATAGTAACACCATATGCCCAGGATCCAAAGCCAGAAAGACTAGTTTACTTTTTCTTTCTCTGTCTGATTTTCAACTATTATATTAGTTTAGAACCACATCAATGCTACTCCCAACTGCATCTCTGCCCATGGGCTACCAGAGTAACCCTTCAAAAATTTAAATATCAGCATGTTATTCCAATGCTTACACCTACTCAAAGTTTACCCTTTCTCCAACCCTTCACCCCTGGTAACAATAAGTTTGTTCTTTAAGTGCATGAGTCTGTTTTGTAGATAAGTGCATTTATATCTTTTTTTTTTTTTTTTTTGATTCTGCATTTAAATGATATCATGAAATATTTGTCTTTCTCCATCTGAATCAGGGAGTTTAGAATTGACATGCACACACTACTATATTTAAAATGGATAATCCACAAGGACCTACCGTATAGCACAGGGGACTCTGTTCAGTATTATTTAACAATCTAAATGGGGAAAGAATGCAGGAGACACAGGTTTGATCGCTTGGTGGGGAAGATTCCCTGCAGGAGGAAATGGCAACCCACTCCAATATTCTAGCCTCGAGAATCCCATGGACAGAGGAGCCTGGCAGGCTGCAGTCTGTGGGGTCACAAAGAGTCAGACACAACTGAGTGATTAAGAACACACACTATATGTAAAGTAGATAATCAACCAGGACTTACTGTATAGCACAAGGAACTCTACTCAATACTCTGTAATAACCTGTATGGAAAAAGAATCTGACTACATACATGTATATGTATAACTGAATCACTGCTGTGCACCTGAAACTATGACAACATAGTTAATCACCTATACTACAACAGAAAATAAAAAGTTAAAAAGAAATAATAAAGGAAGTTCTTCAGGTTACATGCATATTTATGAAATATTTTCCTCATTAAAATTTGTTTTAAATATAATTGACTATATAGCAAATATAACAGCAATGTATCATGGGGTTTACTACTATACACAAGTAAAATGTATAGTAGTAGCACAGAAGATGGAAGGGGAAAATATAAGCATGTTTTTGTAAGTTTCTTACATTAAAAATGAAGTGGTATGTTACAAAAAATAAATAAAGTTTAATCCATAACTGGCATGATAAAATCCAAACCTCTTCATTTATCTTGCTGTCTGGCTCTTTCGGAATGTTGTTTCATCTTTCACTACTCACAAAGAAGCATCATTTTGAAAGAGTTAACATTTTAACATTCAAGAAATCAGTTCTGAATATTCATTGGAAGGACTGATGCTGAAGCTGAAACTGCAATACTTTGGTCACCTGATGCGAAGAACTGACACATTTGAAAAGACCCTGATGCTTGGAAAGATTGAGGGCAGGAGAAGGGGACGACAGAGGATGAGATGGTCGCATGGCATCACCGACTTGATGGACATGGGTTTGAGTAAGCTACGGGAGTTGTGCTGGACGGGGAGGCCTGGTGTGCTCTAGTCCATGGGGTCGCAAAGAGCTGGACACGACTGAGTGACAGAGCTGAACTGAACATTTTTTGATATATGCATTGTGTTTTACTGGAGTAGAAAATAGCACCCCATTCAAGAATTCTTGCTTGCAAGGTTCAATGGGCAGAGGAGCCAAGTGGGCTACAATCCTTGGGGTCACAAAGAACCAGCCAAGACTGAGAAACCAAGCACACGCACATGCACACACAGTATTTTACAGTTTTAAGCTTCCAGAAGGCCCCTTCCCTTTGATTCTTCCCAGGGAATTTCTCTTCACTCTGTGGGATGGGACCCCACTCAATCATTTCGCCTTCAGGGTCAGTGAAACACAGCTGTCACTCCTCCTCAATGATACATCCTCTGTCACTCTGTCTATCTGTCTGTCTCTATCTCTCTTTCTCTGTTTTTCTCTATCTTTGTCTGTGTTTCTGTCCTTCTTGATCTTTGTCACTCTCTCTATCTCTACTGTCTGTCTTTCTGTTTCTCTCTTTGATAGATAACCAGACATAAACATATCTACCCACAAATACTTCTAATACTGTATCAGCAAACTGTATTATACTAATTTGTACATCTTTCTCCTCTGCTAGGCTCTGAATTTCCCAAGAGCTGAATCTATAATTTATGTATCTTTGTTTTCCAGCACCTGATGGAGGGCAAAATTAATATCTGTTGAAAGAAAGAATGAGCCTGAGGAAATATGTACAGATTTATTTCTGTACAGCACTACAGCACTTTTTACAACCGCAGTAAATTGCAAATAACATACATATCCATCAACAGAAAATGGATACTCAGTCAACTGACTATTACACAACTAGCACTGCATGTATTTATATGGGCAAATCTCCAAAGCATGATGTTAACCAGAACAAAGCAAGTTGCAGAAAGGTACAGCATGTAGAAACTGAAAACACAGCAACATTTAGATACGACAAATCTGATTGATGCTTGCAACATTGTTCTTTTGCTATATTTAAAAAGAAGATTTTAAATATTTCATGATATATAATGTTTAAAGACATTCCATAAAAAACATAACAAAGTAATAATTCTAACCAGGGATTGAACCCAGGCCCTTGGAAATGAGAGCACGGAGTTCTAACCACTGGACCACCAGGAAATTCCCAAGGCCTGTGCTTTTTACACTACTCTATATCATTGAAAATAACTGAAAAAAAAATTGAGATAAATGACAAATTTAGGAAAGCAGAAAGGAATTCTAAATGGAGAAACAAAGGGCAAAGGGGACAAGATAAAGAATCAGAAATAGGATACAAGAAGAACAGTAGCTTCAGTGATACCATGAAATGGGTGAGGATCCATTCAGGAAGCACCCAGGACTGTGAGTGAGCAAGCTCCACTCCCGAGTTGCATGAACTTCAGATGATCCAGTAGAGTATTTCCATGCCCCACCCTTGGAACTTCCTGCCATCCTGAAATTTACTAACCTGGCTTCAAGGAGGAGGAAATCTACCAGAGGGAAAGCTCTGAGCCTAGGATGTTGTGTAATGGGAGTGTGTCTAAAACTCAATAATAAGATGGGAGAAGCAGTGGAAAGAAGTTAGTTGATCAGCTTGCATTTTATGACAAGTAAGTATGAATATTCCAAATTACTGAATTGACCATTTATCCTGCTTTATATTACAGTGTCCATCATTAAAAGTGTTGCAATAGAGACGCTTCAGTTACGACTGTGAAGTTTCATCCATCACGCTGGTGGAGAGAGCTTAGTGGACAAAACACCAGCTTTCACTGGCTATGACACTCTGCAGCCAGAAGTTAATATGCTAGTGGCATTGACTCAGCAGCTCATCTTCTGAATGAAGCTAATTCCACAGAGTTTACTCAGATGGGTGGAGGGTCCTTTGGACAATGTCTGGGAAAAACACTGCCTATCTTGTCTGGATAATCAAGATTCCTACAACTTTTACAAACTAAAGACATCCCCCAGCTTCCTGTAAGCATGAGATGTAGGCAAGCCAAAGGCTTTATCCATATTCTTAAAATTGGTTCCTTAATCTGGCTACTTTCCCCTATTTTATCATTATCGAATACAAAGCCAATTTAGCCTTCCCCTAAACTATTTCTTTTCATTCAACTAATACTCTAATTATATTTTTATTTTATTTTATTTTTACTTTATTTTACTTTACAATACCGTATTGGTTTTGTCATACATTGATCCCACCCCATATCATCTCTCTGGATCATCCCCGTGTACCAGCCCCGAGCATCCTGTATCCTGTATCGAACATAGGCTGGTGCTTCGTTCTTACATGATAGTATACACGTTTCAATGCCATTCTCCCAAATCATCCCACCCTCTCCCTCTCCCATAGAGTCCAAAAGTCCGTTCTATACATCTGTGTCTCTTTTGCTGTCTTGCATACAGGGTCATCAATGCCATCTTTCTAAATTCCATATATATGTGTCAGTATACTGTATTGGTGTTTTTCTTTCTGGCTTACTTCACTCTGTATAATAGGTTCCAGTTTCATCCATCTCATTAGAACTGATTCAAATGAATTCTTTTTAATGACTGAGTAATACTCCATTGTGTATATGTACCACAGCTTTCTTATCCATTCATCTGCTGATGGACATCTAGGTTGTTTCCATGTCCTGGCTATTATAAACAGTGCTGCAATGAACATTGGGGTACATGTGTCTCTTTCAATTCTGGTTTCCTCGGTGTGTATGCCCAGCAGTGGGATTGCTGGGTCATAAGGCAGTTCTATTTGCAGTTTTTTAAGGAATCTCCACACTGTTCTCCATAGTGGCTGTAATAGTTTGCGTTCCCACCAGCAGTGTAAGAGGGTTCCCTTTTCTCCACACCCTCTCCAGCATTTATTGCTTGTAGACTTTTGGATCGCAGCCATTCTGACTGGTGTGAAATGGTATCTCATTGTGGTCTTGATTTGCATTTCTCTGATAATGAGTGATGTTGAGCATCTTTTCATGTGTTTGTTAGCCATCCGTATGTCTTCTTTGGAGAAATGTCTGTTTAGTTCTTTGGCCCATTTTTTGATTGGGTCGTTTATTTTTCTGGAATTGAGCTGCATGAGTTGCTTGTATATTTTTGAGATTAGTTGTTTGTCAGTTGCTTCATTTGCTATTGTTTTCTCCCATTCAGAAGGCTGTCTTTTTACCTTGCTTATAGTTTCCTTTGTTGTGCAGAAGCTTTTAATTTTAATTAGATCCCATTTGTTTATTTTTGCTTTTATTTCCAGTATTCTGGGAGGTGGATCATAGAGGATCCTGCTGTGATTTATGTCGGAAAGTGTTTTGCCTATGTTCTCCTCTAGGAGTTTTATAGTTTCTGGTCTTACGTTTAGATCTTTAATCCATTTTGAGTTTATTTTTGTGTGTGGTGTTAGAAAGTGATCTAGTTTCATTCTTCTACAAGTGGTTGACCAGTTTTCCCAGCACCACTTGTTAAAGAGATTGTCTTTACTCCATTGTATATTCTTGCCTCCTTTGTCGAAGATAAGGTGTCCATAGGTGTGTGGATTTATCTCTGGGCTTTCTATTTTGTTCCATTGATCTATATTTCTGTCTTTGTGCCAGTACCATACTGTCTTGATGACTGTGGCTTTGTAGTAGAGCCTGAAGTCAGGCAGGTTGATTCCTCCAGTTCCATTCTTCTTTCTCAAGATTGCTTTGGCTATTCGAGGTTTTTTGTATTTCCATACAAATCTTGAAATTATTTGTTCTAGTTCTGTGAAAAATACCGCTGGTAGCTTGATAGGGATTGCATTGAATCTGTAGATTGCTTTGGGTAGTATACTCATTTTCACTATATTGATTCTTCCGATCCATGAACACGGTATATTTCTCCATCTATTAGTGTCCTCTTTGATTTCTTTCATCAGTGTTTTATAGTTTTCCATATATAGGTCTTTAGTTTCTTTAGGTAGATATATTCCTAAGTATTTTATTCTTTTCGTTGCAATGGTGAATGGAATTGTTTCCTTAATTTCTTTTTCTACTTTCTCATTATTAGTGTATAGGAATGCAAGGGATTTCTGTGTGTTGATTTTATATCCTGCAACTTTACTATATTCATTGATTAGCTCTAGTAATTTTCTGGTGGAGTCTTTAGGATTTTCTATGTAGAGGATCATGTCATCTGCAAACAGTGAGAGTTTTACTTCTTCTTTTCCAATTTGGATTCCTTTTATTTCTTTTTCTGCCCTGATTGCTGTGGCCAAAACTTCCAGAACTATGTTGAATAGTAGCGGTGAAAGTGGGCACCCTTGTCTTGTTCCTGACTTTAGGGGAAATGCTTTCAGTTTTTCACCATTGAGGATAATGTTTGCTGTGGGTTTGTCATATATAGCTTTTATTATGTTGAGGTATGTTCCTTCTATTCCTACTTTCTGGAGAGTTTTTATCATAAATGGATGTTGAATTTTGTCAAAGGCCTTCTCTGCATCTATTGAGATAATCATATGGCTTTTATTTTTCAATTTGTTAATGTGGTGAATTACATTGATTGATTTGCGGATATTGAAGAATCCTTGCATCCCTGGGATAAAGCCCACTTGGTCATGGTGTATGATCTTTTTAATGTGTTGTTGGATTCTGATTGCTAGAATTTTGTTAAGGATTTTTGCATCTATGTTCATCAGTGATATTGGCCTGTAGTTTTCTTTTTTGGTGACATCTTTGTCAGGTTTTGGTATTAGGGTGATGGTGGCCTCATAGAATGAGTTTGGAAGTTTACCTTCCTCTGCAATTTTCTGGAAGAGTCTCAGTAGGATAGGTGTTAGCTCTTCTCGAAATTTTTGGTAGAATTCAGCTGTGAAGCCGTCTGGACCTGGGCTTTTGTTTGCTGGAAGATTTCTGATTACAGTTTCAATTTCCGTGCTTGTGATGGGTCTGTTAAGATTTTCTATTTCTTCCTGGTTCAGTTTTGGAAGTTTGTATTTTTCTAAAAATTTGTCCATTTCTTCCACGTTGTCCAATTTATTGGCATATAATTGCTGATAGTAGTCTCTTATGATCCTTTGTATTTCTGTGTTGTCTGTTGTAATCTCTCCATTTTCATTTCTAATTTTATTGATTTGATTTTTCTCTCTTTGTTTCTTGATGAGTCTGGCTAATGGTTTGTCAATTTTATTTATCCTTTCAAAGAACCAGCTTTTTGCTTTGTTGATTTTTGCTATGGTCTCTTTTGTTTCTTTTGCATTTATTTCTGCCCTAATTTTTAAGATTTCTTTCCTTCTACTAGCTCTGGGGTTCTCCATTTCTTCCTTTTCTAGTTGCTTTAGGTGTAGAGTTAGGTTATTTATTTGACTTTTTTCTTGTTTCTTGAGGTATGCCTGTATTGATATGAACTTTCCTCTTAAGACTGCTTTTATAGTGTCCCACAGGTTTTGGGTTGTTGTGTTTTCATTTTCATTCGTTTCTATGCATATTTTGATTTCTTTTTTGATTTCTTCTGTGATTTGTTGGTTATTCAGAAGCGTGTTGTTCAGCCTCCATATGTTGGAATTTTTAATAGTTTTTCTCTTGTAATTGAGATCTAATCTTAATGCATTATGGTCAGAAAAGATACTTGGAATGATTTCGATTTTTTTGAATTTATCAAGGTTAGATTTATGGCCCAGGATGTGATCTATCCTGGAGAAGGTTCCATGAGCACTTGAGAAAAAGGTGAAATTCATTGTTTTGGGGTGAAATGTCCTATAGATATCAATTAGGTCTAATTGGTCTATTGTATCATTTAAAGTTTGCGTTTCTTTGTTAATTTTCTGTTTAGTTGATCTGTCCATAGATGTGAGTGGGGTATTAAAGTCTCCCACTATTATTGTGTTATTGTTAATTTCCCCTTTCATACTTGTTAGCATTTGTCTTACATATTGCGGTGCTCCTATGTTGGGTGCATATATATTTATAATTGTTATATCTTCTTCTTGGATTGATCCTTTGATCATTATGTAGTGGCCTTCTTTGTCTCTTTTCACAGTCTTTGTTTTAAAGTCTATTTTATCTGATATGAGTATAGCTACTCCTGCTTTCTTTTGGTCTCTATTTGCATGGAATATCTTTTTCCAGCCCTTCACTCTCAGTCTGTATGTGTCCCTTGTTTTGAGGTGGGTCTCTTGTAGGCAGCATATATAGGGGTCTTGTTTTTGTATCCATTCAGCCAGTCTTTGCCTTTTGGTTGGGGCATTCAACCCATTTACGTTTAAGGTAATTATTGATAAGTATGATCCCGTTGCCATTTACTTTATTGTTTTGGGTTCTGGTTTATATGCCCTTTTTTATGTTTCGTGTCTAAAGGATATCCTTTAGCATTTGTTGGAGAGCTGGTTTGGTGGTGCTGAATTCTCTCAGTTTTTGCTTATCTGTAAAGCTTTTGATTTCTCCTTCATATTTGAATGAGATCCTTGCTGGGTACAATAATCTGGGCTGTAGGTTATTTTCTTTCATCACTTTAAGTATGTCTTGCCATTCCCTCCTCGCCTGAAGAGTTTCTATTGAAAGATCTGCAGTTATCCTTATGGGAATCCCCTTGTGTGTTATTTGTTGTTTTTCCCTTGCTGCTTTTAATATTTGTTCTTTGTGTTTGGTCTTTGTTAATTTGATTAATATGTGTCTTGGGGTGTTTCGCCTTGGGTTTATCCTGTTTGGAACTCTCTGGGTTTCTTGGACTTGGGTGATTATTTCCTTCCCCATTTTAGGGAAGTTTTCAACTATTATCTCCTCAAGTATTTTCTCATGGTCTTTCTTTTTGTCTTCTTCTTCTGGGACTCCTATTATTCGAATGTTGGAGCGTTTCATATTGTCCTGGAGGTCTCTGAGATTGTCCTCATTTCTTTTAATTCGTTTTTCTTTTTTCCTCTCTGATTCATTTATTTCTACCATTCTATCTTCTATTTCACTAATCCTATCTTCTGCCTCCGATATTCTACTATTTGTTGCCTCCAGAGTGTTTCTGATCTCTTTTATTGCATTATTCATTGTATATTGACTCTTTTTTATTTCTTCTAGGTCCTTGTTAAACCTTTCTTGCATCTTCTCAATCCTTGTCTCCAGGCTATTTATCTGTGATTCCATTTTGATTTCAAGATTTTGGATCATTTTCACTATCAATATTCGGAATTCTTTCTCAGGTAGATTCCCTATCTCTTCCTCTTTTGCTTGGTTTGGTGGGCTTTTCTCCTGTTCCTTTACCTGCTGGGTATTCCTCTGTCTCTTCATCTTGGTTATATTGCTGCGTTTGTGGTGGCCTTTCTATATTCTGGGAATTTGTGGAGTTCTCTTTATTACGGAGTTTCCTCTCTGTGGGTGGGGTTATATCAGTGGTTTGTCAAGGTTTCTTGGTTAGGGAGGCTTGTGTTGGAGTTCTGGTGGGTGGAGCTGGATTTCTTCTCTCTGGAGTGCTATGAAGTGTCCAGTAATGGGTTATGAGATGTCAATGATTTTGGAGTAACTTTGTGCTGCCTGTATATTGAGGCTCAGGGGTGTGTTCCTGTGTTGCTGGAGAATTTGTGTGGTATGTCTTGCTCTGGAACTTGTTGGCCCTTGGGTGGTGCTTGGTTTCAGTATAGGTATGGAGGCGTTTGATGAGCTCCTATCGATTAATGTTCCCTGGATTCAGGATTTCTTTGATGTTCTCAGGATTTGGACTTAAGTCTCCTGCTTCTAGAAGGCAATGGCAACCCACTGCAGTACTCTTGCCTGGCAAATCCCATGGCCAGAGGAGCCTGGTAGGCTGTAGTCCATGGGGTTGCTAAGAGTCGGACACGACTGAGCGACTTCACTTTCACTTTTCACTTTCATGCATTGGAGAAAGAAATGGCAACCCACTCCAGTGTTCTTGCCTGGAGAATCCCAGGGATGGCGGAGCCTGGTGGACTGCCGTCTGTGGGGTCGCACAGAGTCGGACACGACTGAAGCAACTTAGCTTAGCTCCTACTTCTGGTTTTCAGTTTTATTTTTACAATAGCCTCAAGGCTTCTCCAGCTATACAGCACCAATGATAAAGCATCTAGGTTAAAGATGAAAGGTTTCTCCGCATTGCGGGACACCCAGAGGGGTTCACTGTTTTTGAAGCCAATGATCTGCTTTTCTGGGTGTCTGATGTCCTCTGCCAGTGTTCAGAAGTTGTTCTGTGTAATTTACTCAGCGCTGAAATGTTCTTTTGATGAATTTGTGAGGGAGAAAGTGGTCTCCCCGTCCTATTCCTCCGCCATCTTAGGACCGCCCCCTATATTTTTATTTTTAAAATTTGTTTTATATTGGAGTATAGTTGATTTACAATGTTGTGTTAGTTTCAGGTGCACAGCAAGGTGATTCAGTTATGCATATACATATATCTATTCTTTTTCAGATTCTTTTTCCATATAGGTTATTACAGAGTATTGAGTTGAGTTCCTTGTGCTTTACAGTAAGTCCTGGTTGATTATCTATTTTACACAGAGTGTGTGTGCTTGGTAACTCAGTTGTGTCTAACTCTTTGTGACCCTGTGGACTGCAGCCTGCCAGGCTCCTCTGTCCATGGGATTCTCGAGGCAAGAATACTGGAGTGGGTTGCCATTTGCTCCTCCAGAGGATCTTCCTGATCCAGGGGTCAAACCTTCATCTCCTATGTCTCCTGCATTGCAGGCAATTTCTTTACCCACTGAGCCATGTTAATCCCAATCTTCTAATTTATCCCTCCCCCTTATCTTTCTCCTTTCTTACTATATTTTAGATGTCTATAATAGTCTCTTTATTTTCTTCATCCTGCCCTAAGTTTTGATGTTAATAATTTTTTAATCTTTAAAATCAATACATTCATCCACCTAGTGACATGAACTGATTTTTTATAAACATATCTTTCACTTTTATGGCTTTATCAATTTACAATGACAAAGTAGGAAGCTTAGTAGTCATAAAAATAATGTTATCTCTAAGCAAATCAACCAATATCTTACACTAACAATTTCATCCTTATAAAAGTATTCTTATATATTTATCAGCTAAGTTTATATCAATTTGAAGAAATCCTTGCTCCAATTGTAATCTCAAGATGAATTACAGTACACATTTACTGAGTACCACTATGGGTCAGATACTGTTCTAAGCACTTCGCTAGAAAAAGAGCCAACAACAACAAAACCCAGCCCTGTCCCTGCTCTAGTCTAGTGAAGGTGACCGACAACCACACACAGGTGTTAAGTGCTGTAAGCATGGTACAGGAAAATACCCTAGAAACAGATTTATGCTTTCTGTGAACTCAGTGGTAGCTATAGAGACTTGAACTTCTTATTTCTAAATACAGTTTGACAATCTTGATTTTCAGATTTGAGCTTCTCTGTGTTAGTCACTCAATCGTGTCTCGACTCTTTGCGACCCCATGGATTGTAGCCCACAAGGCTCCTCTGTCCATGGAATTCTCCAGGCAAGAAAACTGGAATGGGTAGCCATTCCCTTTTCCAGGTAATCTTCCTGATCCAGAGATCGAACCTTTGTCTCATTATGTCTCCTGCATTGGCAGGTGGGTTCTTTACCACTAGGGCTACTTGGGAAGCAGTCTGATGATCTGATTTTCAAATCTGAGCTTCTAAGTTAGTCCAATTCTTGATTTTTGAAAGTAGATATTTAAAAAGTAAGGGATGCATAGTTAAACCTATGGGAATTTGAGAAACTGGAGGGGTGAAGTTAATATAAGCTAATTTTATTCATGCCCCAGGATCTTCACAAAATGATTTCCTTTTTTACCTTTTTCTGGTTCAAGCCCATTCTGAGATTTCATCCTTACATTCTGTACTGTCATTTCTCAAACATTATTAAACTTTCTGATACATTACGCCCTGCTCCTCCTTCTACTGTTCCTGACTTTTAGATGCAACTACTTCCATATATGCTGACATCTTCGTTATGATAATGACCCAGCCCTCCCTGTTTCAGCAACTCTGCTATTAGATCACTATCTCCTTCTTTAATACCCACTGCTAATTGTATTTGTTTATTCCCCACACATGATGATGTGGTCATTTTAGAAATGTTTCTTTCTTATCATCTGATTATATGGAATTTCATTTTTACATTAATTTATACTTTACCATCATTTACCAATATCTATATATTTTACCCTTAAATTCTCCGGGTGTTTATTAAGGAAGTGGAAATGTAGCAATCTTTATTTCTTATAATTCTCAATTTTCTTCCCTGAAATTTCCCATTATCCAAATATTTATTTCTTGGGGATGACAGGAGGGCTTTGTATAGGTCAGTCTTCCAGCTTTCAGAATACTTTAGTATCTATTAATAGTTGGAGGCATTAGAACTAGAATACAAGGCAGGAGCAAGACATGACTGCACTGCTTTCATTCAAAATGTCTTCTCCCTCAGGATAATGATGGAGTGTGTCCAACTAGCTGTTTGCAGTAGCTGCATACCTGACTGGCGCCCTCTGGTGGTAAGAGGCTATCCTGAGCAGGATGGCTGCTGCTTATAGAGTCTCCACAGAGGCCTAGCTAGGGGCCTGAGTACCTCTGGCTTGGTGGATCAGAGGGTGAAGAATTAGCCTGCAATGCAAGAGACCTGGGTTAAATCCCTGGGTGGGGAAGATCCTCTGGAGAAAGGAACGGCTACCCACTCCAGTATTCTTGCCTGGAGAATTCCACAGACAGAGGAGCCTGACGGGCTACTGTTCAAACAGTTGAAAAGAGTCGGACGTGACCAATGGACTAACACTTTCACTTGTTCATTTTATATAGGCTTGGCTCCTCCTTTCCCTTATTTTCCTTTGCCTTTTCCTATCTTATTTTTAACTCCTTGTATTCAGTGCTGATTTGTTTTTGTTCAGTCACTCAGTCATGTCTGACTCTTTGCGACCCCATGGACTGCAGCACACCAGGATTCCGTCCTTCACCATCTCCCGGAGCTTGCTCAAACTCACGTCCATTGAGTCGGTAATGCCATCCAACCATCTCGTCCTCTGTCGTCCCCTTCTCCTCCTGCCCTCAATCTTTCCCAGCATCAGGGTCTTTTCAAATGAGTCAGCTCTTCCCATCAGGTGGCCAAAGTACTGTAGCTTCAGCTTCAGCATCATTCCTTCCAATGAACATTCAGGATTGATTTCCTTTAGGATTGACTGGTTTGATCTCCTTGCAGTCCAAGGGACTCTCAAGAGTCTTCTCCAACACCACAGTTTGAAAGCATCAATTCTTAGGTGCTCAGCCTTCTTTATAGTCCAACTCTCACATCCATACATGACTACTGGAAAAAACATAGCTTTAACTAGATGGACTTTTGTTGGCAAAGTAATGTCTCTGGTTTTTAATATGCTGTCTAGCTTTGTCATAGCTTTTCTTTCAAGAAGCAGGCATCTTTTAATTTCATGGCTGCAGACACCATCTGCAGAGATTTTGGAGCCCCCAAAATAAATTCTCTCACTGTTTCCATTGTTTTCCCTTCTATTTGCCATGAACTGATGGGACGGGATGCCATGATCTTTTCTGAATGTTGAGCTTTAAGCCAACTTTTTCACTCTCTTCTTTCTCCTTCATCAAAAAGCTTTTTAGTTCACCCTGCCATAAGGGTGGTGTCATCACATATCTGAGGTTATTAATGTATCTCCCAGCAGTCTTGATTCCAGCTTGTGCTTTATCCAGCTCAGCACTTCACATGATGTACTCTATACAGAAGCTAAACAAGCAGGGTGACAACATACAGCCTTGATGTACTCCTTACCCAGTTTGGAACCAGTCAGTTGTTCCATGTCTGGTTCTATCTGTTGCTTCTCGACCTGAATACAGGTTTCTTGGGAGATAGGCAAGGTGGTCTGGTATTCCTATCTCTTGAAGAATTTTCCACAGTTTGTTGTGATTCACACAATCAAAGGCTTTAGCATAGTAAATGAAGCAGAAGTAGATGTTTTCTGGAACTCTCTTACTTT
Source organism: Cephalophus harveyi (assembly GCA_006410635.1). NCBI lineage: Eukaryota > Metazoa > Chordata > Mammalia > Artiodactyla > Bovidae > Cephalophus > Cephalophus harveyi. Next base: position 616,385 of record SJYT01026546.1, on the reverse strand, counting down.
TTCTATGATCTAATGGATGTTGGCAATTTTATCTCTTGTTCCTTTGCCTTTTACAAAGTGCTGATTTAAGCCTTTACAAAGGAGCATATGGTGAGTCTATAGCAGGAACTCAAGAATGTATACTTGTGACATAAGCTTTGATTTAGTCACAAAGAATATCAGTGGTTCTTAAAAGAGGATTTTGATCACACATTTGTCATTTTTTATTAAAAAAAAAACAAACAAACATAAACTGAATGAACACTGAGGGATGTTACTCCACTAGAAGAAAATATGCATTTAATGTCATAATTGATAAATGGGAAATGAGGTCAATGGTGAAACAGTCTTTACAAGTCGGTAATACTGGAGCCAACAGCACCTTTTAAAGATAATGTAAATTTCATTCTGTCTAAAGTTAGAGATAAACCAGGAAGATCACTCTAATTTCTCTCTGTTCACCAAATCCTGAGACTGGTGTGTGAATCCTAGTATTTCTAAAAAGGAGTCGGTATTTGTCTCTGTTAATATATCAGCTGCTGCACAGCTTTTTACTTAATGTTGACCTATGGTACAAAAAATTTTATTGCCTCTTTGAACATCTGATGTCTTACTTATGTCAACTCAGTTCAAAAATTTGCATTTGATATCTCTTGAATATAATTTTTCAGAAAAACAGGAAACGTGATTAGCTTTACCAGTTTACTGGTGATCTCATGAAAATGTAATATTTCTATTTTTACTCTACAAAGAGGCAAATTACTCCACCTGGAATCATCACATATATATTCTGAGTTCCAGAGAAGAGTCTATATTATTTAAATGTGAGTTAAACTTGATTGAAACTAATTTAAACTATTATCATTCTCTTCATCAAACTCAATTTCTTCTAGAACTTTTACCCTCCCTTTGTAGCTTGAAAATATTCAACAATTTAACTGTAAAGTCTAGAAATTATCAGTAACATCTAACTGATAAACAAAGTGAAAAATGCCACCATTCAAGCCTTGGATAAAACAAGAAGAGTCACAGTCATCTGTAATGCAGAAATACTATGTGGCAAGAGTAAAGTTAGAAGTGAAGGGTAGAATTACTTTGTATGTTTGAATATAAAACAAATTAAGGGAAAATTGAGATTCATTGAATAGAAGTGCAATAACTATTCTGTTTCTACTCTTACTATTCTAGAATCAATTCTCCTTGACACAATATAAGTAATATTTTAAAAACATAAGCCAAACCATATCGATCTTTTGCTCACAGCCATCCTTGGCTTATATGAAAGTCCCTGGAGGGTTTACAAGATCCTACATGAGCTAGCCCTGACTACCTTTTCAACAGCATTTCCTACCAGTCTCCTCTTAACTTATTCATGTTTGGAACCAATTACACCAGTCAAAGTAATTGTCAAAGTACACGTTCATTCACGTGCTTAATCTGTCATTCCAAAGACTGTTTTGGTTTCCCATAATGAAGTAACAAATGCTAACACAGGCATAATGGACCAGTATCATGACTCAAAAGACAGAATGGAAGTCAGTTGTACATATACCTAATTCTTCCAAGAAGCTATTCTTATAGACATGCCAGCAACCAGGGAAGGAATTAGTCTGCTGATGTGACATTTCAACAAATAACAGGCACTAAGGACTTACCTGCAGCAACTATGACAACATCTGCCAACAGAGTATGGATCTTCAGTTGCTCTTTGGGGGTATATCTGTGAGCTATTGTCACAGTTGCATCACCTGGAATGCAGAATAACTTCTATTAGTAATTACTGAGTTTTTTTTTTTTTTTTTAATGAGGCTTCAATTCTAGAGGAGTTCCAGTAACATCCTAAGAATAGTAAAATTGCTTTGAAATTATCAAAACACTTTGCAAGCAAAAACTAGATATGGAAATCTAGTGACTCAAAATATTGCACCCTTCAATTGACCAGTATAAAGTCAAATGAGACCAAATGAAGGTATGTGCTGTTCATCATAGGAGATTTGCAAGTAGAGTCCAAGAAACCAAGGATTTGAAAGTTTTATATTGACAGGCCAATACATAGATGCAGGGCATACTCATTAGCTTGATAATAAGATATATAAATATTAAAAGCAACAAAGTAAGTGCAGTGAAAATGGGACAGTGTGCTGTGGAAACACAGGTGAGAGATTGATTTGCCTCACTTCATGGCAAATGAAAGGGGGAAAAGTGGAAGCAATGACAGGTTTTATTTTCTTGGGCTTCAAAGTCACTGTGGATGGTGACTGCAGACATGAAATTAAAAGATGCTTGCTCCTTGGAAGGAAAGTTATGACCAACTTAGACAGTGTATTAAAAAGCAGAGACATCATCTTGTCTACAAAGGTCCATATGGTCAAAGCTATGATTTTTCCAGTAGTCACGTATGGATTTGAGTGTTGGACCATAAAAGAAGGCTGAAGAATTGAGGCTTTCAAATTGTGGTCCTGGAGAAGATTCTTGAGAGTCCCTTGGATAGCAAGGAGATCCAACTAGTCAATTGTAAGGGAAATCAACCCTGAATACCGTTGGAAGGATTGATGCTGAAGCTGAAGCTCCTGTACTTTGCCCACCTGATACAAAGAGCTGACTCACTGGAAAAGACCCTGATGCTGGGAAAGACTGAAGGCAAAAGGAGAAGGAGGTAGCAGAGGATGAGATAATTAGATAGCATCACTGACTCAGTGTACATGAATTTGAGCAAACTCCAGGAGAGACTAAAGGACAAGGAAGCCTGGTGTGTGCAGTCCATGAAGTCACAAAGAGTCAGAAACAACAACAGCTGAGGAGATGTCAAAGAAGGCTTCCTAAAGGAGTCAATACACATTTTTAGCTCATGAAGTATGAACAAGAGTATACTAATCAGGGAAAGATTAAAAGGGCATTACAAGTCAAAAGGATAGCAGGAAAAAGAGGATCAACTTTGAAATTATATGTTCAGGAAATGATGACATGGTCTAGGATATAATAGGAAATACTCCAAGCTTTAATAAAGTGACATAGGAATAAGAGGAGCTGGCAGTATGAAGGATACCAGAGCTTAATGTGTGAGCCAAGGAAAGGGAATGAGAGAAAGGCAGTGATGAGAGCAGTTAAAGGAAAGACTTCCAGTAAGAACATGGATATGTTAAACAGGATCTTCTATCTGCTCCTCCCAGATAACATGCAAAATAACACAGTTAATGACAACAACAAAAACTGCATAATTCCTCTTTTTAGCAAAACTAGAAGACATATTTTTCACAGACTCCAAAAATATGTAACAGTACCCAGGTGCAGCAGAGTTAGTAGATATCACACAGGGAGAAAGGCAGAAAGAAGTTCAAACAATAACAACATGGCCAGTAGTGGCAGATCTCTGAAAAATGATTACAAAAATATACTTCCTGAAGGTGAAGGAGGTCATAGCAAATTGCAAAATCTCTCTCTCCTACTGCATGTAGGAATAAAGGCAGAAGAAGCCCTCTTGCACCTCGCATAGTGGTAATACAAAGACTCAGAGAAGCCATTTAAGAAGGAAATGGTTTGATTCTGTGAAGGTGATGAAGAAAAAAAACCTGAAGGCTGTCCAGAATGTCTTCCCCAAACCTTAACAGAAGTATCTTGCAAACATCAGATTCAAGAAAATCCAACTTACTTCATGATAAGTAATCTAAAAAAGGACTTTAAACAGTATCCATAATACTATATAGTGGCTTCCCTGATGGCTCAAGACCTTCTAGACTAACATCCAACAAAGATGTCCTTTTCATTATAGGGGACTGGAATGCAAAAGTAGGAAGTCAAGAAACACCTGGAGTAACAGGCAAATTTGGCATTGGAGTTCAGAACGAAGCAGGGCAAAGACTAATAGAGTTCTGCCAAGAGAACGCACTGGTCATAGCAAACACCCTCCTCCAAAAACACAAGAGAAGACTCTACAATGGACATCATCGGATGGTCGACACTGAAATCAGATTGATTATATTCTTGCAGCCAAAGATGGAGAAGCTCTATACAGTCAGCAAAAACAAGACCAGGAGCTGACTGTGGCTCACATCATGAACTCCTTATTACCAAGTTCAGACTCAAAATGAAGAAAGTACAGAAAACCGCTAGACCATTCAGGTATGACCTAAATCAAATCCCTTATGACTATACAGTGGAAGTGAGAAATAGATTTAAGGGACTAGATCTGATAGACAGAGTGCCTGATGAACTATGGATGGAGGTTCGTGTCATTGTAGAAGAGACAGGAATCAAGACCATCCCCAAGAAAAAGAAATGCAAAAAAGCAAAATGGCTGCCTGAGGAGGCCTTACAAATAGCTGTGAAAAGAAAGGAAGTGAAAAGCAAAGGAGAAAAGGAAATATATACCAATTTGAATGCAGAGTTCCAAAGAATAGCAAGGAGAGATAAGAAAGCCTTCCTCAGTGATCAATGCAAAGAAATGGAGGAAAATAACAGAATGGGAAAGACTAGAGATCTCTTCAAGAAAATTAGAGATACCAAGGGAACATTTCATGCAGAGATGGGCACAATAAAGAACAGAAATGGTAGGGACCTAACAGAAGCAGAAGATATTAAGAAGAGGTGGCAAGAATACACAGAAGAACTATACAAAAAAGATCTTCACCACCAAGATAATCACGATGGTGTGATCACTCACCCTGTCTCTTATACACATCTTATTCATGCCCCAGGATCTTCACAAAATGATTTCCTTTTTTACCTTTTTCTGGTTCAAGCCCATTCTGAGATTTCATCCTTACATTCTGTACTGTCATTTCTCAAACATTATTAAACTTTCTGATACATTACGCCCTGCTCCTCCTTCTACTGTTCCTGACTTTTAGATGCAACTACTTCCATATATGCTGACATCTTCGTTATGATAATGACCCAGCCCTCCCTGTTTCAGCAACTCTGCTATTAGATCACTATCTCCTTCTTTAATACCCACTGCTAATTGTATTTGTTTATTCCCCACACATGATGATGTGGTCATTTTAGAAATGTTTCTTTCTTATCATCTGATTATATGGAATTTCATTTTTACATTAATTTATACTTTACCATCATTTACCAATATCTATATATTTTACCCTTAAATTCTCCGGGTGTTTATTAAGGAAGTGGAAATGTAGCAATCTTTATTTCTTATAATTCTCAATTTTCTTCCCTGAAATTTCCCATTATCCAAATATTTATTTCTTGGGGATGACAGGAGGGCTTTGTATAGGTCAGTCTTCCAGCTTTCAGAATACTTTAGTATCTATTAATAGTTGGAGGCATTAGAACTAGAATACAAGGCAGGAGCAAGACATGACTGCACTGCTTTCATTCAAAATGTCTTCTCCCTCAGGATAATGATGGAGTGTGTCCAACTAGCTGTTTGCAGTAGCTGCATACCTGACTGGCGCCCTCTGGTGGTAAGAGGCTATCCTGAGCAGGATGGCTGCTGCTTATAGAGTCTCCACAGAGGCCTAGCTAGGGGCCTGAGTACCTCTGGCTTGGTGGATCAGAGGGTGAAGAATTAGCCTGCAATGCAAGAGACCTGGGTTAAATCCCTGGGTGGGGAAGATCCTCTGGAGAAAGGAACGGCTACCCACTCCAGTATTCTTGCCTGGAGAATTCCACAGACAGAGGAGCCTGACGGGCTACTGTTCAAACAGTTGAAAAGAGTCGGACGTGACCAATGGACTAACACTTTCACTTGTTCATTTTATATAGGCTTGGCTCCTCCTTTCCCTTATTTTCCTTTGCCTTTTCCTATCTTATTTTTAACTCCTTGTATTCAGTGCTGATTTGTTTTTGTTCAGTCACTCAGTCATGTCTGACTCTTTGCGACCCCATGGACTGCAGCACACCAGGATTCCGTCCTTCACCATCTCCCGGAGCTTGCTCAAACTCACGTCCATTGAGTCGGTAATGCCATCCAACCATCTCGTCCTCTGTCGTCCCCTTCTCCTCCTGCCCTCAATCTTTCCCAGCATCAGGGTCTTTTCAAATGAGTCAGCTCTTCCCATCAGGTGGCCAAAGTACTGTAGCTTCAGCTTCAGCATCATTCCTTCCAATGAACATTCAGGATTGATTTCCTTTAGGATTGACTGGTTTGATCTCCTTGCAGTCCAAGGGACTCTCAAGAGTCTTCTCCAACACCACAGTTTGAAAGCATCAATTCTTAGGTGCTCAGCCTTCTTTATAGTCCAACTCTCACATCCATACATGACTACTGGAAAAAACATAGCTTTAACTAGATGGACTTTTGTTGGCAAAGTAATGTCTCTGGTTTTTAATATGCTGTCTAGCTTTGTCATAGCTTTTCTTTCAAGAAGCAGGCATCTTTTAATTTCATGGCTGCAGACACCATCTGCAGAGATTTTGGAGCCCCCAAAATAAATTCTCTCACTGTTTCCATTGTTTTCCCTTCTATTTGCCATGAACTGATGGGACGGGATGCCATGATCTTTTCTGAATGTTGAGCTTTAAGCCAACTTTTTCACTCTCTTCTTTCTCCTTCATCAAAAAGCTTTTTAGTTCACCCTGCCATAAGGGTGGTGTCATCACATATCTGAGGTTATTAATGTATCTCCCAGCAGTCTTGATTCCAGCTTGTGCTTTATCCAGCTCAGCACTTCACATGATGTACTCTATACAGAAGCTAAACAAGCAGGGTGACAACATACAGCCTTGATGTACTCCTTACCCAGTTTGGAACCAGTCAGTTGTTCCATGTCTGGTTCTATCTGTTGCTTCTCGACCTGAATACAGGTTTCTTGGGAGATAGTAGTTCCAGAAAAACATCTACTTCTGCTTTATTGACTATGCCAAAGCCTTTGACTGTGTGGATCACAATAAACTGTGGAAAATTCTGAAAGAGATGGGCATATCAGGCCACCTGACCTGCCTCTTGAGAAACCTATATGCAGGTCAGGAAGCAACAGTTAAAACTGGACATGGAACAACAGACTGGTTCCAAATAGGAAAAGGAGTACATCAAGGCTGTATATTGTCACCCTGCTTATTTAACTTATATGCAGTGTACATCATGAGAAACGCTGGACTGGAAGAAGCACAAGCGGGAATCAAGATTGCCAGGAGAAATATCAATAACCTCAGATATGCAGATGACACCACTCTTATGGCAGAAAGTGAAGAAGAACTAAAGAGCCTCTTGATAAAAGTGAAAGAAGACAGTGAAAAAGTTGGCTTAAAGCTCAACATTCAGAAAACTAAGATCAAGGCATCCAGTCCCATCATTTCATGGCAAACAGATGGGGAAACAGTGGAAACAGTGGCTGACTTTATTTTTCTGGGCTCCAAAATCACTGCAGATGGTGACTGCAGCCATGAAATAAAAAGACGTTTACTCCTTGGAAGGAAAGTTATGACCAACTTAGACAGCATATTAAAAAGCAGAGACATTACTTTGCCAACAAAGTTCTGTCTAGTCAAGGCTACAGTTTTTCCAGTAGTGATGTATGGATGTGAGAGTTGGACTATAAAGAAAGCTGAGTGCCGAAGAATTGATGCTTTCGAACTGTGGTGTTGCAGAAGACTCTTGAGGGTCCCTTGGACTGCAAGGAGATCCAGCCAGTCCATCCTAAAGGAGATCAGTCCTGGGTGTTCATTGGAAAGACTGATTTTGAAGCTTAAACTCCAGTACTTTGGCCACCTGATGCAAAGAGCTGACTCATTTGAAAAGACCCTGATGCTGGGAAAGATTGAGGGCGGGAAGAGAAGGGGACGACAGAAGATGAGATGGTTGGATGGCATCATTGATTTGATGGACATGGGTTTGGGTGAACTCCGGGAGTTGGTGATGGACAGGGAGGCCGGGTGTGCTGCGGTCCACGGGGTTGCAAAGAGTCGGACACGAGTGAGCGACTGAACTGCACTGAACTGGACTGAACCAATGGCTCACATGGTAAAGAATCTACCTGCAATGCAGAAGACCCAGGTTTGATCCCAGGGTTGGGAAGATCCACTGGAGAAGGCAATGGCAACCCAATCCAGTATTCTTGTCTGGAGAATTCCATGGACAGACTAGCCTGGTGGGCCACAGTCCACGGGGTCACAAAGAGTCGAATACAACTCAGTCACTAACACTTTCATAATACTATGTATACGGATCAGCCCTGGGGAATTTTGATATTAGTGGTTGTTGCATGACTGTACATTTGTCTAAATTCATGGAACTAAACACCAAAAACTGAATTTTACTCTATGCAACTGTTTAAATAAATTTTATTCTATGCAAATGTTTAAGTAAACAAAAATGCCCGACACAAGGTCAAAACACCAAAAAATAATTTTAAGAGTTTACCAACAAAGTAATAAACTCAACAGAAAAACGTTATGGAAAAGTTGAATACTATGACCAAACACTATGCCAAACACTTGCTAGAACACATTGCCACTCATAATTCACAATTTGAATGATCAGTGCTTGAGTTACCAAGACAAATAAAATTCATATTAATAGTAAGCTGGATGAAAATATAAAACCTATTCTAGTGTTAAAAAGATCAACTTAGCAATTTTTATTGCTGATTTTAACACAATTTTCCCTGAATAATGATGAATCTTGTTTATGATGGAGTCATTCATTCTTTCTCCAATCATTACATTGTTAGTCACCCCATGCCTGCTTCCATAATTCTGCTCTCTTGACTCCCACAAGATTGAGCTCCTTTTTTCCTCCAAATTCCTTTGCCATTTCTATCCTCTCCTTGTCACCTATTTCCCAAGGTTCTATGATTTTCCATTCCATACCATTTCCCTTGGAACATATGAATGGCTCCTATACCTTTAGAAGTGATATTGCCTCATATGACTTCCAAACAGACTCCATTAACTCTATTCTTATTCTTTTACTCAAGATCTACTTGTCCAAGTGCCACACATAAATATAAATAGATGATATATGAACTAAAACCCAAGTTCCTTCACTCGTTGTGTCCTCCTTCATGTCTGCTAGCTGCAAATGCCACTGCAAACCTGCTATCCTGCCTACGTTATCTACTCTTATAATGGCACCACCTTCCTTGGTATTTTCTGCCCAGAAACTTGGCACCATCTATGAAGTCTCCCCTCCCTTCACCATCACCTGGGGTCTAACATCACAAAGTCTAGTTAGAACAGAAAGTGAAGTCGCTCAGTCATGTCCGACTCTTTGCGACCCCATGGACTGTAGCATACCAGGCTCCTCCCTCCATGGGATTCTCCAGGCAAGAGTACTGGAGTGGGTTGCCATTTCCTTCTCCAGGGGATCTTTCCGACCCAGGGATTGAACCCTGGTCTCCTGCATTCCAGGCAGACGCTTTAACCTCTGAGCCACCAGGGAACCTGAGAGACCTCTGGGACTTCCCTGGTGGTCTAGTGGATAAGACTCTACGTTCCCAATGAAGGGGCCTGGGTTCGATCCCTGGTCAGGGAACTAAATCCCACATGCCACAACTAAGCCTGTGTGCTGCAATTGCTGAGCCCACCTGTGGCAAGTAGCCCACTTGTGGTGCACGCACCACAGTGAATAGCCTGAGTGCCTGAATGCCTCAATGAAGACCCAGCACAGCCCAAAAAAAAAATAATAATAAACCACCAAATGAGAGCATCCCAAATCCTTGCAAATACCAAAATGAAACCAAAACCTCCCACTTCATCATTACTAATGATTTCATTAAGGAACTGAGAGATACATAGTTCAGTAAATTATATATACATATAATTAATAACCTATAAAGCTTCAAGCAAAAGAAAAAAATGAGATGAATTTCAATCAGCATGGAAAGATCTTTAAGATAACTTCACTTCTTAATTAAGAATATTTAGTTAATTTTTTTTTAACTCCTGAGTGTGGCTAGGAATACTCATGGCAATATCAAAGTCTTTTTTAGACTTGATGGATCAGTTTCTGACTGTTGCACAATCAAACCATGGGAAGGTTTTTAACCTACTATTATTCATTAGAGTAGATGATGATAGCAAAAGAGAAGTGAACCAAGGGAGTTAAGAATAAATGTGTTCAAATAATGCCTCAGACTCTTCTGCATTTGTCCCTGAATACCTGCTCCTGGAGGGACTGCTGTGGTGGTCTGGTGGTCCTGTGGTTAAGACTCCATGCTCCCAATGCAGGGGGACCAGGTTTGATCCCTGATAGAGGAACTAGATCCCACATGCCACAACTCAAGATCCTGCATGCTGCAGCTAGAAGATCAAGCACGCCACAACTAAGACTCAGCACAGCCAAATCAATAAAGAAAAAAATATTTTGAATGTCCCTGGTGGCTCAGCTGGTAACAAACCTGCTTGCCAGTGCAGGTAGATGCAAGAGATGCACGTTCAATCCCTGAGTCACGAAGATCCCATGGAGAAGGAAATGGCAACCCACTCCAGTATTCTTGCCTGAAGAATCCAATGGACAGAGGAACCTGGCAGGCTACAGTCCATGGGTTCGCAAGAAGTTGGACACAGTTTAGTAACTAAACAACAAAACCCCGTCCCTCTTCCTGAGAACTAGCTGTCCTAACCCTACTCTTATTTAACCTGTCTTACTCGGCATTGTGAAAATTTTGTCATTTCTGTTTTCAATTCTGGTGTTCCATCACTTTTCTTCAGTGAATCCCAGGGCTTGCTGCACCTAGTCATTACTAGTGCCTTAGCTTTTTCCCTAGGATAATCAGAACCAACAAGTTACCGCAGCCACTCCACAGAATGATGCATATCTTTGACACTCAGATGACTTTTTCTCACACTCAGTTTTATCCTCCTAGTGTGCATATGATAACAGCCTGGGCTCAGGCCTCCTTTTCTCTATCACACAAATCTAGGTAAAAATGTTTTATAAGAAGAATCTTAAGTAACTTTATTGTGCCCAGTGTTTACATCATATTTTGTAAGATAGAATAAGAACGAAAGACTGAGGACCTATCTCCTAGAATCATAGAGCTCTGTTAAAACTTAATAATTAGCTGCTGGGCAAGAAATGCTCCTGACTATATAAGAGTCTGCAGTCAATCAAAAATTGTTCACTGGGAGCCAGCCCCCTGCACAATCTTCTAGGCTATCATTACCTCTGTGATTTATGCAAAATTACAGATTATAGCAAAGGGTTGGTGGTAACTAACACAGAGTGCCAACTGAGGAAATTAATTTTTGATGTTAGAAATGCTAAGACAACACAATATGCTTCATTTTAGAGTATCATTTTTTTGTTAAAATCACCAAAATGAGGAATCTACTTTTGTTAGGCATTTCATTTATTCAACAACCAAGAAATATTCCCAGGGCCATGCCAAGTAATGGAGACACATAATTCTCTACTCTCACATAAAAACAGATCTGTGAATCAGAACTGTAATACAGTGTGATAATTCCACATTAAAAGGAGATATAAGTTACAGAACTAGCAGAGAGAACCATGATCTACTCTAGCTAAGAACCACACAGGGGCACTTAAAGCTCTTAGAGACAGATTCTTAATGTAAGCAGGAATTTAGTTTGCTCCTGCTTCAATTCCCTTATGCTTTGCCTATCTTTTCCAACTAATAAATTATTTTCCATAAAAATAATTATGGGTATTTTATTTAGCCCAAACTGTTAGAAAGTCCTTCATATAACAGCAAAACTCTACCTTTTTGCTATGATCCTAGATCTATCTTCCTCAACAACACAGGGCAAGTCTCATCTTCTTCATCCATGAGGCAAATCTTCAAACCTGTATTTGTTTGTGCCTGCATCAGCAGATGAAGCGAAACGGCAAATCCAGTAGGAGCTAGAATCTCACATGTAGGGTATTGCTTTGTCAGCTTCTCTGGATAAGGGAAAATGGCATCATTCCTGATACATTTAACTTATACCAGGGTCTGGCTTAAGGGAAAAAATCAAGGAAATAGCAAAGAAGGAAAACTTCTTTTTGTCAAGAAGGAAAACTCAGTACTCATCAACAGAACAGCACTAGATAAAGAAATGAAGCCTGAGTTGTTTTTGGACAAATGATTCCAGAGGCCTAAAGATTCTGAATTTGAACATGTATTTCTTTCTCTCTTCATAAGCTGCTATTTTGTATCTTTAAGCGTGAAACAGAAAAACAAAACCCTTCCTACTAAGAAATGCTCCATGGAAGCTACATGGGCAGAACCAAAGCAAATATGATAAAAACAACCCTTATGTAAGAACTTACTACACAACTAGCACTGTTCTAGTTACACATATTAACTCATAACAATCCTCACCAAACACTGTCAGTGTATTTTTGTGAGGTAGAAACTAACATTATTTACATTATATAAATGAGAAAAGTGAGAAAACACAAAGAGCCCATAATTTGTCCAAGGTCATAAATCTATGTAAGAGCCAGAATTCAAGCTCATTGAGTCCAGCTCTTGAGGCCAAGCTCCTAGTCACTTCACCGCACAGCCTCCACATGGGACAGAAAGGAAAGGAGCTCAGAGCAATAGCATCAGAGCTGGCACACACTGTTTTCACTTTGGTCAGCAGAATAGCATTTCTGGGATTATGCTGACACTAGGGAGGCCAGGGAGGGGTCTCAATGACACTTCCTTAGGCATAAAGTCTGCCTTCAAGTCCCACCCAGAATACACCAGTAGTACTGATGAGAGCACGTCTGACGGAAAACATTATATGCCTCTAACACAAAAACAAACAGTTTAGGCTTTAATTTTTGTGCGTACTCAGTTGATCTACTGTCTCTGATTTCATGACCCCATGGACTGTGGCCCTACCAGGCTCCTCTGTCCATGGCATTTTCCAGGGAGGAATACTGGAGTGGGTTGCCATTTCCTCCTCTAGGAGATCTTCTTGTAAAATAATCTCTAGCCAGTTTTTCCAAGTGGGAAGCAAGGAGATCAAAACAGTCAATCTGAAAGGAAATCAATCCTGAATATTCATTAGATGCTGAAGCTGAAGCTCCAATACTTTGGTCACCTGATGTGAAGAGCTGACTCATTGGAAAATACCCTGATGCTGGGAAAGATTGAAGGCAGGAGGAGAAGGGGAGGACAGAGGATGAGATGGTTAGATAGGATCACCGACTCAACGGACATGAGTTTGGGCAGGTTTTGGGAGATGGTGAAAGACAGGGAAGCCTGGCGCACTGCAATCATGGGGTCACAAAGAGTTGGACATGACTTAGTGACTGAACAACAACAACAACAACAATTTTCCTAGATCTTAAAATAATATTGTACTCTCTTGGCTCCTAAATTCCATTTACTATAAGTTTTTTGTTTCAATTTCAGCTGCTTTTTCTTTATTTAAATAACTTTAGATGTAGTTACAAAGCACTCAGATCTAAGCCTTCTTTTCATATTTTAAATGGGCCAGACTTTAACCTGGCATCTGGTCAAGACTAGGCTGGTTTGCTTTGCTGTTTATCAGTCTGTCAGTTATTTTTCAAACACTTTGGGTTGCTAGGTGGATGCAAACTAAGGAATATGGTTTCACATTTAGTCAAATACCATTTCAATCTCACTCCTTTTACATCTATCTCAAATTTCTTTTGTGAGAAAGAGTATTAGGAAAGATTTACTGAATCATAACCACCTACTGCTCTAGACAATTAAAAAAATCTGCCCCTGGTTTCAGCCAAAAATGATTGAATTTAACTCATGGAGTCATCATCCAACAAAGATAATACATAAATAAGCAAATAAATCTATAATAAAAATTTACATAAGAATAAATGCTATGAGTTAAAAAGCACAGAATAAGTGAATAAAGAGCAACAGGATAGGTGCTATTTTGATAAGGTGGTCAGGGACAACCTGTGGAGCTAACATCTGAACAGAAACCAGAAGTAGCGAGGAAATAAATTATGTAAATAACTACACAAAAGAGCACTGTAGGCAAAAGGAAAGCCAAGACCAAAGATCTGACACAGGAGCATGTACGACATGTTCTAGGAAAGCAAAAGGCAGGTGTGGCGGGAGGGTAGTGAGGAAGTTAAGTATGGTGAAGTGAAGTGAAAGTCGCTTGGTGACCCCATGGACCATACAGTCCATGGAACTCTCTAGGCCAGAATACTAGAGTGGGTAGCCTTTCCCTTCTCCAGGGGATCTTCCCAACCCAGGTATCGAACCCAGTTCTCCCATGGAGATAACATCTGAACAGAAACCAGAAGGAGTGAGGAAATAAATTATGCAAATGACTACAAAAAAGAGCATTCTAGGCAAAAGAAAAGCCAAGAGCAAAGATCTGACACATGGGCATGTACGGCATGTTCTAGGAAAGCAAAAGGTAGGTGTGACTGGAGGGTATTGAGGAAGGTAAGTGGTAGGAAATGAGTAAGGAGACGTAGGTTGGATCATGTAATATCTTGCATATGACAGCAAGGGATTTGGCTTCTATTCTGGCATTTTGTTGCTGTGAGTATTATGAGAAGCCACCAATGACTGAGATACACCACTTGGAAAATAGACTGGATGTGGGAAATGGGACAAAGGTAGATGTAAATTTTATAAAATGTGTACATTTTACAGTGTGAGATAATGGCTTACTGACCTAGGATCTTACTATTGAATGTGATGAGATCATAGGTATGTTTTGCACAGATTGCTAATGGATAAGATAGGGAATGTGAGAGAGAGAAGTCAAGGATGGCTTGCACAACTAGGTGAATCAATGGCGACATTTACTAAGATGATGAGGACTATGGGGAGTAAAATTAAGAGTGAAGGTTTGTATTTGGTAATTTTGAGATCCCTGTGGACCATCCAAGTGGAGTTGTCAAGTAGACAGTAGTTACATGGCTGTAGAACTTAGGGGTGATACAGGTGGATTTAAAGTTATGAGGATGGTATTTGCAGAGACATGGATGGACCTAGAGGCTGTCTCACAGAGTGAAATAGTCAGAAAAAGAAAAACAAACATCATATATTAATGCATATATGTGGAATCTAGAAAAATGGTATAGATGAGCTTACCTGCAAAGTCTAAATAAAAACATAGATATAGAGAACAAACATATGGATGCCAAAGTAGGGGGAGGGTGGGATGAATTGGGAAGTTGGAAGATTGACACATATATGTACTATTGATACTAGGTATAAAATAGATAACTAATAAGAACCTACTGTATGGCACAAGAAGCTTTACCCAAGGCTCTGTGGTAAGCTAAGTGGGAAGGAACTATACTATAATAAAAATTAATTTAAAACATTAAAAAATGAAGCTATGAGTCTGGGAAAAAAGTGCCTACAAAATGACTCTAGAATAGGAAGTGAAGTCCTGGACTCATTCCAATGTTTTGAGCTTCATCCTCAATTACTATCATTGTGTTAGATTCTTTTATGAAGCTTTATAAAAAATGCTGATATTCAGATCCTCCTCACAAAGACTCTGACATAATTGTTCTGCATTGGGTTCAGGTGGCTACATTTTTAAAAGCCCTCTGATGATACTAGTAGACAGCTAAGGTTGAGAACACTGGTTTAGAAGTTGGGAAGAAGAGAATGACTCAGAAACTGAGAATCAGAAGAAATGTATGAGTGAGATCAGAGAAATACATGCCAGTGGTAGCTTTGACCTAAGCTAAACAATGAAAGAAATAACTCTTTAAAATATGACCATTTCATTAAATTAAAAAGCATTATGAATATTACTCAGCCTATTCATAGTTCCCTGCTTATAAGGAATTTAGGAGAAATTACTTTTTGGTTTTAATATCAGACAATGCAGAATATGTTTTATTTATTCTGAGCATGTGTTTATTTTTAATCCTAAAGACACGTAATTGGGTAACTAGTCATTTTTTTTTCCTGCTAAAAAGCTCACAGAATGAAATTACTGACCCTAATACAGAAAGTGTAGTTTAGACCCAATCAAATTCACCAAACATATATTTAGTGACAGTATATAAACCGCAGTGTGCTTGGCAAGGGAAAATATCCATGAAGATTTAATGATATGCCTATTTTTAATAGTAGCCTTTATTTATAACTCCATTTTAGTTTCAGGTCTTCTTTCTCTTTTTTCTTAACTATTTCTCATTTGCATTGTGCTTTGCATATTGTTGTGGACCACTTTAAATACTTTTTAGAGCAAGTACACTATAATAGCTAATATGAACTGAACACTGAGTTTCAGGGAAATACAGGAACACAGGGTGCACTCAGGCAATATGATCAGAGCACTTAGTCTCATTAACACTAGGCTCTCCTGCTCCAGGAGTCCAATTTTACCTGTCAAGATTGCAACTATGGAGAGAACAAGTTGCTGGTTACAAATGAAAATATTGGCTTTGGAGTCATATTTTTGGGTTTATTTTCCTATTAATAGGGATAAAATTTGTTAAATCATCCACATGAATCAATTCCCCAGGTAACCAAATTCCTCATGCTACCAAACTGCCGGGTCAGGATTGATGGTAGTATTCCTGATTGTGAAACAGAGGTAGTATTCCTGATTGTGAAACAGATTTTAAGCTATAAAAAAAAAAAAAAAAAAAACAAGGCAACCAGACCCTCCAAAACCTTAGCCAAAATGAGGTAGCCAACTCAGTTATGGGACAAAGGCTAAGTGTCAGCAGAAGGCAAAGTGTCACCCTTTGCTTTCTAGTTGTTTTGGCTGGGAGATGTGTGTATAAGGTCTATTTGTTAAAGCTTTATATAATTTTTGCATTTATTTTCTTTCTTCCAAAAATAACAGATGAAAATAAACTGAGGAAACTTACTACAATGTCTGCTTTTGCAGACTTGCTTATAAGGGCATAGTGTTAGTCACTCAGTAGTGTCCAACTCTTTGTAACCCCAAAGACTGTAGCCTGCCAGGCCCCTCTGTCCATGGAATGCTCTGGGCAAGAATACTGGAGTGAATTGCCATATCCTTCTCCAGGGGATCACCACAACCTAGGGATCGAACCTGGGTCTCCTGCCTTGTAGGCAGTTTCTTTACCATCTGAGCTACCAGGAAAGCCTTAAAAGACCATAGACTGATGCTAAATAAGTTTTCTCAAGGTCCTGAAATTGAGAGTGAAAAATGCAGACATCTTGAAGAACAACATCCTGCTTATTGCCCTATTCATCCTCTGTGTGGAAAAAGGCTAGATCTCTGGGGTATATCAGTACATATACAGCAAATATATAGATATAAATATGGCAACTATAAATATACATTCAGTTCAGTTCAGTTCAGTTGCTCAGTCGTGTCCAACTCTTTGTGACCCCATGGACTGCAGCATGCCAGGCTTCCCTGTCCATCACCAACTCCTGAAGCTTGCTCAAACTCATGTCCATCGAGTCAGTGATGCCATCCAACCATCTCATCCTCTGTCATCCCCTTCTCCTCCCGCCTTCAATCTTTCCCAGCATCAGGGTCTTTTCTAGTGACTCAGTTCTTCGCATCAGGTGGCCAAAATATTCGAGTTTCAGCTTCAACATCAGTCCTTCTGATGAATATTCTGGACTGATCTCCTTGAGCATAGACTAGTTGTATCTCCTTGTAGTCCAAGGGACTCTCAAGAGTCTTCTCCAACAACACAGTTCAAAAGTATCAATTATTCAGTGCTCAGCTTTCTTTATACTCCAACTCTCACATCCATACATGACTACTAGAAAAACCCTAACTTTGACTAGACGGACCTTTGTTTGCAAAGTAATGTCTCTGCTTTTTAATATCCTGTCTAGGTTGATCATAGCTTTTCTTCCAAGGAGCAAGCATATTTTAAATTAATGGCTGCAGTCACCATCTGCAGTGATTTTGAGCCCCCCAAAATAAAGTCTCTGTTTTCATTGTTTCCCCATCTGTTTGTCATTAAGTGATTGGACTGGATGCCATGATGTTAGTTTTCTGAATGTTGAGTTTAAGCCAACTTTTTCACTCTCCTCTATCATGTTCATCAAGGGGCTCTTTAGCTCTTCTTTGCTTTCTGCCATAAGGGTGGTGTCATCTGCATATCTGAGGTTATTGATATTTCTCCCTGCAATCTTGATTCCAGCTTGTGCTTCATCCAGGCCAGCATTTCCCATCATGTACTCTGCATATAAGTTAAGCAGGGTGACAATATACATCCTTGACGTACTCCTGTCCCGATTTGGAACCAGTCTGTTGCTCATGTCTAGTTGTAACTGTTGCTTCTTGACCTGCATACAGATTTCCCAGGAGGCAGGTCAGGTGGTCTGGTATTCCCATCTCTTTCAGAATTTTCCACAGTTTGTTGTGATCCACACAGTCAAAGGCGTTGGCACACTCAATAAAGCAGAAGTAGGTGTTTTCCTGGAACTCTCTTGCTTTTTCGATGATCCAACGAATGTTGGCAATTTGATCTCTGGTTCCTCTGCCTTTTCTAAAACCAGCTTGAACATCTGGAAGTTCACGGTTCACATACTGTTGAAGACTGGCTTGGAGAATTTTGAGCATTACTTTGCTAGTGTGTGAGATGAGTGCAATTGTGCAGTAGTTTGAGCATTCTTTGGCATTGCCTTTCTTCAGGATTGGAATGAAACACATTTTCCAGTCCTGTGGCCACTGCTGAGTTTTCCAAATTTGCTGACATATTGAGTGCAGCACTTTCACAGCATCATCTTTTAGGATTTGAAGTAGCTAAACTGGAATTCTATCACCACCACTGGCTTTCTCTGTAGTGATGTTTCCTAAGGCCCACTTGACTTTGCATTCCAGGATGTATATAAATATACATATATTGATTTATATTGTTTTAGAAAAACAACTTCCAGTGTCAAATACCAAAGACTTTTACTCTCTCAGAGTTTCACAATGCTCACTATATTAAAGGCTATATTATATGACTATATTCACAGTCAAGATATATGTTTGATTTTGTTTAACACAGATTTCCCAGACTTATTTGACTAATTTTTGTCCCTTCAAAAAAAAATTAGCCAGCAACCAGTGTCAGTCTCTCAGTTGTGTCTGACTCTTTGTGACCCCATGGACTGTAGCCTGCCAGGCTCCTCAGTTCAAGGAATTCTCCAGGCAAGAACACTGGAGTGGGTTGCCAGGGGATCTTCCCAACCCAGGGATTGAAACCAGATTTCCTGCAAACCCATTTAAAATACTTTTTTTTTTTCTTTAGGTAAGAAATGGATTTATTTAGAAAGAAACACACTCCACAGACAGAGTGTGGGCCATGTCAGAAGCTAAGGGCCCCCAAAATATGGGGTGGCAAGTTTTTATGGGCTAATTTCATAGGCAAATGAGTGGGAAGATTATTCCAACTCATTATTATTCCAACTATTATTCTAATTATTCCCCGATTATTTCAGTTATTCCCTGATTATTTTGGGGGAAGGGGCAGGGAGTTCCAGGAATTGGGCCACTGCCCACTTTTTGGCTTTTCATGGTTAGCCTCAGAACCATTTAAAATCTTGTGGTACATCAGGCCTTCTAAGACTACAGTTTATGAATAGCTGTGTTAAAACCTTTGTGATACTCATGGTCTACAAAATAAAGTGATCTTTTCATTCATTTATTGAACAAAGAATTTTTGGAGAAATATTGTGCTATTAATAGATTCTGGAAATAAAATGGGAAGATAAAGAAATCTGGTTTTTGCTCTTGTGGAGTTAACAGTCCAGTAAGTATGATGAACATTAATCAATAATGATACAAATAAATAATAATTACAAACTGATAAATGTTGTAAAGGAAAAGTTCTTTAGTGTGTCTATAGAGCTGTGTGTGAGGGAGTAGGAGAGATTTTCAGAGAGGCCTGTTTGAGGAAGTTCTATCTGATGTTCTTATTTTATACATATAATAATTGCATGGCATTGACTTGATTTTTTAAAAAATCATCAAATCATAATTTACCATTATGGTATGAATTATTTATTTTCTATAGAATGAACCTTTTCCTCTAGATATTTTAGAAATTTTTAATAATTTTAAGTAGTATATATTTTTGTTTTTGTCCCTGAGGTGGGATTGTTTTAGTCTGAAATGAAGAGTAGTGACAGAAGGTAGACTATTAAAAATATTCCATTGCAATAGTAATAGAAGATAGACATAAATAGGTATAACCTTCATGCAGAACTATAGTTAGAAATCATTCATTCCTTAATCTTTTATTATAGAAAGCTTTTCTCTTTTGCAGCATTTCACAATTATGATTAATCATTATTACCTGATTGTTTAGTGATTGTCTTTCCTACTGAACTGTGAGCTCAAGAATATGATTTATTCACCATCATATTGTGCATACTTAGTGAGAAAGAAATCAGCTCCTCTGTAAGAAGGCAGTATTACATGTCAGCAGCATAAGAAAAAAAAAGTCTAAACAAAATGATAAATTTTAAATGTTTTACTGGAAAAATGCTGGGACCTCTTTCAATTAATGCTATTGTTAATAACTCCCTTCTCTTCCCAGTACACTTAGGTCTCCTCCTGATGGTCATGAGGCATTCTCCTCTCCTATGATCTGATTCTTGGGGGAAGGGGTGTCATAAGTTATGCTTATATATATAAATGTCTATAATGTTAAAATATGAAGGAGTTAGTGTGTAGTAAGCACACAGCTACTTCTCTCCCTCCTTCTCATTATTCAGGGAATTTTTTTCCCCTCAATAAATAGCAATATTTTATTTTAAATCCCTAGCCTGCAGTCTTATTTTCTATAATATAGGCTCATGTTGCTGTTCAGTCACTAACTGTGTTTGACTGTTTGGGATCTTGCAGACTCCAGCATGCCATGCTCCCCTGTCGTTCACTATCTCACGGAGTTTGTTCAAGCTCATGTCCATTGAGTCAGTGATGCTATCTAACCACTTCATCCTCTGCTGCCTTCTTCTCTTTTTACCTTCAACCTTTCCTAGCATTAGGATCCTTTCCAAAGAGTTGCATCTTTTCCAATGATGCAAAGGCATCAGGTGGCCAAAATATTGGAGCTTTGGCTTTAGCATCAGTCTTTCCAATGAGTTCAGGGTTGATTTCCTTTAGGATTGACTGGTTTGATTTCCTTGCAGTCCAAGGGACTCTAGCGAATCTTCTCCAGCATCACAATTCAAAAGCATCAATTCTTCGGTGCTAATAGGGGACACTAATCAACTGTTATTTATTCACTGACTAGTTGTGTGACATGCCAATCTCAGTGCTAAATTTCAGAGATAGAAAAAGCCCAAGACAAAATATTTGTCCTTAAGCAGCTTATGTTTACTATGCATGTGTAGAAAAGGGGAATAGGTAGACAATCAAGACGTAACAGAATTAGTATTGTGATGGCAGCAGAGATAACATTTAAGAGTTAGATTTGGTGCACATCATGAAAGATGGGTGGAAAGTGAGAGGAAAGCAGATGAGGGATGAGAAGCAGCATTCCCTGCCTAGGGAACAGGGTATGGCGGCTTGGAAGAGGTGGTGTGTTTGGGGAATAATATGTAGTTCTATGAAGCTTCAGCAGAAGGTACCAAAGGGGACTTGATGGGAAAAATAGCTGAAAATGCTGATGGAGCAGAACACAACATCCTTACAAGTCATGTTTTGAATTATTGGGTTTATAGACATTAGAAAAGGGATGCTTTGTGCTGCTAATTAAACAAATGCCTGGTGCTCTGAGGTCAGGATGAAAGAGAGAAAATGAAAGGGAAAGAAAAGGATTTGAACTTCATTTCATTTTTTAATATAGTGTTTAGTGTTAGTTTCAACAATGTAACTAGTAGTTCCAGCTGCCTGATGTGAGGATATGTGGTATTTTTCCAAGTACAGTGCTTTCCAGATACTAGCTGGCTGAATTTCAGGTACTCTGAAAATGAAACAGTACTCCTACTATTCAACACAGAAAATGAGACTGCAACAAGTATTTTTTCTTTGCTATTGCTTTCCACTAAACAAACTCAAAGCTATAATGCAGTGAAGTCAACTCAACACGGAGGCATCACAAGACATAATATCCCCAATATCTTACTGTGAGTACTTCTACCTTAGGAACAGTGGGATGGGAGGAATAAAGACTATGCCTGGTGTCCCCCTGCCCCAGTTTGATAATGGTTCATTCCACAGCAAAACTCCATCTCACTTCCCTGGCAACAAGACCAAGAATCTCAGTCTCATGACTGAGACTTTGTGATTGCTTTGCGTGACTTCTCTCCCAGGCATTCCTTTTTGGCTCTTCTCTTTGAAATTGGAGGACACCTGGCCCAACATAGCACTAGGCTGAGCTTAATCACACATAGCACTCATATCACATTGCACACTGCCTGGAACATCCATTCCTGTGTTACCACCTGAAGGCCCCTCCTGTAGGTGAGAGATAATGCTTCCAAGGTGGCAAAAATGTTCATTTTTCACAACTGGAGCCAATTTTCACAAAGGCAAGGCATTCCACCGACAAAATATCTTGAGGTTTTTCCATTTAGATAGGATGTTCCTTGAATTTAAAAAAATGTACCTGATATATAGAATTTGCAGCAGATGGGCAGCTTGAGTGCAAAAGGTGAATTTCAAGGAGGAACCTGAGCTTTAAGAAAACATGGTGTCCTGAAGATGCAACCTCTCATCTTCTGGAGACAGGGGTGCGTGTGCTCAGTTGCTTCAGTATTGTCCGATTCTTTGCCAGCCCATGGACTGTAGTCCTCCAGGCTCCTCTGTCCATGGGATTCTCCAGGCAAGAATACTAGAGTGGTAGCCATTCTCTTCTCCAGGGGATCTTCCAAACCAGGGATCAAACCCAGGTTTCTTATGTCTCCTGCACTGGCGCAGGTTCTTTACCACTAGTGCTACCCAAGTCTTTTTCAATGACACCACCCTTATGGCAGAAAGTGAAGAGGAGCTAAAAAGCCTCTTGATGAAAGTGAAAGAGGAGAGCAAAAAAGTTGGCTTAAGTTTCAACATTCAGAAAACGAAGATCATGGCATCCAGTCCTATCACTTCATGGGAAATAGATGGGGAAACAGTGGAAACAGTGTCAGACTTTATTTTTTGGGGCTCCAAAATCACTGCAGATGGTAACTGCAGCCATGAAATTAAAAGACGCTTACTCCTTGGAAGAAAAGTTATGAGCAACCTAGATAGTATATTCAAAAGCAGAGACATTACTTTGCCGACTAAGGTCCGTCTAGTCAAGGCTATGGTTTTTCCTATGGTCATGTATGGATGTGAGAGTTGGACTGTGAAGAAGGCTGAGCACCGAAGAATTGATGATTTTGAACTGTGCTGTTGGAGAAGACTCTTGAGAGTCCCTTGGACTGCAAGGAGATCCAACCAGTCCATTCTGAAGGAGATCAGCCCTGGGTGTTCTTTGGAAGGAATGATGCTAAAGCTAAAACTCCAGTACTTTGGCCACCTCATGTGAGGAGTTGACTCATTGGAAAAGACTCTGATGCTGGGAGGGATTGGGGGCAGGAGGAGAAGGGGATGACCGAGGATGAGATGGCTAGATGGCATCACTGACTCGATGGACGTGAGTCTGAGTGAACTCCAGGAGATGGTGATGGACAGGGAGGCCTGGTGTGCTGCGATTCATGGGGTCGCAAAGAGTCGGACACGATTGAGCGACTGAACTGAACTGAACTGAACCACCCCCCACAGGCAATGCCAAAGAATGCTCAAACTACCGCACAATTGCACTCATCTCACATGCTAGTAAAGTAATGCTCAAAATTCCCCAAGCCAGGCTTCAGCAATATGTGAACCGTGAATGAACTTCCTGATGTTCAAGCTGGTTTTAGAAAAGGAAGAGGAACCAGAGATCAAATTGCCAACATCCGCTGGATTATCGAAAAAGCAAGAGAGTTCCAGAAAAACATCTATTTCTTCTTTATTGACTATGCCAAAGCCTTTGACTGTGTGGATCACAATAAACTGTGGAAAATTCTGAAAGAGATGGGAATACCAGACCACCTAACCTGCCTCTTGAGTTCATGCGAAGAGTTGACTCATTGGAAAAGACTCTGATGCTGGGAGGGATTGGGGGCACGAGGAGAAGGGGACGACCGAGGATGAGATGGGTGGATGGCATCACTGACTCGATGGACACGAGTCTGAGTGAACTCTGGGTTGGTGATGGACAGCCTGGCGTGCTGCGATTCATGGGGTCGCAAAGAGTCGGACACAACTGAGCGACTGAACTGAACTGAACTGGGTAATTTAGAACTCCTCTTCAATGAAAACGTCTGAAACTGCTACCATCTCAATTCTTGTTGCCTGAAAATACACTGCCACTACCAATGTGTCAATACCAGTCACGCAGGAAATTTACCACTGGTGTCTAGGCCTTCACAGTGTCCTGAAAGTAGAGCACACCCTTCCTTGAGCTTATGCTTAGGCAGGAAGTATTCCTTAGCAAACCTGTACAGGCAAAGCATTGCAATTCTTTTAATTTTAAGCCATGCAATAGTTTTTTCATCCATAACAATGAGAGCTAAGTCGTTTTCTCTTACTAGTAGCATGCGGTGTCCAGGACTGCACTCTTGCTCACAATACAAACATAGGTATTCTTCCTGGCCCTAGAAGCCAGCCCTATCTCTTGATTCCCTTTCCCTATGCCAAATTTCCTCTTGAAGACTATTTTCCACCTATCACCTCACCTGCTAATTGGCACAGTCTCTCTGTATTTCCCATTAAAAAAAAATTATTTTCAACTTTTGTGCATCAAATGACACTATCAGGAGAATAAAAAGACAATCCACAATGGGGAAAAATATTCATAAATTAAGGAATTCATATCCAAAATATATTAAGAACTCCTACCACTCAAAACAACAACAGCAACACCCAATTTAGAAAACTGGCAAAAGATTTGAATAGACATTTCTCTGAAGAAGACATACAAATGTCAAATAAGCCCATGAAAAGATGCTTGACATTACCATCCATTTAGCAAGTCAAAACCATAATAAGATACTACTTCCTACCCATTAGGATGGATATTATCCGAAAATGGAAAATAGCAAGTGTTAGAGAGAATGTGGAGCAATTGGAAAGCTTGGAAAAAAAAAAAAAAAGATGCAGCCACTGTGGAAAACAATACAATGGTTCCTCAAGAAGTTAAATATAGAAATAATGAATGATCCATCATCTCCACTTCTGGGTATATACCCAAAAGAATTGAAGCAGAGTACTAAGAGACATTTGTTCACCTGTGTTCACAGCAACATCATTCACAGTAGCCAAAAGATGGAAACAAATGGCCATCAGCAGGTGAACAGATAAACATGTACACCCAGTGGAATATAATTCACCCTTAAAATGAATGAAATTCTGATACATGCAACAACAGGGACAAACCTTAACAACACTATAAGTGAAATAAGACAAGTACAAAGGGGTAAATACTGTGTGATTCCATTTACATGAGGCTCTTGTCACAGGCAAATCATAGAAACAGAAAGTGAAACAGTGGTTACTGGGAGCTAGGGGTGAGTGGGGAAGGGAGAGTTACAGTTTTCTGCATATGAAGTTCTGTCTGGGATGATGAAAGAGTTCTGGAAATGTACAGTAGTGATGGTTGCACAACGTTGGGAATGGACTCAATACTACTTTACGTACATTTAAAGATGGTCCAAATGGTAAGTTTTATGTTACATATGTGTACCACAGTAAAAGATATTTTAACACATAGTTTCAAATCAGACCACAGGTCACAAGTCCTTGAGTAGCCCAGGGGCTGGCTGTCATTTTGTCAGATGTCCACCTCTAGACCCACACTGATCAGCTGTAGTCAGAGGAAGATATATGGAGTTCATCACATGGTTTGACATGAACACAAGAATTCATGGAGCAGTTTGCCTTAAAAAGTGGGGTGGGAAGGCATTTGCAACCTGGTACATTTGGGGGAATCAATGCCCTATCGGTGTCAGGTGGGTGTTTGGAGGTTGTGGAGATTTGGGTGAGACTGGGAAATTTCATCTCTCAAATATCTCTAGCCTGCCCCTACTTCTCTCCATCCCACTTCATTCACTCTGGTGCAGGTGTTACCACCTTCTCTCTCCTGAAGGAGTGCAATCATCTCACCAACCATCTCTCTGCCTCTGTGCCCACCCTCCACTTCATTCGTGACCAGAATGGGCTTTCTGGTAGACAAATCTGGTCACCTTACCACCCTCAATAGAACTTACAGGCTCTCTCTGCTCCGGCTCCTCCCAAATGACTTCTTTGACCTCACATCTCACCATTGCCTCTCTCATGGCAATTCTGAAATTTTTTCAGTTTGCCAAACACGCCAACTCATTCTCATTCTCACCCATCAGTCACCCTTCTCTCTTCCTCTTTGTCTATTTCAACTGAAATCTTAGTCATGCTTCTCCTGAAACATCACATTCTCGGAGGAGCCTGCCCTGGCACCTTGCCCTGAAAAGTGAGGTAGATAACCTTTGTGTGTGCCCCCTTAGCACCTTATTACTCCCCCATCAAAGGGTCATGTTAGCTGCTCAGTTGTGCCTGACTGTTTGCAATCCCATGGACTGTAGCTCACCAGACTCTACTGTCCATGGAATTTTCCAGGCAAGAATACTAGAGTGAGTTGCCATTTCCTTCTCCAGGGGATCTTCCCAAAACAGGGATCAAACCCAGGTCTCTGCATTGCAGGCAGATTCTTTACCACCTGAGCCACCAGGGAAGCCTCGTCATGACACTTTTTAATTTTTAACTTCTGAACCTTAGGAGAAAAGAGCTCTGAGCTCATGATACCTTTTAGTCTTTGTAGGCTCCTTGCTTGTTTTATCTTCCCCTTTACCTCCAAGCCCCCAGTTCCCACTCCACTCCCCTTTCTCACATTAAGTATGTCCATAAATATAAGCATATCTTTGAAAAGTAGGTAGTGTTGCTATGTGCATGTATGTACATGTTGAATTCACATAAAAAGAATCATGTTACACATCTCCATTTATTTCTTACGTTTTCATTTAGTGTCTTCATTTAGTGTCTTCATTTAGTGTCTCTGTTGCTATTTATAGATCTAGTTTCATTGGTTCTTATTGATATTCCATGATATGATTTCATCACATTTTACTTTTCTAGTGGAGGCCACCTAAATTACCTCTAACTCTTTGCTATCAGTGTGTCTTGATAAATGCCCTTGTGTATGCCCTTGTATGAATCCATGGAAGATTCTCCCTGAAAGAAAGAACAAACACATTAGTCATGGTGTGCACAAACTTTAGCTAAACATAGTCCCTCCTCATTATTTGTAGATGCTGTGTTTATAAATTCATTTACCTACTGAACCTAAAACCAGTACTGATGGCACTTTCAGGGTCACTCAGGGACACACCCAGAGCAGCAAAATATCTGAGGCATCGTGCACATGTTTCAGCTGAAAATACTCTACCCTCTTGTTTCAGCTCATATCATGATCAAGTGTCCTTCCCAAGGTCTATTTTTGCCATGCTTTTAGCATTTTTGTGCTCTTTGGGTAATTTCCCTGTTTAAATTGGTACCCAAGCATGGTGCTCAAGTGGTGTCTAAGACTTCTAAGCATAAAAGTCTGTGATGTGCCTTATGGAGAAAATACATGTGTCATTAAGCTTCATTCAGGCATGGGTTATAGTGCTGTTGGCCATGAGTTCAAGGTTAATAAATCAATAGTGTATATACTAAATGGGGATTTTTGAATTAATTTTTACTGGAGTATAGTTGATTTACAATATTGTGTTAGTTTCCACGGTACAGCAAAATGGATCAGTTGTACATATACATGTTGTTGCTGTTGTTCAGTTGGTAAGTTGTATCCAACTCCCTTTGCAATCCCAGGCCAGGTTTCCCTGTCCTTCACTATCTCCTGGAGTTTGCTCCAACTCGTGTCTATTGAGTTGGTGTTGCTGTCGAATCATCTCATCCTCTGCCACCCTCTTCTCTTTTTGCCTTCCATCTTTCCCAGCATCAGGGTCTTTGCATCAGATGGCTAAAGTTATTGGAGCTTCAGCTTCAGCATAAGTCCTTCCAGTGAATATCCAGGGTTGATTTCCTTTAGGATTGACTGGTTTGATCTTGTTGTAGTCTAGTGGACTCTCAAGAGTCTTCTCCAGCACCACATTTAGAGAGCATCAATTCTTCTGCATTCAGCCCTCTTTATGGTCCAACTCTCTTTGGTCCAACCCTCTTTATGGTGACTACTGGAAAAACCATAGCTTTGACTATACAGACCTTTGTGGGCAAAGTGATGTCTCTACTTTTAATATGCTGTCTAGCTTTGTCATAGCTTTCCTTCCAAGGAGCAAGCATCTTTTAATTTTGTGGCTGCAGTCACACCACCCACAGTGATTTTGGAGCCAAAGAAAATAAAATCTGTCACTGACTCCACTTTTTCCCCCTTTTTTTTTGCCAGGAAGTGATAGGACCAGATGCCCATATATACATATACATATATCCAGTCTTTTTAAGGTTATTTTCCCATATAGGTAATTATAGAGAGTATTGAGTAGAGTTTCCTGTGCTATACAGTAGAACTTTATTAGTTACCTATTAAATGTATAATAGTGTGTATATGTCATCAGAAATACCCATAAAACAAGGTTATATATTTGATCACATCAGTTGACAAAAATGTTGTGACCAGAGGCTCACAAGAAACTAATCTTGTACTCCTCCTAGAAGAATGACTACGTGTATTCACAGCAACTCAATAGAACACAGCTACCACAAATAATGAGAATTGACTGTACTGAACGTACTTCAATATTGTTTCCTTGAATGGCTATGCCTTTTATACTCCCAGCAGTAATGGACTATAGACTATAGCTCCCATCTCCCCCACATCCTCACCAACATCCTCTTTCAACTCTCTAATTTTTTCCTTCTTTATCAGGCTAAAGTGGTACCTCATTCTGTTTCATTTGCATCTCTCTGATTACTAATGAAGCATCTCCTTGGTAGCAACTAGCATTTTCCCATATTGCTTATGGAAAAACTGCTTATTTTCTTTGGATTTCCTGTATTTTTTCATTGCTTTCAAGACTTCTGTATGTTTGCTCCTTGTCAACTTTAAATATTACAACTATGATTTTCAAGTTTGTAATCTACCTTGCCTGCATTGAGCAGAAATTCTTCATTTTTATATACTTAAATCCATCACATTTTTACCTTTTAATATGTGGAGTTTTAGCCTTTCCTTACCACAATATCACAGCTATTCCTCAATATTTTTTTTTACTAGCTTCCTAGTCTTATTTTTTTTTATATAGTTTTACCTTGAATTCATGTGGAATTCTTCTTTAAGTTGTAAGGTAGGAATTCTGCTTTATCTTTCTTCATATTTGAAATCATATTTTCCATCAATCTCTTCCTCTCTCTCTCTTTTTTGGCCACGCCTTGGGGTGGGATCTTAGTTCTCCAACCAGGAATGAAACTTTTGCCCCCTGCAGTGGAACCACAAAGTCTTAATCACTGGACTGCCAGGGAAGTCCCACCAATTGCTCTTAAAAATCTTGTCTCTCCTCATTCTTTTATAGCCCTATATTTATCAAGTTCCCATACACCTTGTGTACTTCTGAGTTATTTATTTTGTTCTACTGTCTACTTGCCTATTGGAATGTCAGTACCATGTTATGATACTATTTTAGCTTTGTAGTATGTCTTTTTACATATCCGATTCAGAAAGCCCCTTTTCAGCTTTCATATTTTTTTAAGTTGACTTACTTGTTTGAAGTTGACTTACCTGTAAATTTTGAAAGGTTTGTAAACTCCCTCATAAATGCAGTGAAAATTTTTTGAGACTTCATTAGGCTACCACTCCCACTTATTTGATACAGCTCCCCATTTATTAAAATCTTTTTTGTCTTTATTTTAAACTTTTCAACAATCATGGTTATAATTTTTGACAGTATAAACTTCATCATTTGTGTTACTATTGTAAAAAGCATTAAAAAAATTTTTTCTAGTTATTGCAGCCTGGATGGGAGGGGAGTTTGGGATAGAATGGATACAGTATATGGCTGAGTCCCTTTGGTGTCTGCTTGAAACTATCACAACATTGTTAACTGGATATACTCTAAAATAAAAAGTTTAAAACATTTTTCTAGTTGTTATGCTAGAAAAAGACCTATTTATAGCTAATATAGAGTTCCCCAGTCACAACCCTTATCACACTGAATTATAATTCCCTTCCTATTGCCTGTATTTATTCTCTATTAGATGCCAAGCTATGTGAGGACAGGCATTGCCTCTGCCTTTTCCATCTCTGTATGCCCGGCATCTTTCGTAGGGCCTGGCACATGCAGTCGCTTAATAAACAACTCAGTCCTTGGCACATGGGGTCATTTGATGTT
Organism: Cephalophus harveyi; assembly: GCA_006410635.1. NCBI lineage: Eukaryota > Metazoa > Chordata > Mammalia > Artiodactyla > Bovidae > Cephalophus > Cephalophus harveyi. The sequence goes on along the minus strand of SJYT01026546.1, from coordinate 586,242 downwards.
CGTTTCCTCCCACTCTCTGAACAAAACCATGTCAGACCCTGCGTTTTATAGATGGATATACTCACACCCAAAGAAAGAGAAGATGTGTTTCCCATGGACTCAGCATAAATTAAAGAAAAAGCTGGAGTCAAAGCCCAGGTCTCCTGGCTGAGATCCATTTCATTTCCTTTAAGCTGTCTCTGCTGATTAAATGCCCCTTGTCTTAATCTCATGGGAAGAACAGATGGCAGATTCTCTAGTCAAGGTGTGAAACCAGAGGCAAAGGTCAGTTTTCCTTGAGAGAGTCAAAGGACCTGAAGGGTGATTCCTGGTGACACAGAATCCTGAGCTGCTCCTTCCATTGTTCTCATCCCCATACCAGTAGGTCCCAAACTTTTGTGTGGGTTGAAATCACAGCAAGGGCTTGTTCAAACATAGGTTGCTTGGCCTCCTGCTCAGATTTTTAAAATTCAATTTGTTCTAAATGGGGCTCAAGAACCTGCATTTCCAACACAAGTAGGCACACAGAAGGCACTCAGTAAGCATGAGGTTTTAAAATACCGTCTTGCAAAACCAACAAGTTGATAACAGTGTCCATTACAACACTCAGCACTGCCCTATAACTTTCTCCTTAAATGCAGTGTGAGAAAAAAATGCTTCATTAAAAGTCAACTATTTTCTTTTCTTTTACCAGGCAATGAAATCCTATCTACCCAGATTCTTTTTTGCCTTGCCAGACAGGAACTCAGGGCCTCTTTCTCATCTTCTGTCCCTCTCTTGTTCAAGTGCCTGAAAATATCTATTGCTCTTCTCCCTCCTTCTAGATTATTTTTTGTGTTTTGTCCTATTTTACATTGTCTTCAATTTCTAAAGCTGTCTCAAACCCTTCTTTTACATAGAATACAAATAACATATATGTATTACATACAAATGCATAGCTATCATTAAGAAGACATCTGCTTAAAACAAAATAATGACCACCAGAAAAGTTAAGGACTAGGTACTTTTTGTTTTATTCTCAGTAGATTTTCTTGGATAATCTCTAGTTTCAGGGGATTTTCCAACCCCTGAAGTGCTTAATTAATGTGAAAAGTGGAGAAATGGCAATCAGAAACCTGAATAAAATGAAGAAAGTATAGGGTAATAAAGGGTAATACTATCAGGCCCTAGATGGGCTTCCCAGGCGGTGCTAGCGGTAAAAAACTCGCCTGCCAATGCAGGAGACACAAGAGATGTGGGTTCAAACCTTGGGTTGGGAAGGTCCCCTAAAGGAGGGCATGGGAACGCACTCCAGTATTCTCGCCTGGAGAATCCCTTGGACAGAGGAGCCTGGCGGGCTACAATCCATGGGATTGCAAAGAGTCGGACACAACTAAAGAGACTTAGCACACATGCAGGCATCAGGCCCTACACATCAGTTGCTGTCATGGCATGTTCCAAGAGCCTGGTGCGATTCCTTGGTATTTCCATATCTTACAGGAGGCCCCTTCCAGGCCTGGGATCTCCATTCCAGTTGCCAGTGGACTAGTATTCAGAGAAGACTTCATTGCCTCCAGAAGGCTCACAGGACTCCTGGGGAAAGGTCTGGCAAGGCGCCTGTTGCCCTCTTCTACTGGCTCACCTGCCCAGTTATTGGATCCTATTCGTGTGAGTAGTCCCACTGGAAGCTTGTGCACACTGGCCCCAAGAGGAAGAGAAGCAGTCCCAGGAAGACGGGGCGGTAAGTGCTCAGGGTGCTGCAGGCACGTGTTCGAGGATCTGCAAGCGAGTGTGAGGCCACTGGGCAGGGTGCAGGGCAGGTCTAGGATGGGACATCCAGGACAGAAGCTGAACTGGGGACTCTGACTCTAATGCTCACTGCCTGTTCTGGCACCTCCTCCTAAAGCCCTCAGACACCAGAGAAGGTTCTTCCCTGACTTTAATTCCTGACAGTTCAGAGGTCTTAGGGTCAAGTCACCTGAAGTCTGAGCTCAGGCTTCTCTGATTCTGAAGACTCATGATTATACAGCCAATATTCTAACAGTAAGATTCAAATATCCTAATATTCTATTATCTTAAACCATTCTTAGAGTATAAGATGCTAACATTCTCAGATTCAGGGTCTATGGTTTTAGATTGTAAAATTTTAAAACTGAGAAACAAAGATTCTAAGGAAAACAGGATTAAAAATAGAAAATTCCATGATTTTAGAGATGGTAGATTCTTAGAGTCTGAAATGCCAAGATCTTTAGAATCTAATTCCCATTGACTTCAAATTCTTAAAAATTTTAAATTGAAAAGTGTAGAAATCTAGAATCTTAAGTTATGACTTTACACCTAACTACTGGTGGTACCTGAACAAATAAGTTGACTTTCCAGGCAACCTGCCAGGAGAAGATTTACACTTTCTGACATACTTTGCACCTTTTGCTCAGGGGCAAACCTAAACCAGTGTCAAAGCTGCTGATCTGCTCAGTCACTTACTGGTAAGGCCAGATCGTGTATAGACTAAAAGTCTTCTCTGCCTTCAACTTCATCACTATGTTGCTGGAATGGACACCCACACTTTTTGTGTGCCCAGCATCTCCTCTTCTTAGAAACCGCAACTCCCAACTCCATGCAATTCTGACGGAGTCGTCAACCACACACAGCATAACCTTCCCCTCCTCATGGGCACGTGACCCAGTCTGGCTAGAAAATTCCCATATCCCGAACACAGCAATCCTTCCACACATGAGCGGATGCAGCAACATATATTAATACAAAGAGAAAAAGAGCGCTGTGAGTGCTCATAAACCCCAGGTTATGAGCAGTAAGGACAGTGTATATACTGTGAGTCAAGTTTTGCTCCTGCGTGAATGAACCTAGAGTCTATCATATAGAGTGAAGTAAGTCAGAAAGAGAAAAACCAATATGGTATATTAACTCATGTATATGGAATCTAGAAAACTGTTACAGATGAACCTATTTGCTAGGCAGAAATAGAGATGCAGATGTAGGGAACAGATGTGTGGACACAGGGTGGAATGCATCTGGAGACTGAGGTGGTTTTTTTGTGTACTTCCATGTGTAAAACAGACCCAGATCCAGATTCTGCCATATCTAAAACAGTGGAAACCTACCTTATAGCGCAGGGAGCCCAGGTGGTGCTCTGTGGTGACCTAAATGGGACTGGGGTAGGGACAGAGGGAGGTCTAAGAGGGGGGATATATGTGTGCATGAAGCTGATTCGCTTCATTGTACCGCAGAAACTAACACAACATGGCAAAGCAACTTTATCACAATCATTTTTTAAAATTTGCTCCTGACCAACTTTTCCATGAGGTGGAAAGAGTCAGGGTTGGCTTATTATTCATAGACATAGTAGCTACAGTGTTCAAGACCTGCCATATTTTTTGGAAGCCATTAAAATGTTTTAACTTCTTTTAAGATTAGAAGGAGGAAAGGAATACAATACAACCTGTATTATATTCATCTTTATAATAATATAATTGCTAAATAAAATCTTTTATGTTTTGATGTAAAGGAAGGAACTCAAAAAGCAACCTGAGGATCCATTAAAGTTGTATGTGACTTTGGAAAGAATCTGTCTGAGAATGAAACCAGCATGGGAAAAATATCTCTGAGAGATGGAGCAAGGAGAGCAAAGTTATCACATGAACCTCTGGATCAGCCATGTCAGAAACACAACCATCCCCTTGGATCCCCAGTTAGGTGAACAATGGATTCTGCATTTTACTAAAGCTGATGAGTTGGATGCTTGTTATTTTGTTGGCTTCCCAGAAGCTTCCTATGTTTGTGGAATTCCCCCTTCTCCCACTAAAAATGCCTTTACTTGCTTGCCAGCTTCCCTTGCAAGTAGAGCCCAGGCATGTGAACTAAATTCTCTGGCCCAACAGAGATTTTTGTGAGCTATCTATATCCATTAGTAAAATTATTTGCTGATTAAGCCAGCCACAGTTGGTTTCTGCTGTTTGCAAGGCTCTACAGGTACAGCTAATTCAAGCTGGGCTTCTGTTCCTTGCAACAAAAGTGTTCGAACACACAGGAGAGCCCTCTCCTGCCCTTGCCTCTTCCTCAGGGGACTAAGTTGATCACCGGTGGTATTTTCCCAGCAGTCAAAGCTTACTCATTCCCGGAGAAAGAATGGGTCAGACTGAGCTCTAGTTAGGGAGGGACCACAGGGACCAGGAAAGCTATAGAGTGCAATTTGAAAAGTCAGTGTGATTTCAGGACTCTCCCTTTTCTCCCGACTCCAGCCTCTTGGTTACCCAGGACCTTCCCTCTGATACCATTTTTAGGAGGCGGGGTATAAGAAAAAGCACTCTGTTACTTTCTCCCACAAGCACCACAAACATTCTCCCACAGAGAAGTGTAAGAGAGGTGCCTCTCCCTCTTTCCAATGCCTAAATGGAGAGAAAATAATTAATAGGGAAGGAAAAAATGTTTTTATTATATGGCAAGGCATATGGGATGTTACTTCCTCAAACAGGGATTGAACACATGACCCCTGAAGTAGAATCACAGTGTCTTAACTACTGGAACTCCAGGGAAGTCCCAGGAAGATAAAATTTTAATCTATTTAGTGTCTTTGAAGTAGAGAACCCAATGACAGACAGAAAGAGCATCCCAAGGATAACAGCAGGAAAGTTCAATGAAATAAAGAACTAATTCTGAAGCACTAAATTGTCCAGCATATTTCAAGGAAACTTGGTGCAGGAAGATTGATACCTACATGTATCTTGATTAAGTTATCAAACTCTAAGGATAAAGGAAATATATTTTGAGCGCTTAGGGAGAAAACATAATTCTTGTATTTCTCCTCAGCATCATGCAATGTCCCAAATAGTGGAAGGATGTTTCTGAAGTCATTCAAGCCCAAAGGCAACAGGCAAATGTTTTGAGACATGAAGGAATTCAGGAAGTATGTGTCTATGAGCTCTTCATTAAAAACCTACTTCATAAAGAAATCTAGACAACCAAGAGATGAGCCAAGTAAAGAATTCTGGAATAGAGAAGCGTGATAAAATGATAGCAGAGAGTACTAAATAATCCACTTAAACTAAGCAGAACTAAGATTCAAGAACTCTGGGGATTATAACTGCAAAGTAGAAATTAATGTTATAAACCTTGACAAACTAAAATTAATTACTACCATTTCTGAGGATCCAAAGGAAGTACAAACAAGTGTTCAAAGTTCATATCTTCTAAAACTGAAATGAGAAATTAAAAATGACTCCAATCTCTTAATGTTTTCTATAACCTTTTTGTTTTTTAATCATTGTGTTGTTTTTAGAAACTAATATCTCTTGATATAATATACATTTATCTGACCTTCATTGGTTTCTTCAGTTTCATTTCAGTTCCTTTTTTGTCTATCAAATTAAACTAAAATTTAACTATTTATTTCAGTTCAGTTCAGTTCAGTCACTCAGTCATGTCCTCTATATATTCAGATTATTTTCTACTATAGGTTATTATAAGATATTGAATATGGGAAGGAATAAATTAGGTGTATGGGATTAACAGATACAAACTACTATACATAAAAATAGATAAACAACAAGAATTTACTATATAGCACAGGGAATTATTTTTATTTTTAGTGGGACTTGTATAATAATAAAAAATAAGAGAAGCTTCATTTTGAAAATTAATAAAGAGGTTCTGTCCCAGTTATTGAACTAGTAAAACTGCTGGCTTCCTCCCACAGTCTCAACCTCAAGGAACCAAAAAGGAAAAACACCAGGATGCTGAGAAAACTGTGAGGTGATGGGTGGGGTATTTTTAGAACTGGTATATTGGAGGGCAGAAGTTTTAGTTTGGGGCAGGAGGCAGCCTTGAAAGGTTGGAGGAGGAGAAAACGAAAGAGGAACTATTGGAGTTCTGCTTTGACTGCTTCCCGTTGTTGTCTTGGACAGAAAGTGCTTGCTCCCCATACCAGAAACAACTCAGAAGTCTGTTCCAAGTAGCCTCAGCAAAATCAGGGCAGTATAGAAGCACTTGTGAGGAACTGAGAAACAGAGGTGTGAATAACTGACTCAGGCATTTGCCTGGTCATTGTTCCTCTCCTCAAGCACAAAACTAAGTAATTATAGTCTAATTATAATCTGACCTTAATACTGCTTCTGCCTGTGGGGAAAGGGGGTTACTTGACCTCCTGAGGACTGTCTTGTTGGGGAGGGAGGGATCGATCATGGTTTTCTGGAGGCTCAGCTGCTCTGTACATCCTAAGGTAGTTGGGACTGACCAAATTTGGGTCTTGCCTTCCTGATAGTGCTAAACCAATACCCACAGGGAAAAATGAAGTAGACTAAAATAAGAAGGCATTTGAAGTGCACAACCTTTTAAAGGAAAAACAATATCCTGGGTAACATATTTCAACAATATCAGAAATATTGAAGAAGAGAGACCAGGAATTATAGTTAGCTTATTAAATATACGTATAATGACACAGTAAGAGGTTAGCAATGCATAACACAGTCAAAGAAATAGAAAAGATCCACACAGAAATAGTAAAGGTGAAAAGTATAACAGTGGAAATAAAGAATACTATCTATGAAATTGGGTTTTCCTGGTGGCTCAGTGGTAAAGAATCCACGTTCCCAAGAGGAGACATAAGTTCAATTCCTGGGTTGGGAAGATCCCCTGGAGGAGGAAATGCCAACCCACTCCAATATTCTTGCCTGGGAAATCCCATGGGCAAAAGAGCCTGGCAGGCTACAGTCCATGGGGTGGCAAAAGTCAGACATGATTTGGCGACTAAAACAACAATCTGTGAAGTTAACAAAAGAATAGATATAACTGAGAAACCATTAGGAAATTGGAGGACTACTTTGAAAAAATTGCCCAGAATTAGGAAGGAAAAAATAAAGAGGAAAAAATATTTAATATTTAATATTACATATTTTTCCAAACCCACTTAGAGATATGGAGAATTTCAATAGGAAACTATGATAAAAACTAGATAATAATTCTAAAATTGAAAAATACTGAAAAATATAACTGAAATTAAAATCCAATGGATAAGTTTTACAGCAAATTAGACTGCTGAATCAAAAAAAAATGACCTGGAACATGTTGGAATAAAATATCCAGAATTAGGCATGAGGCAACAAAAGCATGATAAATACAGAAGAGTATAAGGGATTTATGGAATGAAGAAAGAAAGTCTAACAGGGACCTCCAGAGGCAATGGAGGGGGATAATGAGGAAGAAGCAAGATATGAAGATCTAATGACAAAGGATTTTTTTAAACTGACTGAAACCTACAAACCCTGACTGGGATAAACAAGTTTATCATAGTAAAGTTGTTAGAAACCAAAGTGAAAACTAAAGTGTCAGTTGCTCAGTTGTGTCTGACTTCTTGCAACGCCATGGACTGTAGCCCAACAAGCTCCTCTGTCTAGGAATTCTCCAGAAAAGAATACTGAAGTAGGTAGCCATTCCCTTCTCCAGGGGAGCTTCCTGACCCATGGATCAAACCTGGGTCTTCTGCATTGCAGGCAAATTCTTTAACTTCTGAGCTACCATCAAAGACCAATACAAATTCTTAAAGCAGCCAGAGAAAAAAGACAAATTCCTTTAAAGGGACAACCTTTATACACTGAGAATAGATTTTTCAACAGAAACAATGGAAATAGAAGACAATGTAATAATATTTTCAAAGTGATGATAGAAAATAATTGTCAACCAAAAATTCTATACCCTAAAGTGAAAGTATTCTTTAAAAATGAAAGACGTTTTCTGACAAACAAAAGCTAAAAGAATTCATCATCATCAAGTTCATAAAACCAAAGGTGGGAAGAAACAGACAGAGTGAGATTACAGACCCACCCACTCTCACACACACACAATGTTACTTTAGCAACAACTGACTAACTTCATGGTCCTTATAACGACCATCTCAAATGCTAGAGATATTAAGCTAGTGCTAATTCAATATCCTATCCCAACTCACTACATGTGTTAAGACCTCTGCATGGGAAGTTCAATACACTATTGAGAGAAATTTAAAAGACCTAAATAAATAGAGGGATATGCTTAATGTTGTAAAGATGTCAAATTTTCCCAAACTGATGTATATGTACAATGAAATTTTAAGAAAACTCCAAGCAGAGTTTTGTGCATGTATGTGTGGAAATTAACAAACTGATTCTAAAATTTAAATGTAAATGCAGAGAACCAAGAACAGAAAGGATAATCTTGAGCAGAAGGTGGAGAGGAGGATGAGGAGGAAGGAGAAAGAAGGACCTGGAAGAGAAATAGAGAGAAGAAGAAGAATTTGAAGAAGTGGAGGAGGATGTGGGGAGTGGGAGGAGAAGGGAAGTGGGGAAGGAGAAGTAGTTCACTCCTACTGTCTCAAATGAGGGAGATTTGAGTTGAGGAGAGTGAAGATTTGAAGTAGCAAATAGTGGGGTAGAGAATGGGAGTGTGAGCTGACACTAAGATTTCTGGGTGATGCTGAAGATCAGTTAAGATGGGTGAGGACTTGGGGTTAAAGAGACTCAAGTCCCCAACATCACAGAGTTTTCTGAAGAATTTTCTGGACATGTTGTTTCATTTGATTTTCACAACATGCCTGTGTGAGAGAGATTCTCTCCATTGTGTAAGTGAACCAAGCAGGGGGATGACCAGCTTGTGTCTCACTGTGAGTGGGTGGGAGATCCCTCACCAGAGAGCCTGTGGCCATGCTGGGCAACCAGGGCAGAGGGCCAGGATCATCTCACCTGGGAGTCCTCTGCAGAAGACTGGACAGCTGAGCCAGTGCCTGGAGCTTGCTTGTATGATCAAGTCCCTGGCCCCATCTTGGCCTCAATATCCCTTTCTGGACAGATGGAGGGTAGGGGTTCTATGGTATGAGTCTATTGCTCTGGAACCTTATCTATGTCTATCCCCTCTCCATGCTGGGAGGGTGGCACAGAGCTCAGCCTGCATTTGGGGCTACAGAGAGGCCTCCTCAGAGAGGCAGCTCAGAACACAGGGAGCTCAGGAAGCAGTCAGAGATGTATGAGAACAAGGCACTTGGAGAGCAAAGCTCTCCCCTCAGCTTTTCTTCTCATATTCCTGAGGTAAACAACCTACCCCTGGGGCAGAACCCAGTGTGTGTGTGGTGGGGGCGGGGAGGTGGAACTGGGGAGGGAAACACGCCTAGGCTTGGCTGGAGACCAGGGTTCCAGGTAGGCTTTGTCCCAACCTTGCAATGTGTCCTCACCAAGTCTGTACCCTTCTCTGAGCCTCAGGACTCTCTCTGGAAGATGAGAGACTTGGACCAAGATGCCTTTAAAGACATCTGAATCTGACCCCCTGGGATGTTAAAAGTTGCTTATAGATTCAGGGATCTCAATATTCTTAAAAAGGGCTGCCTTCAATGGACTTTCTGAACTAACTACTCCCCACTACCTTTCATTTCAATCAAATTCATAACATTTGTTCGTTCAATGAGCATTTATGAAGAAAATACTATAAGCTTGGCATAGGAAACAGAGAGATGAACTAGACAGAATTCTGATCCTCACGGAGCCTGTATTCAAGTGAGAACACAGACAATAAGAAACAAATAATTATAGTTTATATGGTGCTATTGATGAAATAAACAATCCCCCAAATACATAAATAAATAAAACATCAGATACAGGAGTGGCAGACCCAGCTACTAAGGGTGACTAAGTAAGTCACTTTCCCATTACGGGCCTCATTTCTTTCTCTAGAAGAATAACAACCCGGGGCTGGGGGAGGGGAAGAGTGCAGGGGGATTTTCTTGCTGCACTGACTGCCTTGAGAGTGAGAGAACCTGAGTCCCAGGAGGGCACCACACCCATGACCCAGGTAAGAAGAGCGGACTCACCCTTGGGTCACAGGGGGAAGGGGAGAGTGGAGGGGGGAAGGGAGGAGGGACAGGAGAGAGAACCTTCAATCAATATTGCCGAGCACTTGCTCTGGGCTGTGCACTGTGTCAGGGGATTTAGGTCTTGTTTCTAAGTCTCACAACAAACCAGCCATGTGGGCATCTCTGCCCCCATTTTATAAAAGAGAAAAGTTTTGAGAGAGATGATATGACTTTATACAGTAGCAGAAAGAGGATTCAAGTTCAGTTTTCTCTGACTCCAAGTCTGATGCTGATTCCGGTATTAGAAACATTTTAATGGGATACAAAGAAGTATAATCTTGAGCTGTATAATAGTGAGCCTTTGCATTCTTTGGAAATGGAAGGGAAGAGATATGTGAGGGCTGAGAGGTTAGGAGAATCTTCCTGGAGTCAGTGGTTGTCAGCTAGGCCTTTTAATAAGTAGGTTTGAGGCAAAGAAGAGAGAAACCGAGAGAACACAGGGCACTGGACTGAGACCTACTCACTGGCTCAAGGGAGGGGCACCTAAATTAGGTGGCTGGGGAGAGATGAGGCTGGAAATGGGGACTAGCCCAATAGAGTCCAGGGTGCCTCACTTATAGTCTTGATTTCTGGGCATTCAGGAGCTGTACTGCTACTTCTAAGTCACTTCAGTCGTGTCCGACTCTGTGCGACCCCATAGACGGCAGCCCACTAGGCTCCCCCGTCCCTGGGATTCTCCAGGCAAGAACACTGGAGTGGGTTGCCATCCCCTTCTCCAGTGCATGAAAGTGAAAAGTGAAAGTGAAGTCGCTCAGTCGTGTCCGACTCTTAGCGACCCCATGTAGGACGTGTGCAAACAAGGGAGGGGCATAGCACAGGAGTATAGAATTGAAGACATGGGACCTAAGTGGTCACGGCTGCCACACTTACTAGACATGTGACTCTAGACAGTTTACTTCATTTCTCTGAAGCTCCAACACCTTGTCTATCACATACCTGACTAAAGAGTTATGTTGTTCATTGTCTCCTCAAGCACTTGGTCCAGGATCCATCAAGTAGTGAGTGTTCAATAGTTGTTCACTAAATTAAGATTAAAACTGCCTATCCCAAAGACCTAAATGTAAGAGCTAAAAGTATAAAACTCTTAGAACAAAACATAAAGGAAAACTCCACGACACTGGATTTGGCAATGATTGAATATGGCAACAGAAGAAAAAAATTGGACTATATCAAAATGCAAATATTTTCTTCATCAGAGGGTACTATCCAAAGAAGTAAAAAGACAGCCCCCAAAATGGGAGAAAAATATTTGCAAAGCTCAACTGTAACAACAACAACAATAAAACTTCAAACAATCCAATTTAAAAATGGATTTATTAAAAATTAAAAAATTTAAAATCCAGCTTAAAAATTTTAATCCAATTTAAATTTTAAAATTTAAAAATTTTTTAAAAATATAAAAAAGACTTGACAGACGTCTCTCCAAAGAAGATATGCAATTGGCCTAAAGCCCATGAAACAATGCTCAATGTCACTAATTATTGTGTGTGTACATGTGCCCATGTGTGCACACACTCAGGGAAATACAAATTAAAGAAATACCAGTTCACCCATCAGAAAGCTATTATCAAAACAAACAAACAAAAACAAGTGTTGACAAGGATGTGGGAAAACTGGAACCCTTGTGCATTGCTGGTAGATCATGAATGAACCTAGGTTAGCCTAGGGCCTGGCCCCTAAAGAGTGCTCAGTATAGGACAATGTTATGGAGGTGGGGGAAATACTATACTTCATATAATAAAACACTGAAGTTCTGTTCTTAGATGATGAAAACAGTTCTGTGATTATCTTCACACTTGCACTTTTCTTGTAAGTGAACAGGGTACCCCTGAGGTCTACTCTGCCCTCGGATCTCAGGACACAGGATGGTTGGGCCTGCCGCAGCTTACATACACTCCTACCTCCCTTCTCCCTACCTCCCAAGCTTCCAGATGCCCTAATTGGCCTCCAGAGGGGAACTGAATCTCACTGAAGGGCACTAATTAATTCCTCGAAATCCAGGTCCCCACATCCTCCTCTCACTCCACCCCAACTCCTCCTGTTACTTGTTCCAGACAAGAAAGGAACTCTGCAGACTCCCCAAGGAAGGAGAGGCCTTGGGAGGGCGTCATGTGTGTGCTCTGTGCTGACTGTTGTAATGAGGCCCCAGGAGACCCCGCTGCACCAAGGCAGACCTGGAACTTGGAAAATGACTGCTGAGTACCTTCCCTGCAGAACCAAACCTGTTCTGGCTGACACCCATCCCCATCTTTGCCCACATTATGGGCACTTGTGTTCTTACCTGGCTTCCCCGTGGGCAGTTAATTTTGGTGTCTCTGTTCAAATTGCTCTAGCCATCCATGGTTCCGGAGGCATGGTCTGTGCCACTGCCCTGGCAGGGTGTCACTACTGAAGTCTTGCCCTCACAGAGGCATTTCCATCACAAACTTCTGCTCATCCTTCAAGCCCTGGAGCAAAGAGTCCTCTGTAAATATTAGCCAAATGTCAGACAGGCCATCTTACCCTCCTTGGGGCACCCATGGTTTGTGGCTCCTGGCAGAGCTCTTAGAACTGCGGGCCTGGAAGCAGAGCTGGTCACTTGCATCTCACTCCTCCTGGCCAGACCCCAGGTCCACAGACAAGTAGAAGCCGAGGCAAGGAGGCCTCTGTTTCATTTCTGCTCTGCCATCTCCTTTACTCCAAAGTGATGCTCTGCGTTGCATTCATAGAAGTTTTTTTTAACAGATTCTACAGTGAAATAGAAAATAATATATAAAAATTTCCTGACTGCAGGACTCCTCTGAGCCTCCACTGTGTTCATGACCTTCCTGAATCTCTAAGATTACAATTCACATGTACCCAGTCCAACTGGGGGAAAGATCATTTTAGAGCTTTATCTTATACCATATGCCCAAATAAACCCTAAGGGAGTTAAAGAAGGAAACGTGAAAACTATAAAAACTAAAAGGAAATTAGTTCCAGACCATGGATTCCCCAAACTTGGGACTGAGACTAATTCAGTGTTCTGTCATTAAATACTGAATAGAATGAACACAGGGTTTATGATATCACTGACAGACAAGCTATGCACGTACCTTGATTCTGCATCTTGAGTAGGCTGCTTCAGCTGTTAGATTGACACGCTTCCATTTTGACCATGTTCCTCCTATGAAATTACCCAGGAAACTAGTAACCTGACACTTGGAAAAGCTCCCTAATAGTGCCGTCTAATTTGACATCACTTTGAGCCTGCATAAAATAGCCTTTTGTCCAAAGCAGTGACTTACCTATGGTCCTCTTTCTGAACTCTGTGCTCCTGCAGGGCAGGCTATGTCCATCCCTCTTCACTGAGTACAAGCCCTACTCAGCAGACGCTCCTCTCTGTCTCTGCAAAACTTCTGTGCAAGTCCCCGGCTCATCACCTCATGTCACGGCATGGAACGTGGTATGCTAGGCAGGCTCCTGGCTAGGGATCCGGGGCCTTGAATTCTTAACATTCTAGGGCAACCAGGCAAATCTTACCCCACCCTGTACCTCAGTCAGGTAAAGTTCAGAGAACTGCAAACCCTGACAGAACCAAACCAGCCATGAGGGTGTAAGCTCAACCAGTAGAAGCACCTGCCCCTCCCTGAGCCCGTCCTGCTAGGCTCTCTTACCCTGAGAGGTGGGATAAGCTGGTTGCCCCTCCTGCCCATGCCTCTGGAGTGAATTATCCCTTTCACAGTCCTACTCCAGCCCATGCCCTCACCCTGGACAGCAGGTGCAGGAGGAGCCCCAACCCTGGCTCCGCACTGACTTGCTTGGCGGCCACCATCCTCTCTGGACCTCTGTTTCTCCATCTGTAAAATGAGGCATTATAGGAGATCACCTCTGGGCCCCCTGTGGCTCAGACATTCTCGGGTTGTCAGCAGCAAGAGAAAGAACAGGCAGCATCATTCCCACCTGAGACTGTGCAGGCTCCACAGAGCAGGCACCTCAGGCAGTTTGGATCTGCAGAAACTTCTAGAAGGGCTGGAGAAGGGGCCTGGGCACAACAGTGACCCCACCCAGTGCTGCCTTCAGGGCCCCAGGGTCTCTGGGAGGCCAGTTTGGGAAGGTCTAGGCCTAGGGTTAGAGTTGACAAGAGGGTAGGGGGAAGGCCTTGGAGAACAGCTTGAGTAAAGGCATGGAAGAGGGGAGCGAGGAGTGCAGCTTGGGAGGGCAGACCACTGGGGGGCAGGAGGGCAAGGCGGGGCCCGCTCACACTAGGTCTTCCTTGCCAAGCCGAGGAGTTCAACTGAGCACAGCCGGGAGCTGAGGGAGGGATCACCACAGGGAGGGGCAGGCGTGGCCAGACTTAGGATGGCCAGACTTTAGGATGGTCCCTCTGACTGGAGCATGGGGAGGGGGTAGCAGAGGCTGGGAAACCAGTAAAGAGGCCACCGCACTGGTCTTGGAGGAAAAGATTGGCATCAGGATGAGAGCAGTGGCCCTAATGGAGTGGGGGATGGAGGGATGTGGGGACGCTTAGGGGGGCTGATGAAATGGCTCTGACTGGCTCTGAGCTTGGGGCCCCAAATTCCTCCCAGAGCATGAACAGAAATCTTCCAGGTGGGGCATCTGAAGCCTGAAGACGTCAAAGGCCTGGCCCAGGTCATGAGCAGCAGGAGGGTGGGGACATCAGTCCAGAACCCAGGTGTCTGGCAGCCAGCCCCAGCCCCTCTCCCACAGCAACACGAATTACAGAGGTGAAACTGGACTCTGCAGTCTCCTCGGGCCTCAGACACCACGCCAGGCCCAGGCATGCGGAGCATCAGGGGCCAGAGCAGCTTCTTCATATTTGGCAGCATTTCAGCAATTTTTTTTTTTTTTTTTTTTTTTGCCTTCTACAACAGGAAGTCTTCCAGTGCTGATGCTTAAAGGCTGCCTATAGTCCAACTCAACCCCCTCAGTCTTTTATAAGGGAAAGCACAGAGCTCAGAGGCAAAGAGAACCACCTAAGGCCACACAGCAAGGTAGTAGCCCAGATCTTCCCAAATCCCAGAACAGCTCTCACATACCCTGGTAATAAAACCTAGAAGCCTGAAACCCTGGACCTGGAGAAGGAAGAATCTGACCGAGGATCATCAGAAGTGGATGGCAGAAGCAAGACCGCGGGCCTGGGTCAGACCCCTGGGGCCAGGGCAGCAGCCAGCTAGCTGCTTCCCCTGCTGTGTGCCTCCAGGGCTGCAGTCCTGGGAGGAAGTCTGTGCCCTGACTCCATCCCCAGCCGTCACGGTGCCCCCATCTGTCTTGCTGGGGCCGGTGTGGGGACGTCTCCAGGCTGCCTTCAGTTATGAGCCAATAAATATGAGATGTGCTCAGCGAGGAGGGGCTGCTGGGGCTGCCAGTCCCACCCCTGCCGCTCTCGCGCCAGCCTCTGCACCGAGGAAGATTGGATTTTGTGTCGTTCATTTTTTATCTCCAGTCCATGTCGGATGGGGAGATAGAGGGCGTGGGCAGTGGATAATTTTATCCTTCCCCCACAGTCGGGTGCAGCACTGAGATGGGGTGTTTGGTGGCCTTGGATAGCCTGCTGTCCTCCCAGGGGAGATCCCTGATCCCAAGCGGTCACCCCTGGGCTATTCTCTCTGCTGAGGCAAAATGACGTGCCTAGAAGAAAGAGCCCTGGGTAGGAAGACAAGGGGCCTAGGTTCAAGCCTTTGCCTTGCTGCTGACCCATTCTGGGACCTTGGGCAAGACTCTGCAGATATTCTGTTTGTTCCTTCTCTACACCAAGCCCTGTGCTGGCAGACAGGGGCCACAGAGAAACATCAGAACTGCTCCCTGCCCTCAAGGAGCTGGTAGTTAAACTCCAAATAAACAGACATCCATGGAGGGGTGCAGACACTGGCAATGATGTGGAGGGTGAGGATCTGCCAGAAAGGAGTGAGGGAAGGGGGAGAAACAAGATGTTCAGGCAGAGGTAGAGGTACCTGCTTGAATGAAACCCAGCAGAACACAGTGACGCTTAGAGACCCGTGAGAGTAGGTGAAGCAAAAGGTAGGTGGAACAGGGGAGAGAAGAGTTTTAAGTAGGTAAGATCAGATTTGCATTTTAGAAAAATCTCCCCAACAACTGTGAAAAGCAGATTTCAGGGGGTGGTGATGGAGAATGAAGGCAGAGAGTTCAGTGAGGAGGCTGATGCAATGGTCCAGGAGAGAGAAGATGATGTCCTAGATTAGAGCAATAACAGAGAAGCCAGAAAAAATAATTATCAACATTATGATGAATACTGCCATTAAGTGTTACCATGGGACAAGCACAGCACTAGGTATTTGCATCATTGTTTCTAATCCTCACAACTCTCCAAAGCAGGCTATTACTCCCATTTTGTAGATAAGGAAATTAAGCCTTGGGTAAATTAAAAGAGAGTTGCTCGAAGTCACATAGCCAATAAGTAACAAAGACAGGATTTTGACCCAGGTCTGCCCAGCCCTAAAGGCCATGCTCTTTCTACTGTGTTCTATTTCCTAAAAAGGAAGGCACAGCTTCCAGAGAGGCTAAGAGTGCATAGAATCCACCTGATTTTTTGATTGTTTAGATATTGAAAACTAAGGACAGAGAGATCTGAGAAAAATGTGCAGGTTTCTGGCCAAGGAAGCTGGGTGGATAGAGGGAGCGTGGGAGGAGCAGGTTTGGGCACTGTGGATGGGGTTTCAGCTCAGTTCAGTTCAGTCAGTCACTCAGTCATGTCCGACTCTTTGTGACCCCATGGACCGCAGCACACCAGGCCTCCCTGCCCATCACCAACCCCCGGAGTTTACCCAAACTCATGTCCATTGAGTCAGTGATGCCATTCAACCATCTCATCCTCTGTCATCGCCTTCTCCTCCTGCCTTCAATCTTTCCCAGCATCAGGGTCTTTTCTAGTGAGTCAGTTCTTTGCATCAGGTGGCCAATGTACTGGAGTTTCAGCTTCAGCATCAGTCCTTCCAATGAATATTCAGGACTGATCTCCTTTAGGACTGACTGGTTTGATCTCCTTGCAGTTCAAGGAACTCTCAAGAGTCTTCTCCAACACCACAGTTCAAAAGCATCAATTCTTCGGCGCTCAGCTTTCTTTATAGTCCAACTCTCACATCCATACATGACCACTGGAGAAACCATAGCCTTGACTAGATGGACCTTTGTTGACAAAGTAATGTCTCTGTTTTTTAATATGCTGTCTAGGTTGGTCATAACTTTTCTTTCAAGGAGTAAGCTTCTTTTAATTTAATGGCTGCAGTCACCATCTGCAGTGATTTTGTTGCCCAAAAATATTAAGTCAGCCACTGTTTCCTCATCTTTTTGCCATGAAGTGATGGGACCAGATGCCATGATGTTAGTTTTCTGAATGTTGAGTTTTAAGCTAACTTTTTCACTTTCCTCTTTCACTTTCATGAAGAGGCTCTTTAGTTCTTCTTCTTTTTCTGCCATAAGGGATGGGGTTTGGTGGTTGCATTAGAGGTCAGCTAGATAACCTGGATGTGGAGTCAAGTTCTACCCAGGGGACAGAGATTTGGGAATTGTCGACAAATAGATGGTCAGTTGTTTGAGTAGGCTAGGTCATTATAGGGAATTGTATAGCAAATGGAAGATTGAGACTGGAACTTTGGAGAATTCCAAGCCCTAGAGGATGAGCAGCAGGAGGACATATATGGAATCAAAGTGGTGCAATATGAGGTCAGCCCAGGAGCAACAGAATTACTTCAGGAAGGCAAAGAGTGACTCCTGATGTTGCCAACTAGTTAGTAAGTAAGTAAAGTAAAGTTGCTCAGTCGTGTCCGACTCTTTGCGACCCCATGGACTGTAGCCTACCAGGCTCTTCCCTCCATGGGATTCTCCAGGCAAGAGTACTGGAGTGGGTTGCCATTTCCCTCTCCAGGGAATCTTCCCAACCCAGGGATCGAACCCAAGTCTCCTGCATTTTCCAGGCAGACACTTTAACCTTTAAGCCACCAGGGAAGCCCAGTTAGTAAGGTGAAAGCTAAAACTGAGTTTAGGGAGCCACAGAGAGCAGACATTTTGAACCTTGCAAAGTAGTCTTTATGGGCACAGTGTTACCAAATGATAGGAGGGGACTGTGCACATCCTACCCTTGGCCCTGAGAGCATTTATTGACCCCTGGTACACTAGTGCATCCTAACCAACCTCTCCCAGAAATCCTGAGTCAGATGAGGAAAGCAGTATTGTTAGGAAGGGAGGTAGAGGAGATATGTGAACAGAAGAAAAAAGATTGAAGGAGAGAGAGAGAGGTTGAGAAATGCATGAAAACTATTAGAGAAGTATGATAAATGAGAACCCACCAAGAAGAAAAGGAGACTTTATTTTGATCCCACTTTCTAATAAAATTGTAGTTATCAAGGAAGAAGCCATAGTCCACCATAGCTGAATGTTAAATGAGCAAAGAAGAGAACTATGTGTAGCAAGGAAACTAGAATAGTACGAGTGTTAGTTGTTGCCGTTAAAGACATTTGGGCTGTTGCTGTACACTTGAGTGACATGTTGACTGGGTATAATATTATAGTGCATGTGGACAGAAAAGCAAAACTCCAGCTGGATAGAAAAGATTTTGACTCAAGGGTCATCATCAACTGGGTTGTACCAAAGTACTCAGCATTTGCCTTTGCTCTTCTAATTTTGATGAAAATTTTGTTGGGGAACTATTACAACTTTAACATGTTTTGCCATTTATGTAGCTGATCTTACGTTTGACTGATAGGGTTTTTTAGGCTGTTGATCAGTTCAGTTCAGTTCAGTCACTCAGTCGTGTCTGACTCTTTGCGACCCCATGAATCGCAGCACGCCAGGCCTCCCTGTCCATCACCATCTCTCGGAGTTCACTCAGACTCACGTCCATTGAATCCGTGATGCCATCCAGCCATCTCATCCTCGGTCGTCCCCTTCTCCTCCTGCCCCCAATCCCTCCCAGCATCAGAGTCTTTTCCAATGAGTCAACTCTTCGCATGAGCTGGCCAAAGTACTGGAGTTTCAGCTTTGCCTTGACTAGATGGACCTTAGTCGGCAAAGTAATGTCTCTGCTTTTGAAAATACTATCTAGGTTGGACATAACTTTTCTTCCAAGGAGTAAGCGTCTTCCAATTTCATGGCGGCAGTCACCATCTGCAGTGATTTTGGAGCCCAAAAAAATAAAGTCTGACACTGTTTCCACTGTTTCCCCATCTATTTCCCATGAAGTGATGGGACCAGATGCCATGATCTTCGTTTTCTGAATGGTGAGCTTTAAGCCAACTTTTTCGCTCTCCTCTTTCACTTTCATCAAGAGGCTTTTTAGCTCCTCTTCACTTTCTGCCATAAGGGTGGCATATCTGAGGTTATTGATATTTCTCCTGGCAATCTTGATTCCAGCTTGTGTTTCTTCCAGTCCAGTGTTTTTCATGATGTACTCTGCATATAAGTTAAATAAGCAGGCTGTTGATAGGGTTAGTTTTTTTTTTTCCTCTGGAAAGGTAGGGGTAAAATCTCCACATGCTTAGGGCAGTTTGATGGAGTGGGAGAGGTGGAAGCTAGTGTGGAGAGGGATGAGGAAGTACAGACAGAGCAGCAACTGGAGAAACTCTTTCAAGAAAATGGGTTGTGCCACTGTAATGAAGAAAGAAGTAGGAGTAGCTATAGAGCAACATGGAATGGAAGATATTTTTGGGAAGGGAAGGTCACAAACACACTGAATGCTAGTGGAGAGAGAGCTTAAAGAAGGGAGGAGTGATTTATGGAATCAGTTCTTAGAGGAAGTGGGCAGAAAATGGGCTCCAGGACCTTGAACCAGAGGACGGACAGCTCTGTGGCCACTCTGCTAAATAGCACAGAGGTTAAGCTCGAGGTCTATAGGGAGATGGTCTCGTTTTGAAGCATGCATCATCAAGATGGCTTGACTTTTTTCACGTTATTTAACCTAAGGCAGAAGTGTCAGTTCCTTGTTTCCAAAATGGGGATACTAACAATTCCTGTCTGATAAAGTTACTATGAAGATCAAATGAGTTGCTACATGCCAAGTGCTTAGAACAATGCCTGGCACATATTAAGAGCTTCATGAAAGATAGCTGTTAGTGGTCAACACAAATTAGCTATTAGCTAACTCATCTTGTAAGATAGAGAGAAGTGGGGAGAGACGGGTGTGGCCTGTGGCAACTCCGCTTGGAAGGAAGGAAAGATGATAGAGCTCGCAGCAGCAGCTCTGCTCTTGGGCCAAGGATTTGGAGTTAGACTCATACCAGCCAAACCTTGGTGTTTTCACCTGGATGGGGCTCCATCTCAAGAGGGATTGTGACGAATCATAAGCACAGGGCCAGGTACTTGGAGGTGTTCAGGGAATGGTAACAACTTACAGTGATCACCCTCCACCTTCCCAAGGCATAGACCTGGACAGGAGGTCTGCTGAGAGGGAGAACAGAGTTGGGGTTGGAGCTTTATGTGCAAGGTTTGCTGGGGTGCAGGATGAGGAGTGCTGAGTGCTGCAGAGGGTCTGGATCAAACAATCACCTCATCCCAGGTCCAGCCTGACCAGGAGAGGAAGAGAGGCCAAGAATAGCTACAGGGGCCAGGGGGTCTGAGGCTAGAGGTCTCTAGAAAAGTGAAAGCAAAAGGAAGGGGCCAGGAGAAAGGTCTGTGGTGTGACAGGAGGATTTCTGAGTGTCATTCAGTCAAACTTCTGGGCACTTTCAGTACACCAGGTGCCAGGTGCAATACTTTACACACCTGAGTGCATCAGACCCCCTGTGCTCATCCATTGGAAGCCTGTCGGCCCAGGCACCCATCCCTCCCACAGATCTAGGAGGGCCACGTGACCCCAGATCACGTGCAGACCATGAACAGTTCTGCAGTCATTGGCAAGGTTGGGCAGGACAGATGAGCAGGGACAATCAGATCCCCTCTGTCATGCACATGAATTGTGAAGGGTAGGGAGAATCCAGTGGTAAGTGAAGATGGCAATGGAGCCCAGCAGGAGGGAACATGGAGTTGACTTGTAGCCTTGAGAGGTCACGTGGAAACAAAGGTCATGGGAGAGCAGGACCTCTGAGGAAGGAGAAGCTGTGGGCAGAGAGGAGAGGGGTGGACTTAGCCTTAGGATAGTGGCGGGAAGGGAGGTGGGGAGAGGCACGATCCCCCAGTGGCTCTGTCCCTCCCAAGGTCTGAGTCTGATTCCAGGCCCCAGGGCTTTCTTCTTCTTCAACTCCCCTTTTTCTGAATAAGTTCAAGCATTTTTCTGTTCTTTGCAGCTAAAGAAATCCAAATCAAGTATCAATATATTCCCATTGTACAGATGGGAATACTAAAGTTGAGGTGGGAAATGACTTTTGAAAGTCCATAACTGGCTGGCTATGTGGCAGAGCTGGAATTAGGATCCAGGCAACTTCCTTCTCCAGAGCCCACTCCTTCTCCTTTCTTAGCCCCCAGGAAGCTGGGACTCATTCTCTTCATCCCTAGCTCTTATCCTCAGACCCTGTTGCTCCTTAAAGTCCAGAGTCCTGCTGAGCAGAGTCAGATGCCAGCAAGAGGCCTTCCTGGCTGAGGGGGACGGCTGCACTCAGGACTGATTGGCTCTCCAGTCTGCCTTCCCCTTAGGGCCTCTTCTTAGGCTCCCTCAACCCCTCGTCCCTTTTGAGGCTCCCCATCCCACTGGGGACCTTGGCCTTCATGCAGAGAGCACCCGCAGTGACTGGGCATCAAACTTTAGGGCTCAAGGGAGAGGATGAAGGGGCTTTCAGGATACAGGCGAGGGGATAAGGGCCAGATCTGAGCAGTGGGGTGAGAATAAGTTCCCCCCGAGTGGGTGCCAAGTCTATATAAGGCCCAGGAATCTCCTTAGAGCTTCACAATTTCCTAGCGAAGTCAACATCATTGTCCCCCTTTCACAGCTAGAGAAACTGAGGCTCAGAGATACGAAGTCCTTCCCAAGGCTACATAACCAGTAAGAGACCAAGCTGGGATTTGCACTCTGGCCTCCTGAGTCCAGGTCCAGGCACCTCTTGCATAGCTACCTGTTTTCCCCAGAATCAGCTTCGCCCAGAAAAGAGTTCTCCCCTTACTCCGCTCTGGAATGGCTGTGGCTCTGGGTCTCAGTTGAGTGGGGAGGGGGCCACTGGATTTCTGAGGTTCCCCCCGCCTTCTTTTTCAGTGGGCTACAGGCTCCACAGCCAGGCATCATCCAGGCCACTCCCCCTCCTCCCTAATAATTAATCTTCAGCCAACAGTCCCAGCTGCAGTGGTTTCATCATCCAATTACCGGAGTTGCTGGCACAATAAATCTTGGTCACACAAATGCAGGCAAATCTGCAGCTATTTTCATGGTCATTACTGTGCATAGGACATTGGAACTCAGGTCATTTGCCTTTCTGACGCAGAGAGCTGCTCCCCACCCCCCCGCATCTTTCCTGTCAACTTTCATTTCTCATTGGTGGCTGCCCCTCCTCCTCCCCATCCCCTTCTAACCATCATCCCCATAAACACGCAGTCTCCCTTCCCCTCTCCTATCCACTGTCAGTGGGGCCAAGATTAGAAGACTGAGGGCATCCATCCTAGGCGGCAGTGATGAAAGGGACACAGAGCCGAATTCCAGGAAGGACTCAAGGACTCGCTCCCAGTTCTTGGCCACACACAGGCATGGAAAGAGGCCACAGCAATCCCCAGGCTCCACACAAAGAACACACAGGTTACAACAGGGGAGGAGGGATCCATGGGCTGTTCAGACGACCTCCCATCACGTAAGGGTGACACCATCCATTGAAGAGGTCGTGCGTGGGGCCTCTGACAGAGTCAAAGGAAAACTCAACCATCACCTATGAATGAAGTCTTAGCAACAGAGGGGGCAGAGGGGAAAGAACGCTGTTTCAAGAAAACCACGCCCATCATCTCTCAACTGATGAAGGTGTGTAAGCCCACCAGTCTCAAACAGGAGTGAAGCAGATCTTTTGCTCATGTACACCCCAAACTCCCCCCTCTGGAAAGCCACCGCCCTTCTCAGGGCGTCTGTTTTTCCTTGGGGAAACAGAGATAATGAGTGATGCCTGCCGCTGGACAGTTTTGAAAGACTGGCCGAGACGGCTGCTGGGTTACCACCACTAGGCAGTGCTGTTTTCAGATTCCCTGTTGTCCAGGCTCAGCGGGGAGTTGGGGGAGATTGCCACCTGCTGGTCAGTGTTGGCAATGCCATGGAGCAACAGTCAAAATTCTGGTCTGGGTGTCCCAGGAGTAGATCCAGGCTTGACTTTAACTGGATGACCTTGGGCAAGTCACTGCCACCCTTTGAATCTCACTTGTTCTCATCTAAAATGTGGCATAATGATGCCAGCCTTGCAAGGCCATGGAGAGCATCAAACTAAGCTGCGCTAATGTACCTCACTTGGGCAGGCCACTCAGTAAAGGTTTGATATACCTGGATCTTGCCCTAACCAGACTCAGAGCAAGGGTCAGCCCCAGGAGACAGAATAGGAGGTGAGTGCTGTTAGGTAAAGACGACCAGGACACGGAAAAGAATGTCTAACAGGCTTTTAATGGGGAAGCGCTCCAGGGCGGGGTTCCCGGACCCCAACGAGGCAGGTCGAGGAAGTCCGTGCCCGGACCGTGTTGGGGGTGGTTTCTGTACGTTCCTTGCAAGGGATGGTCAGGCTAGATGGACGGGGGTTCGGAGAGGTCGCCAGGCCGAGGCGTCGCGGGCTGACAGGTCCTTCTACGTGGCTGGGGTGGGGAGGCTTTAGCTGGCCAAGTGTGCTGTCATTGGTCCCCGGGATCTGGGAGGCTCCGTCCCTTAGGGACTTCCCCCGCCAGCGGGAGAGGGAGGAGGGGCGGCCCATCATGGCCCCGGGGTCCGGCCTTACATTCTGACCCTTTATATAGGATAAGGGGCGCCGTTATCGCTTCTGGCTACTTCCTGCTGAACTGGGGCGTCGTTGGGGCTGAGGGGCGTGGCCGCATCCCGCTGACCTTTAAGGGGCCTCAGGGTCTCGGGACGGGAGCCTGGAGTATGCGGCCACCATCAACACCTGTCCAGTAGCCCTCTGGGTCAGCTCCCTGACCCTCCGGAGGATGATCTGAAAAATACAAGGTCCTATCGACAGGATGAGGAGCAAGGCTGCTAGGGGCCCGAGAAGCGGGAGAAGCCATTTTGCCCAAGACGACCTCCACCATCCCGAGAAATCGAAACCGTCTGACTCGGCCTGCCTAAGTCTGATGCTCTCTCTCAACTCACGAACCTTGTTTTGGATTATCCCCGAGGCATTAACGAGAAAACAACAGTCTTCCCTTAGGAACTGGCAGGTTCCCCCTTTTTTGGCTGTTAGCAGGTCCAGGGCCCTTCGATTTTGGAGAGCCACTGCTGCCAGAGAGGTTATCTGGGTTTGTAATGCCATCAGGGAATCCGCCACCTTGTCCAGGTCTCGGTTGAGGTCTGCGGACAGCTTATAGTAGAAGTGCGTGGCTGATCCCAACCCTCCCGCCCCCGGTCCTAAGGCCCTGATTAAACCTCCTCCGAGGAGCAGGGGAGCAGCAGCCAGTGCCCTGCGGCAGCGGCGGGTTGGCTGGACCTGGTCTTCCATCCCCTGTGGTGTCAGAATGGCCAGGTAGGGAGTAAGGAAGACTGGGGTGCAAGGCTGAGTCCAGTTGGGCGGAAAACATTGTAATAAGGTGGTTTGATTACAGAGAAAGAATATCCCGGGTTTTCCACATACTGGAGGGTTTGGGGATAGGGGGTCTCGTCTTGAGCTCTCACAGGCCACTGTGGTTAATGAGGTGTTGTTGACCAGAACACAAGAGGCGTTGGCTGGTAGGTACAGTATCTCAGTGGTCAAGGGCCCCCTTGGCAAGGTTACTTCTGTGGCATTTCGAGTGAGATTTGGGGGCTCTATCCATTTCATGGGGATCGGTTGGGCAAGGAACGGTCGAGGTCTCAAGGGAAGACGGAGCCAACGTGAGAGGTTTGGTGAGGTTTCAGTCAGGGTCTGATAGGTGTCATTGAGGCTGGTGAAAATTTGGGATGAAAAATCTAGGGGTTTGAGTGCCTGATGATCTTAGCCTAGGAGTTTGTTGGGCTCATGGTGTGGATCAGAGGCTTCAGTTGCCAACTTTATGAGGTCCTGTTGGACCTTATGTTGGATTTGTTTTGGCCTCTGAACTTGGGCCCCCTTCCCGTCTGTCATTTCATAATGAGTTTGCATGGCAAAACAGAGATCTTTGTCCCTAGCTTTATAGCAGTTAGAGGCTGAGCTTGATTTGGCAGTTTCAAGGCTCTTGGCCGTCCAATACCATTTACCCCCCTGGGAGCACGACTGGGCAGGTGAGGCATAACAGTCTCGGTGGACATAAGTGTAGGCTGTGCCCCAGTTCCCCAGCGGTCTTGTTCGGTGCAGCCCTGGGAGCAGGGTGTAGGTTGTCCCGCCCGTATTATCATGGCCAGGAGGAATAGTGACAAGAGCATGTTTAGTTATGATATTAGGAGGAAAGTGATAAAAGAGAAGAAGTCAATTTGAGATTTTGTAAAAAGGAGGAAGGTCCCCTGTAAGTGCAGATCAGAAATTGCCTGAATGAAAGAGTCACAGTCAATAATCGGGGTAGCCAGCCAAAGGTCCTGTAGTAGGGTCAAGATAAAGTCTTCAAGGCAGGCTAGGGTGAGAGACATATGGCCAGGTCAGGCCGCCCCAAAGGAATAGCACCCCAGGAGTTCAGTTCAGTTCAGTTGCTCAGTCGTGTCCGACTCTTTGCAACCTCATGAATTGCAGCACACCAGGCCTCCCTGTCCATCACCAACTCCCAGAGTTCACTCAGACTCATGTCCATCGAGTCAGTGATGCCATCCAGCCATCTCATCCTCTGTCGTCCCCTTCTCCTGCCCCCAATCCCTCCCAGCATGAAAGTCTTTTCCAATGAGTCAACTCTTCGCATGAGGTGGCCAAGGTACTGGAGTTTCAGCTTTAGCATCATTCCTTCCAAAGAAATCCCAGGGTTGATCTCCTTCAGAATGGACTGGTTG
>SJYT01026546.1:451334-549994 GCA_006410635.1 Cephalophus harveyi | reverse complement strand
CAACCAGTCCATTCTGAAGGAGATCAACCCTGGGATTTCTTTGGAAGGAATGATGCTAAAGCTGAAACTCCAGTACCTTGGCCACCTCATGCGAAGAGTTGACTCATTGGAAAAGACTTTCATGCTGGGAGGGATTGGGGGCAGGAGAAGGGGACGACAGAGGATGAGATGGCTGGATGGCATCACTGACTCGATGGACATGAGTCTGAGTGAACTCTGGGAGTTGGTGATGGACAGGGAGGCCTGGTGTGCTGCAATTCATGAGGTTGCAAAGAGTCGGACACGACTGAGCAACTGAACTGAACTGAACTCCTGGGGTGCTATTCCTTTGGGGCGGCCTGACCTGGCCATATGTCTCTCACCCTAGCCTGCCTTGAAGACTTTATCTTGACCCTACTACAGGACCTTTGGCTGGCTACCCCGATTATTGACTGTGACTCTTTCATTCAGGCAATTTCTGATCTGCACTTACAGGGGACCTTCCTCCTTTTTACAAAATCTCAAATTGACTTCTTCTCTTTTATCACTTTCCTCCTAATATCATAACTAAACATGCTCTTGTCACTATTCCTCCTGGCCATGATAATACGGGCGGGACAACCTACACCCTGCTCCCAGGGCTGCACCGAACAAGACCGCTGGGGAACTGGGGCACAGCCTACACTTATGTCCACCGAGACTGTTATGCCTCACCTGCCCAGTCGTGCTCCCAGGGGGGTAAATGGTATTGGACGGCCAAGAGCCTTGAAACTGCCAAATCAAGCTCAGCCTCTAACTGCTATAAAGCTAGGGACAAAGATCTCTGTTTTGCCATGCAAACTCATTATGAAATGACAGACGGGAAGGGGGCCCAAGTTCAGAGGCCAAAACAAATCCAACATAAGGTCCAACAGGACCTCATAAAGTTGGCAACTGAAGCCTCTGATCCACACCATGAGCCCAACAAACTCCTAGGCTAAGATCATCAGGCACTCAAACCCCTAGATTTTTCATCCCAAATTTTCACCAGCCTCAATGACACCTATCAGACCCTGACTGAAACCTCACCAAACCTCTCACGTTGGCTCCGTCTTCCCTTGAGACCTCGACCGTTCCTTGCCCAACCGATCCCCATGAAATGGATAGAGCCCCCAAATCTCACTCGAAATGCCACAGAAGTAACCTTGCCAAGGGGGCCCTTGACCACTGAGATACTGTACCTACCAGCCAACGCCTCTTGTGTTCTGGTCAACAACACCTCATTAACCACAGTGGCCTGTGAGAGCTCAAGACGAGACCCCCTATCCCCAAACCCTCCAGTACGTGGAAAACCCGGGATATTCTTTCTCTGTAATCAAACCACCTTATTACAATGTTTTCCGCCCAACTGGACTCAGCCTTGCACCCCAGTCTTCCTTACTCCCTACCTGGCCATTCTGACACCACAGGGGATGGAAGACCAGGTCCAGCCAACCCGCCGCTGCCGCAGGGCACTGGCTGCTGCTCCCCTGCTCCTCGGAGGAGGTTTAATCAGGGCCTTAGGACCGGGGGCGGGAGGGTTGGGATCAGCCACGCACTTCTACTATAAGCTGTCCGCAGACCTCAACCGAGACCTGGACAAGGTGGCGGATTCCCTGATGGCATTACAAACCCAGATAACCTCTCTGGCAGCAGTGGCTCTCCAAAATCGAAGGGCCCTGGACCTGCTAACAGCCAAAAAAGGGGGAACCTGCCAGTTCCTAAGGGAAGACTGTTGTTTTCTCGTTAATGCCTCGGGGATAATCCAAAACAAGGTTCGTGAGTTGAGAGAGAGCATCAGACTTAGGCAGGCCGAGTCAGACGGTTTCGATTTCTCGGGATGGTGGAGGTCGTCTTGGGCAAAATGGCTTCTCCCGCTTCTCGGGCCCCTAGCAGCCTTGCTCCTCATCCTGTCGATAGGACCTTGTATTTTTCAGATCATCCTCCGGAGGGTCAGGGAGCTGACCCAGAGGGCTACTGGACAGGTGTTGATGGTGGCCGCATACTCCAGGCTCCCGTCCAGAGACCCTGAGGCCCCTTAAAGGTCAGCGGGATGTGGCCACGCCCCTCGGCCCCAACGACGCCCCAGTTCAGCAGGAAGTAGCCAGAAGCGATAACGGCGCCCCTTATCCTATATAAAGGGTCAGAATGTAAGGCCGGACCCCCGGGGCCATGATGGGCCGCCCCTCCTCCCTCTCCCGCCGGCGGAGGTAGTCCCTAAGGGACGGAGCCTCTCAGATCCCGGGGACCAATGACAGCACACTTGGCCAGCTAAAGCCTCCCCACCCCAGCCACGTAGAAGGACCTGTCAGCCCGCAGCCACGTAGAAGGACCTGTCAGCCCGCGACGCCTCGGCCTGGCGATCTATCCGAACTCCCGTCCATCTAGCCTGACCATCCCACGTAAGGAACATACAAAAACCACCCCCAACACGGTCCGGGCACGGACGTCCTCGACCTGCCTCATTGGGGTCTGGGAACCTGGAGCGCTCCCCCATTAAAAGCCTGTTAGACACTCTTTTTCATGTCCTGGTCGTCTTTACCTAACAAGTGCCCCATAATCAGATGCAAGGCAAGCGTATCCCAGGCCCAGGTCAACCTCTCTCAGGCATGAGAAGGAGGAGAGCCAGCTCTTGGCCCCAACATCCATCGGAGGAGCCAGGCATGGATTCCCTAGCCCAGAGCTCTCAGGCAGCCATGCTCAGGCCAGTCTCAGACACCCAAACCCAGGATTTCTCAGGACCACCTGTACTAATTAGAAACAGTTGCACCCTCTGGGCAGTGGCAGCCTGACAGCTCCATGGACTGGATTGCAGGCCCCATTTGCTTCTCAAACAGGCACTTTTGTATGATACACCAAAAGCAGCAAGACTGCCCAGAGACAGCATTTACCTGGGCTCCTGACCCTAAAACCCATCTGCCCCTAGCTGACAGGACCAGCCTCAGCTCCCCAGCAGGTATTGTAAGTATGTCTGCCGTTGCGGACCCTTTGTCAGGCCCCATCTGGCTCAGAGAGGTCTGATGAGGCTTCTGCCCTCCATCTCCAACTCCTGAAGCACTGGGCTACTCACTGGCCTGGGAAGCAAACATGGAACCCTACCCCAAGCCCTATCGTACCCTTCTGAGAGTTTGTCTTGCCGCTCACACTGTTCACTGAAACCAGCATAGGTAAGGCGTGACCAGGGAAGCTGGAAAAAGACTCGAGGAGCTGTGGGTACTACAGACATCTTTATTCTCTCTGGGCAGCGGCAGCAGCTGCAGGGAGTCTTCAAAAATTGCTGATATACTAAGACAGACAAGAGTGGTCCATGGCCAAGTGGGTGTGCAGGCCCAGTGCTACCCAGGTCAGCAATATCGTTGTTTACAGAACATAAGGTATGAGGCCGTGAGAGAGTGGGGCAAGACAGCCTGACTGATGTGTGTTGTCAGTTAATTTCCCCACAGTCCACCTCTCAGGGTCTTAGGCCAAGTGGGTGTGCAGGCCCAGTGCTACCCAGGTCAGCAATATCGTTGTTTACAGAACATAAGGTATGAGGCCGTGAGAGAGTGGGGCAAGACAGCCTGACTGATGTGTGTTGTCAGTTAATTTCCCCACAGTCCACCTCTCAGGGTCTTCTGTCCCACTGTTTACAAAGGCTCGGCCCTCTGCGGCTTTTTTCTGGCACACATCGCCGCCACTTGCACCCACATTCCACAACAACAGTGAAGGCTACAACAAACCACTAGAGCGCAGGCTACACACCCAATACAGAGCAAAACCCAATGCCAGGCACTGGCCAGGCTGGCCAGCACTCCTGCAGTTAGTCTCCAGTAAGTCATTGCGGGTCATGGATTTCTCACATCCTGTGGCTCCACACAGAGCACAACAGGGAACTCATGATAGACCAGAGGGAGTGTACAATGCACCTTTCAACCCTGAAACAGCTCCCTGTGGTCCTGACCAGGCGACATGCACATGAGGGGACTATGTGCTTGTCACCCAGGGTACAACCTGAAAGGCCTGTGGCAGCCCCTGCCCCCATGGGGCTAGGAGAATTACCCACCGCATGTGGGGTGCCTTCATCTTCCATAGCCAAGTCCAGTCCACCGTTTGTCCTTGTGCAATCTCCGTTGGGACTGACAACAGGATATACCCATGGGTTCT
This sequence comes from Cephalophus harveyi, assembly GCA_006410635.1. Lineage (NCBI taxonomy): Eukaryota > Metazoa > Chordata > Mammalia > Artiodactyla > Bovidae > Cephalophus > Cephalophus harveyi. The sequence goes on along the minus strand of SJYT01026546.1, from coordinate 545,854 downwards.
GTAGCCAGGCTTTAGGAGAATATCTGTTGTTGCCACCTGCAGTTGTATTGGTGCAGCAGCATGAAGCAGAAGAGCCTCCACAGGGGCGACTCCACCCTTGCATGATTTTTCATTGAGAACCCGTAAACGCCCCCCATAGGCGTCAGGTCCACTCCTTCAAGGAGTCGGGATCCATAGAGAGCTGTAAGCCTTGTTTTAACAAACCATTATATCACTCAGTCATACTGCTGCCTCTGGGTGATCATCAGTCAGTCAGTTCAGTTCAGTCACTCAGTCGTGTCCAGCTCTTTGTGACCCCATGGACTGCAGCACGCCAGGTTTCCCTGTCCATCACCAACTCCCAGAGCTTGCTCAAACTCATGTCCATCAAGTTGGCGATGCTATCCAACCATTTCATCCTCTGTCATCCCCTTCTCTTCCTGCTTTCCATCTTTCCCAGCATCAGTTCTTTTCCAGTGAGTCAGTTCTTCATATCAGGTGGCCAAAGTATTGCAGCTTTAGCTTCAGCATCAGTCCTTCCAATGAATATTCAGGACTTATTTCCTTTAGGATTGACTGGTTTGATCTCCTTTCAGTGCAAGGAACTCTCAAGAGTCTTCTCCAACACAACAACTCAAAAACATCAATTCTTCAGTCCTCAGCTTTCTTTATAGTCCAGCTCTCACATCCATACATTCATCCTCTGTCATCCCCTTCTCTTCCTGCTTTCCATCTTTCCCAGCATCAGTTCTTTTCCAGTGAGTCAGTTCTTCATATCAGGTGGCCAAAGTATTGCAGCTTTAGCTTCAGCATCAGTCCTTCCAATGAATATTCAGGACTTATTTCCTTTAGGATTGACTGGTTTGATCTCCTTTCAGTGCAAGGAACTCTCAAGAGTCTTCTCCAACACAACAACTCAAAAACATCAATTCTTCAGTCCTCAGCTTTCTTTATAGTCCAGCTCTCACATCCATACAAGACTACTGGGAAAACCATAGCGTTGACTAGACAGACCTTTGCCTGTGGGTGATCAGTTCAGTTCAGTCGCTCAGTCGTGTCCGACTCTTTGCGACCCCATGAATTGCAGCACGCCAGGCCTCCCTGTTCATCACCATCTCTCGGAGATCACTCAGACTCACATCCATCGAGTCAGTGATGCCATCCAGCCATCTCATCCTCGGTCGTCCCCTTCTCCTTCCGCCCCCAGTCACTCTGTGGGTGATACCGGATATGAAATACCCATTGAATTCCCAGTATCTGTACCCAGTCCCGGACTTCCTTTCTGGTGAAATGGGTACCCTGGCCACTCTCTATAATCAGAGGATGGCCATACGTGGCTGTCAGGTAGTCAAGCACCTTAAGTGTACAGTGCTGGTACTTGTGCAGCAGCTTTGCATGGCTAGACAAACAGAAAACCTGTAGCTATATCTACAGCTGTTAAAGTGAAGCTGGCATTCTCTGATAATGGCAGAGGCTCTACAAAGTCCACTTGCCATTGAGTCAAAGGATGCCAGGCACTGGCCAGGCTGGCCAGCACTCCTGCAGTTAGTCTCCAGTAAGTCATTGCGGGTCATGGATTTCTCACATCCTGTGGCTCCACACAGAGCACAACAGGGAACTCATGATAGACCAGAGGGAGTGTACAATGCACCTTTCAACCCTGAAGCAGCTCCCTGTGGTCCTGACCAGGCGACATGCACATGAGGGGACTATGTGCTTGTCACCCAGGGTACAACCTGAAAGGCCTGTTGCAGCCCCTGCCCCCATGGGGCTAGGAGAATTACCCACCGCATGTGGGGTGCCTTCATCTTCCATAGCCAAGTCCAGTCCACCGTTTGTCCTTGTGCAATCTCCATTGGGACTGACAACAGGATATACCCATGGGTTCTGTAGCCAGGCTTTAGGAGAATATCTGTTGTTGCCACCTGCAGTTGTATTGGCGCAGCAGCATGATGCAGAAGAGCCTCCACAGGGGTGACTCCACCCTTGCATGATTTTTCATTGAGAACCCGTAAACGCCCCCCATAGGCGTCAGGTCCACTCCTTCAAGGAGTCGGGATCAATAGAGAGCTGTAAGCCTTGTTTTAACAAACCATTATATCACTCAGTCATACTGCTGCCTCTGGGTGATCATCAGTCAGTCAGTTCAGTTCAGTCACTCAGTCGTGTCCAGCTCTTTGTGACCCCATGGACTGCAGCACGCCAGGTTTCCCTGTCCATCACCAACTCCCAGAGCTTGCTCAAACTCATGTCCATCAAGTTGGCGATGCTATCCAACCATTTCATCCTCTGTCATCCCCTTCTCTTCCTGCTTTCCATCTTTCCCAGCATCAGTTCTTTTCCAGTGAGTCAGTTCTTCATTTCAGGTGGCCAAAGTATTGCAGCTTTAGCTTCAGCATCAGTCCTTCCAATGAATATTCAGGACTGATTTCCTTTAGGATTGACTGGTTTGATCTCCTTTCAGTGCAAGGAACTCTCAAGAGTCTTCTCCAACACAACAGCTCAAAAACATCAATTCTTCAGCCCTCAGCTTTCTTTATAGTCCAGCTCTCACATCCATACAGGACTACTGGGAAAACCATAGCATTGACTAGACCGACCTTTGCCTGTGGGTGATACCGGACATGAAATACCCATTGAATTCCCAGTATCTGTACCCAGTCCCGGCCTTCCTTTCTGGTGAAATGGGTACCCTGACCACTCTCTATAATCAGAGGATGGCCATACGTGGCTGTCAGGTAGTCCAGCACCTTAAGTGTACAGTGTTGGTACTTGTGCAGCAGCTTTGCATGGCCAGACAAACAGAAAACCTGTAGCTGTAGCTACAGCTGTTAAAGTGAAGCTGGCATTCTCTGATAATGGCAGAGGCTCTACAAAGTCCACTTGCCATTGAGTCAAAGGAACTCTCCCCTGCACCACCTGTCCAGTGGTGGCTGCCAGCCTGTGGGAGTGAACAGCTTCCCGGCACATGTGGGACAATCATGCTATTTCTCTCCAAAAAATAGGAAGATCCCACCCTTTGGCAATTGCTCACATGGTTTTTGTCCGTGTATGATGTAGGCATCAGTGTAGCCAAGCCGTCACCTCATTCAGTTCAGTTCAGTCGCTCAGTCGTGTCTGACTCTTTGCGACCCCATGAATCGCAGCACGCCAGGCCTCCCTGTTCATCACCATCTCTCGGAGTTCACTCAGACTCACATCCATTGAGTCAGTGATGCCATCCAGCCATCTCATCCTCGGTCGTCCTCTTTTTCTCCTGCCCCCAATCCCTCCCAGCATAGAGTCTTTTCCAATGAGTCAACTCTTCGCATGAGGTGGCCAAAATACTGGAGTTTCAGCTTTAAGTGGCTGCCAGCCTGTGGGAGTGAACAGCTTCCCGGCACATGTGGGACAATCATGCTATCTCTCTCCAAGAAATAGGAAGATCCCACTCTTTGGCAATTGCTCACATGGTTTTTGTCCCTGTATGATGTAGGCATCAGTGTAGCCAAGCCGTCACCTCATTAGGTTACATTTTTTAAAATCTGAGGATACAACCTTTACAGTACACTGTCTACAATTATAGGACACAGCTTTTTACATCTGCAAAAGAATCAGAGATTAGTAGCACATCATCAATATAATGAAACAGTTTCACTGAGGCAGGGCAGTTCCATGCTTCTAAATCTCTTGCAACCAGCCCATGACAGATTGTTGGGCTATGCAGATATCCTTGGGGAAGGACCTGGAACGTCCACTGAAACCCTTCCCAAGTGAATGCAAACTGGTCTTGACTCTCAGCAGCTATAGCTGTTGGAGAAAAAAGCATTAGCTAAGCCCACCACATAGTGATAAGTGCCCAGCGCTGTAGTTAACTGGTCCATCAAGTTGTGGATTGATGGCACAGCGGTATGCATAGGCGGTACCACTTTATTCAGTTCCCTGTAGTCTACAGTCATCCACCAAGAGCCATCAGGCTTCCCTTCAAGCCACACAGGGAGTTGAATGGGCTCTGTGCAGGACGTACAATGTCCACTTTTGCCAGCTCAGCAATGGTGGTGCCTATTTCTTTGTGGCCACCTGATAGACAATATTGTCTGATAGCCACTGCCCTCCAGGGTTTCAGCAACACCTATGGGGGATGCTTTGCATATCCCCTCATGACTGCCTTCACAACACACACTTGGAGATGGACTTCTTCCACAGATATCCACAACACAAGACCTTTCAAGACATCTATCCCCAAAATATATTCCAGAACTGGGGACATGTACACAGTGTACACTTACACAGGAAGTCACCCAATTTCCAATGGCAAGGACACAGCCTTTACTTCAATGTTTTGGCCACCATAGCCCTCAATATATGCACTGTGGCCATTAAACTGTTCTGGTTTGCCATGTACCAGGCTGCATTCAGCACCAATGTCAACCATTACTCTTTGTACACTGGTCAGTGACCAGTGAATTGCAAGTTCCACATGGGGTCTTTGGTCCCCACTTGGGCTCTCTGGGTGGGTACCTTGGCTTGAGCCCTATTCAGAACAGAACAGGGCATCAGCAGAGACATCTCCAGTTGGCATAAAGTCCTCTATCTGAACTCCCCGTACCTCATGCTGTGGGTGCTTTTCACATTTAGTAAACTGCTGCTCCAGTCTCAATTGCTTCCATAGCTCTAGGAATACACCATTAGGTTGCTTATCAATTTTATTTCTGTCAAGTCCTGCTGCTAGAGAATCAGCCCAAATTTGCACCTGTGTCACCCAGGTGGGGCCTTTGCCAGCTCAGCTGCCCTTCGGGGTTTTCACAGTCCTAACCCCTTTAGCCTGCCACCGCCCCTTTGTGTTTCTCAAGCTAGCCAGATGGGGCACCCCACATAGGGTGTAAGTATAGCAGGCAGAGATCCAAAAGAGGTGGGCGAAGCATTGGTTAAACCAGCGTCTCACATACAGCCGGTAAAATGCTCATCATCTGGGCTCTGGGCATTTAGGTTAAATATCACCTGTCTCATGTCCCATTCTCCCACCGCTTGGGTTAACTAGACGTAAGTATGCTATTTACTCACGATATCCAGGAACTCTCCCGCTTTCATCCACACCGTGTAGATGGCAGCATTGATCCACTTCATCAGACTGTGTGTTAGATGAGGTACACCCTGCATGAGTTGCCTGACATTCTGTAATCTCATAGTCTGAGACATCATAGTCCCCAAGGTCATGCAGCTCTTGTTCTAGCATCAGTACCTGTTGCTCTAGTTCCTCTGCACATCTCTGCAGTTTGCACACTTGCACAGCATCACAGAGAGCCAAACACAGCCAATAAAATCCACCCCATAGCGTCAGCGGTAGTGCGCACTGCTTTATCCAGCAAGCAAAAGTTTGCCACTCGTAACGCCTTTACAATACTCTTTGTGCAGTCGTGCAGCATCACAGAAAGCATTCTCCATGTTCACCTTCAAGGCAGTCAACAAAATCCACCCCATGGTGTCAGTGGCCATGCATGCTGCTTTATCCTGCAAGCGAGAGCTCGCCACTTGTAAGGCTTTTTCAGTACTCTTTGTGCACTCACACAGCATCAGGAAGACCATTCTCCATGTTCGCCTTCAAAGCAGTCAATAAAATCCACCTCACTATGTTAGCACCAGTGCACATATGGTGTTTTATCTGGCAAGGGAGGGCTTGTCTTTTCAATATTATCCGGGGACCCATTCACCGCCTCCCAGTCTTCCATCGGGACCCACGCCAAGAGGACCATGGCCACCAGGTACCACATGCTCTGTGGTGGCCACTGGCTTCCTCCTTCCATTGGAGCCTCAGGCTCCCCTACTTGCTGGGTGAAGATACCTTTATTCTCTCCAGGCAGCAGCAGCAGCTGCAGGGAGTCTTCAAAAACTACTGATATACTAAGACAGACAAGAGTGGTCCATGGCCAAGTGGGTGTGCAGGCCCAGTGCTACCAAGGTCAGCAATATCGTTGTTTACAGAACATAAGGTATGAGGCCGTGGGAGAGTGGGGCAAGAGAGCCTGACTGATGCTGTGTTGTCAGTTAATTTCTCCACAGAGTTGTAAGAAAGTCATTACTCTTCTGCATAAGAGAATCTTCACGTAAGGGATGGAAAGCGATTGAAGCCCAAGATTCAGCTTCCCTTTTAAGTCTTCTCACTGATTCCTGCTGCCACCACTCTGCTGGCGTTTGGGAGCCTGGCTTTCCACTTTCAAGGCTTCAGGTCAAATGTCTTAAACCAACAATTCTTCAGTGTCAACAGCTCAGTGAAAGTGAGGATGCAATGTTAGATCAGGCTTTAGGGAAGTAACAGCACAAAACATGGCATGAACCTGGCTTGCTGGAATGGCAAAGAAGGTGTTCCTCAGCTCTAGCCTGAGAGCCACTTAATGGCACCTCCCTGAATCCAGGGTTCACTTTAATTTGAGCTACCAGGGATCATCCTCTGGATCACTTGGATGCCATGAAATCTCAACCAAAGGCATGAGGTCAGGAAAGGAATGAGTGTCTTATCCTGCCTAAGCTCCCTCTTTGAGTTCCCAATTTTGGAGAATCTCTATTTCTCTAATTGAAACTGGAATTGTCATTAATTCGTTCATTCAATGAGTATTTATTGAGTACCTACTATGCTGGGGATAGAATCATATAAGGAACAAATGAGCATGGTACCTTCCACTCAAAGCTCATATCTGTCCATAGGACTTGGCCTTTACATGAAGTCAATGGCCTAGAACCACCATTCAGCTTCAGTAATACGAATGTGAGCTTTTAAGCCAGGCACATAGAGTAGCAGATGGGTGCTGCTGCTTCCTGACTATTTTCCAACGTCTTGACCCCAAAGAAATCTGGATCTGAGGGCCCTGAGGAGAGGGAGTTAGAGAGTGGTAATGGGAAACACTAAGGAGGACCTTTGCCTTATGGCCACAAACAGTGGGACCAGCAAGGGCAGAACATGACAGTTCAGACCGATACAGGGTCGGATTGCTGTCTGACTGATGGGTACTACATGAACAGTAGCACTCAGTTCAGTTCAGTCCAGTGAAGTCACTCAGTCGTGTCCGACTCTTTGCGACCCCATCGACTGCAGCACATCAAGCTTCCTTATCACCAACACCTGGAGCTTGCTCAAACTCATGTCCACTGAGTCGGTGATGCTATCCAACCATCTCATCCTCTGTCCTCCCCTTCTCCTCCTGCCTTCAGTCTTTCCTAGCATCAAGGTCTTTTCCAATGAATCAGATCTTTGCATCAAGTGGCCAAAGTACTTGAGCTTCAGCTTCAGCATCAGTCCTTCCAATGAATATTCAGGACTGATTTCCTTTAGGACTGACTGGTTGGATCTCCTTGCAGTCCAAGGGAATCTCAAGTGTCTTCTCCAACACCACAGTCCAAAAACATCAATTCTTTGACACTCAACTTTCTTTATAGTCCAAATCTCACATCCATACATGACTACTGGAAAAACCATAGCTTTGACTAGATGGACCTTTGTTGGCAAAGTAATGTCTCTGCTTTTTAATATGCTGTTTAGGTTGAACATAGCTTTTCTTCTAAGGAGCAAGTGTCTTTTAATTTCATGGCTACAGTCACATATGCAGTGATTTTGGAGCCCCCCAAATTAGTCTGTCACTGTTTCCACTGTTTCCCCATCTATTTCCCATGAAGTGATAGAACTGGATGCCATGATCTTAGTTTTCTGAATGTTGAGCTTTAAGCCAACTTTTTCACTCTTCTCTTCCACTTTCATCAAGAGGCTCTTCAGTTCTTTGCTTTCTGCCATAAGGGTGGTGTCATCTGCATATCTGAGGTTATTGATACATCTCCTGGCAATCTTGATTCCAGATTGTGCTTCACCCAGACTGGCATTTCACATGATGTACTCTACATATAAGTTAAATAAGCAGGGTGACAATATACAGCCTTGATGTACTCCTTTCCCAATTTGGAACCAGTCTGTTATTCCATGTCCAGTTCTAACTGTTGCTTCTTGACCTGCATACAGATTTCTCAGGAGGCAGGTCAGGTGGCCTGGTATTCCCATCTCTTGAAGAACTTTCCATAGTTTGTTGTGATCCACACAGTCAAAGGCTTTGGTGTAGTCAATAAAGCAGATGTTTTTCTGGCACTCTCTTGCTTTTTCTATGATCCAACAGATGTTGGCACTCTGATCTCTGGTTCCTCTGCCTTTTTTAAATCCAGCTTGAACATGTGGAAGTTCATGGTTCATGTACTGTTGAAGCCTGGCTTGGAGAATTTTGAGCATGACTTTGCTAGCGTGTGAGAGGAGTGCAATCGTGCAGTGACACTGACAGTCTCAGTTCCCCACACCCATGGAGCCGGTGGGAGTGCGAGTATGAGATAGATAAGTAATAGATGAAGAGCTAAGTACTAACACAGTGCTACTCGGGTGAAGAAATTATATTAGTTAATTGCCCAGGTTATTCAATGTTTACAAGGCTCAGTTTCCCTGCCTGTGGGTAGGAGACAATGTCTTGCCTCCCTGGTTGTTGTGAGGATGAGAGACCATGTATGGAGGTCCAACCACATTGTGCAATGAGCTCACACCTGGCACTGTACAGCCCCAGGGACTGGCCTACAGTCGGGAAAGGCAGAGGCAGTATTGCTATCTCCAACTTGCGGCTCAATCAGAGACCTGCCCATAGGCCCCTGACCTCACTTGGCACTAAGTCAGCTTCACCTGGTATCAAGTTCTATGTTTAGTCATCAAGGGAACATATGCTCTCATTTCTGATTCTATTCCTAGTTGATGACAACAAAATCTATGTTTAGGATGATTCTGGGTCTTGGAAGGCAGCTGCCCTGAAAGTTGAGTGTACTGGAAAGTAATTTCCAGTTAGACCCAGGCTCCCAAGCAGAGAAACAAATGTACTTCTCCTGGTTGAAATAGAAGACCTTTGGTTTGAGAGGCTACTCTAGACATCTTGTTACTACAGGGATAATCACCACCAGGCTCTCACTAGCTGCTTAATGCTCACCATGTTCCAGGGACTTAAGAGGCACCATCTCTGCCTCATATTAACCTACAAGGTTAGCATCACCCACTGTTCTGCCTCTTATTTGCCATATGACAGCAATATAGGTTTAGAATCAGGTCTGACTTCGTCACTTACAGGTGCGAGACATTGGACTGTATCATATAATTGTTGAATTAAATGAAAACGTATGTATAACTAAAAGCACATAGTAGGTACTTTGTGTTACTCCCATCACATCTTTCCTCTACTGTGCTATGCCTAATCCTATGGTGGGCACAGAGACCAGCAATGACTTAGATCAAGTCCCTTCCTACTTGAGGCTGAGATTTCCCTCTTCTCTATACAGACTGGGACATTCCTAAGTAAGGGAGCAAAAGTCTAGGGCAAAGTCAGAAGGTTGGGCAAAATTACGAGGCCTGTGGTTTGCTAAGGATGTGATGGTGATGAGACAAGTTAGCCATCCAGCCTTAGAGAACCCTCCTCAGTGGGCCTCCCCTCCCCTATCTTCCATCCATCACCCCCATTTTCAGCATTCTACTGTCCAGTGTTGCCAATGAAGAACAATGGAAAAAAGATTATCTCTTATTTACAGGAAATTGCACCATTTCCCAAACCATTTTGAGGATTCACTACCTCATCAGATCCACACAACTCTTAAGTGAGTGGCAGAGCTAGGAGTAGGCTCCTGCTGTAGCTGAATAAAAGTGTCCCAGAGAGGGCCTGTGGCTGACACCAAAACACCCATCAAGTCAGTGTCAACTCAAAGACCCTGAACTCCAGACTCCTCCTAGTCCAGTCTTTTCTGCACTTATTCCAAAGTCTGAGTAAAGTACCCTTTCGGTAATACTGTTGATCAAACTTTGGCAGACTATATTGAAAGTTAATTTCTCATGGCTTGTTGTTCTGCTCCAGGGAGTGACTAACAGATTGTGGTACCAATTAATCAAATTCTCTGTGAGTATGGGTAGGCAGTCTTTCGGTTGCAAGCTGTATACATCTAACCCTAACTAGCTTAAAAAATAAAATAAAAATCAAACAACTTTTGGGGGTTATAGGTTCCTGTAACAGGAAGGACCCTAGTGGATATCATCAGGACTATTGCTGCCTGGCTCTGATTCTTTTAGTCTTCTGCCACACTGTCCACTGGCCAAGAAGGGGAAGGTGGCTGTCTATTTCCAAGCCTCCAACCTCCCAGTTCAGTGTTTCCAGTAGAAAGAGCTTATCTGAAATGATATTTGTTTCCCTTTGGATCTGCTATTTATTACTAAATCCCTAGGCAAGTAGGGGGAAAAAATCTTATAGTTACTAAGACGATAGAGAGGTTTGAAAGTTAGAATTCCCAAAAGGTGTAATAACAATATGGAACAAAATTAAAACCATGGCATCAGCTCTTTTGTGCTGTTTTGGTATAAGGACATGTTTTATACTGTTTGGATTTATGCTTTATCTACTATTTTGAAATATCCAAAAAGGATCAGCTATAATAAATTTGTAACTGGCATTTATGTTTAAGCCAGTTTAATCAAATTTGCCATTGTTTAAATATTCAAGAGGTTTTCAATGTTTTACTGAATAAGAGTTTAATAAATTGAGCACTAAAGCTTACACAGTAGTGCATGTTCCTCTCAAGCCCAGAGGTCCTTCAGACATTAAGCAATCTAACAGAACACACAAAAATAAAACAGATCACCAGATTTTTCAAATGATTATATAAACAATTTTTATAATTCAATTTTAAGAAGTAAATTAGAAGTTCTCTGAACTTCATTTATTCTTTCATCTTTATATGACTATATGATGAAAGGCCCATTTTAAAGTTTTCCAACCATCAATTTAAGAAAGCAGATTGACACATAGAAATATCTGCTGAAATTCAGCCAGTGCAATGACCATTTCAATGAAACAAACAGTCAAGTAAAAATCATAAGTTAAAGCTGTCACACCACTTCAGTAAATATTTGTGGCCTCTCCAGCAGCAATTTGAGAATAACCTCAAGATTACTTTCAAAATAGAAAAAGATGTGTAATTACAGCATGGGGCTAGTATCAGACAGGGCTGATTTGGTACACCCCAGTTCCTACACTTAATAGCTGGCATGTAATACACAACCATACAGTTATATTAATCTCTGCCCTGCTTTCCTCAGTAGGTAACTATGTTCAAAGGACAATGTGTAAAAGTGCAAAGGATTATTATTCGTAAGAATTTCTGAAAGTAAAAGTTCTTACAGAACACAAGAAAGTGCCTCAAAATCCAGTTTTTGAGAGAAGTTGGCTACAAACTAGATAGATGTATTAGGATGATAATCACCTTAATACAACAAAAGTCAAAAACAGTAGCCCTCAGAATTAAGCTCTTTATTCATCTTCCTTGTTTCAAAGAGTCATGGCAGTTCTTACAGTACAGAGAGCATTCCTGGCATGTGGTAACACGGAGCAAGGCACACTGGAAAACACTGAGCCCCAGAGTCTCCTTGGAGGAGTGACAGCTATAGAAAATCCAATCAGGGACAAAGGGGAGATGCCAGTGAACTAAGAACCCCAAGTCAAGGCTTGGCTTTAGACTTGGGCTGGGATGCTGCGACATTCAGGTAGGAACATGCTCAAGCCAGAGAGCAGCTCATTCCAAGGAAGGGCTGATCAGCCTGGGTGCAGTCCCTACAGAGAAGATTCACTTAGGGAACGTGTTCAGCAGGCTGAGCACATCAGCCACAGAGGGACACAACATGCTCCTCCCGTGGGGAAATGTGCCCTGGCCTCAATTAGCTCCAGAAGGCCAAGAGTCTTTGACTCCTTTGTTCATTCAGCACAACTTTACTGCTGCTTATTCTGTGCCAGGCCCTGTGCTGGGCGCAGAGGACAAAGTGAGGAATCAGATATAGTCCTTACCCTCAGGGAATTCAGAATATGCTAGCAATATCACAAAAATAAGTCATGACTCAAGGTAAAAAGGATGCAGAAAGGAAGCAGACAAACTCGGTTCTCAAGGCATTCACAGCCTGGCAGAGGCCTATGGGCAGCCTGTGCTAAGGACCAAAGAGAGGCACATGCCATGTGCTCTGGCAGCGCAGGAAGGAAAGCTGAGATAGTCAACAATCTGCTTGCAATGGAGGAGACCTGGGTTAGATCCCTGGGTCGGAAAGACCCCCAGAGAAGGGAATGGCAAACCACTCCAGTATTCCTGCCTGGAGAATTCCATGGACAGAGGAGCCTTGTAGGTTATAGCCTATGGGGTCACAAAGAGTCAAACAGGACTGAGTGAATAACACACACAACACAAAAGGTAAAGGTTAGGAGCCTAGAGTGAATAAACCAGGAGGCAGGGAGCATGAGCAGGACTGGCAGGCTGAGCAAGTGGGAGGCTGGTCTGGGTGTGCACCAGCAGAGGGGCCTTCTGCGCCTTCCTGCAGTCCCAGGGTGGGTCATCTGTGCTCAATGGGTCAATCCCGAGGGGCCAAGGATGGGGGAGGGCCTCTCAGGCCAAAGACCATAGCCTAGCCAGTCCTCTTCATGGCACCTAGTCTGCTTTTCTCTTTTCTTCACAGCTGCCTTCACCTGCTCTATCTTCCCCATTCTCCCAACCCAACTGTGGCTGAAATGGGTTCAGTTAGGAGACAGGTATCATGATATAGGTCCCAGGGCCCTCAAGACCTTGGGTAACTGACACTACAGCTGTTTTGGATGGTCACCTGGCACAGAGACAAGCTTCAAGTTACAGGGTTGGGTTGGAACTTGTCTGCAGCTCAACCTGGGCAGGCCTCTTTCCCTCCCACACATTTTGTGCAACAGCTCTGGCCTGTTGTCATTTCTTCTTCACAGCAGCCACCCCCTACACCATCTCTCCAGCCTGGGCTTCCTGTGGGTAGCCCTTTCTCCCCCTTCCTAAAGGTGTCAGGACTCCTCCCTGCTGTGCTTTTCCTCACAGCTGCCATCACCCCTCTGTTCTGCTCTCTAATCCTCATTGGGGATTACCCCTGTGCCCAACCCTCTTTTCCTGCTATTATTGAAATATGCTCAGACCCCCTTCACCTATTAGAGTTTCACTGCTAGTCGCCGAGGAGAAGCAAACCTGAAGCCAAGGGGAAGGAGAAAGGGGAGGGCACTTTAAAGATGGATGAGACTTCCCACGAGGACTGGGCATCTGGGGTCCATCCTGGCAAGTGGCTGAGCTCCCTTCCTTGACTCCCTTCTTGGATGGTCCCAAAGAACCTTGTATTCTCATTTTCTCCATCCTTTAACTCTGGTTTTAGAACCTAGCCATCTTCTCTATTCCTATCAATTTGGGGATATGGTGCTCAGGAAAGCTTTGGTGAACAAGGAAGTTTCTAGTCAGGAGGGGCTGCCCTTTCAATCCTCCCCTCCCCAGTTCCTCCCTGTACCACTGACGCTGCCCATTCTGAAATCGCAGCCCCTGCCACTTGCCAAAGCGACCGAGGTCTTCTCTGACAGCAGCTTCATATAGAGAAGGAGAAAGGAGTGTTCATTATTTCAACCAACAACTGAAGGTCGTACAGGCCAGGCTAAATGTAAACACTCTTCAGTAGGCAATGAGGAGCCACAAGCAATTTTCAAGCAGGGACTGGCAATTAGAAAGTACCTCACATTATGCACAAGTACTCAATTATGGAAACATTTAGATAAATGTATAATTGAGCGAGTGAATGATCATAACCATGTATTAACTTCAGCAAATGTTGTGAGAGGTTAAGGGGATTTTTAAAAGCCCCTCTAAGCCCTGGGCTTAAGCCATATGCTAAAGTAGGTGAAGTAAATCTCTACTTTCATCCTATAGGGCTCTGTCATCTGATTGGTACAACTGCATCCCCCAACTTTCTAGGCTGTGTTCCATGATGACGACTTACTCTCCAGGGTCATTACTCAGCACCAAATATATTTACCTGCTGCCTGTTTAAGGCATTGGTGGTGGTGGTGAAGTTGCTCAGCCGTGTCCGACTCTTTGCGACCCCGTGGACTGTAACCTACTAGGCTTCTCTGTCCATGGGATTCTCCAGGCAAGAATACTGGAGTGGATTGCCGTTTCCTTCTCCAGGGGATCTTCCCAACCCAGGGATCAAACCTGGGTCTCCTGCATTGGAGGCAGACGCTTTAACCTCTGAGCCACCAGGGAAGCTTATACTCCCAAAATAGGGACAAAAAAGGTCTCTCTCAGGATAGAGTATCTGTCACAGTAACAGGCTTATGGGGGAAATGATCTAAAATAAGAGCAGCCATCTGCTATCATCTGAGAACCAGGAATGTCAAAGTTTGTCCCAAAAAATCTATTAGATAAAGAAGCATCTCTACTTCACTAATAGTAGAGATGGTCCAAATTTCAGTAGGTCCGAACAAATACGTTTGATTCAGAGGTTTGTGAGTCCAGAGACCTTCTGAATGGTGACGACCATCTCCATTTAGAAGGCTGAGTGAAGACAACATCCTGAGAAAAACAAACAGCAGCTTGGATGCCGGGGTCCAGCCCTGGTGGATCCAGGGTAATTCAAAGCGGGGAAGGAGTCAGCGATTGATTTAGAGAGAGATAAGGAAAGAATGTTGTAGATAAGAAAATAGAGGAGAGAAAGAGGCTGATATTCCTTGGTTTACATAGAAAGCCAATAAAACCTCCAGACAAGGAGTTTGCCCTGTTCACGGAGGCCACAGGTACCCTCCTGGTCTCCCGAGGGAGTGATGACGCAGAAGGTCTTCCCGTTCAGGTCTTAGAAACCCAGGCACATAAGTGAATGCAGGGAGCCTCTATGCTCCAAGGGATCAGCCTGAAAAAGAGAGGGAGAGGGAGAGAGAGAATGATTGACACAGGAAGACCAAGCTGCTTCAATGAACGAGGCCCCATAGCTTTATTTTCAAAAAGGACTTTTATACCTTTCCCACAAATGATGTTGTGTACATTATCTTCTGGCCTTGGAAGCCTGTGAAACATTTTAAGACCCTCTTTTGATAAAGGCTGCTCAACCAGAAAACTTAAGTGTTTTTTTCTTTATATTTCTAACCTATGTCAGCCTCAGAAAGTATCAAACAAAGTTACATTTCTCACAGAGCAAAGGTGCAGTAAGTTACAACAAAGAAAGAACCAATTAGCTCAAAAGTCTGATGTGGTTAGTTTCAAGGCTACTATTTTGTTTTCTTACACTCCAACTATGTTAACTAACCACTCCCAGGTGCACAGTGGATAAGAGATATGGGAACTTAGCAATAAGCATTGGCCCAATAATGAAATCCTACACCAGCACTACTCTAATATCTTTTAACTCTTTGAAAGGCTTTATGTTTTAGGCTTCCCGTGCCTCTCACAGTTGGGGGGGGGCTATAAACAAT
Source organism: Cephalophus harveyi (assembly GCA_006410635.1). Taxonomy (NCBI): domain Eukaryota; kingdom Metazoa; phylum Chordata; class Mammalia; order Artiodactyla; family Bovidae; genus Cephalophus; species Cephalophus harveyi. The sequence goes on along the minus strand of SJYT01026546.1, from coordinate 530,567 downwards.
CACATGCGTAGTTGTAAAAGTCCAGGTAAGGCAAGTTAGAGAGCCATCAGAGGGGTTTGAGCTGAAACACTCCTTTTATATGCAGGAGATTGTTAACTGGAGCTCTAAGTTAACTTTTTCCAGAGAAAGGTGGTCAGGGATAGCCCCCCTGTAATGTCAGAAGAATAGGTGGAAAGCATAATGCAGTAAGGCAGGCAGACTCTGGTTTTGGCGGTAGATGCTCGAGAAAGCCCAGGGGGGTTTCCTCTAGGCCTGATCTCGCATTTGCATTTTGTCAGGCCCCTTTCCTCATGACCTTTGTCATGGGTGGGATTCCTCATGCTGGCTCCCAGCACTTGGACAAGTTCTGGGGCAGATGACTCCAGGCACAATTAAGATACAATTAAAATAATATCAGCAGCTACTATCACTCCCACTTAGAGCCCAACATCTATAAACTATCCCCCAGCTACATTTATTTTCTTGAATTTTATCCCTTTTTTAGCCCCCTAAACTGTGAACTCTGAGAGCAGTGATAGTTTTGTCCGATGCTTTGAAGTCCTAAACCATGTTCATTTCTCATCAAGAAGTATCCTAATAAATGAACTTCAAGTTCATCTCTCATAGGAGTCATGCCATCAGAAACATTAAGTATCATTATTGAAGATCACTGACATTGAGCACCTCATTTTCTGCTTCAGAGGTAATGCTTTCTGGACAAGGAAAGAAAGGTTGAGCAGAGCTGGAAAGCTGGAGAAGGTAAGTGACCTATAATTCTGCTGCTTGGCCCGATTCCTCTAGAACAATGAGTCTGTAGAGCTTCGTGGATAATCAGAAGGATGTAAGTGCTTTTGTTATTAAAAATAAAACAGTCCACCTACATCTTCCTTTGTGCTATGACACCTGCTTGTAACCTCACATTTGGATGAGTGGCAAGTCATTTGAAAAGCTGAGCCTGCTGACTTTCACTCTGAGATAACAGTCCTACATAGAGCCAGGACTTGCTGATCAGGGAGCATGCAGGCACACTGCCTTTCCTAGGGATGGGAAAAAGAGATATCACAGATCCCACCCTCTCATTTTACAGATGGAGACCTGAGGTCCAGAGAGTACAGGTGACATGTCCAAGGTCCCAAAGCAAGCCAGTGGAAGAGCCAAGATGACATCATAGTCTCTCAACACACCATTCAGTGCTCTTTTGAATGCAGTAGCTATGGCAAGAGTTTCATTTTGCTCCTTGGAGAATGAGAAGTGAAAACAGGTAGGGAGCAGAATATTAGGTGTTTTGTTTCTCTGCAGACTTCAGTAACCTCTGTTATCCTCGCCTCCACTGTCCTGGCTGTGATTGCCTTCTACAGTAGCCTTCTATGCAAAGTTGGGTCCTAAGCGAATTACTTTTTACTTGGCTCAGTGTTCATACCAGGGGTGGAGCAGTCCCTTTGCACATGGCTCAGGATCTCTCGGTCTGTAAACAGGCGGAAGGCAATCTGCTCACACTCCTGCTTGGTCCCACATTCAAACAAACACCCAAACAAACCCTCATTCTCCAGAGCAGCCAAATCAGAGTACCCACAGGGCCCACAGTGCAAGATCCAGGGGCGGGACCAGCAGGCAGCCTCCAAGGGGCTCTGGTTGAGGTAGAGGCCTAGGTCGACCCTCCGTTTCTTATTGGTTGGGTGTGAGTACAAGAGCCATGATTCTGACAGAGTTCCAGCTTCCGGCTCTGGCCTCACTGAGCTGCACAGCAGAGAACTCTGCTGAATGGCAGGTGCATCTTTGCCAGCAAGATCCTGGCATCCACCTGGGATCTCCAGGGGCCGGAAACTCACCACACTGCCTTGGCAGCCACGAGGGGGCTCACAGAGCTGATGGCTCAGGACTGGTTTCTGAAAGCATTCACCATGGTCAGTGCTGAGGGCCTCTGCCCGGCACCTGTTTGGTGTCCGGGCACTGCAATACAGCACGGGGTGGCCGGCCTTCCCTATCACCTCTGCCACTTCACATTCCGCTGTCACCATGGGCTTGATAAGCCTGCCATGGTGCCATGTGGCTCCTAGGTCATCGCTGTAGATCATCAGGGAATGAGGCCTAGCTTTATATGGCAGTCGAAAGCAAAAGAACCAGAACGGGATGTAGTAGGCATACGCAGGGATGATGAGCCTCCCCGACTGCAGCTGGATGCCATGACCTGGTCCCACAGCAAAAGTGGCCCAGTGTGTCACCTCTGGGCCAATGACCTCCTCAGTCAGATCCCTCACATCGCTCCATGAATAGCCAGCATCCTGGCTGCATATGAAGCAGAGGCGTGCAGCATTCCTGCCTGACATAATCTGTTGACGCTCGGTGACACGGCCTTGCACACAGATGAAGAACAGGTACACATAGCCACTCTTCCGCTCCCACACAGGACAGGGGTTCATGGTCCGGTGTCCAGGTAAAGTGGCTTTCATCAGGGACTTCACGGGTTCCCACTAGATGAGGGGAAGGGAGAAAGCAGGAGTGAAAGACTCATAGGAAGACATGAGGCTCATTAAAAGCATTAGTACTTCTCAGTTCAGTCCAATTCAGTCACTCAGTCGTATCCAACTCTTTGCAATCCCATGGACTGTAGCATGCCAGGCTTCCCTGTCCATTACCAACTCACAGACCTTGCTCAAACTTGGCTATTGAGTCAGTGATGCCATCCAACCATCTCATCCTCTGTTGCCTCCTCCTCCTGTCTTCCATCTTTCCCAGCATCAGGGTCTTTTCCAATGAGTCAGATCTTCATATCAGGTGGCCAAAGTATTGAGTTTTAGCTTCAGTATTCCAATGAATATTCAGGACGAATTTCCTTTAGAATTGACTAGTTTGATCTCCTTGCAGTCCAAGAGACTCTCAAGAGTCTTCTCCAACACCACAGTTCAAAAGCATCAATTCTTCACTACTCAGCGTTCTTTATGGTCCAGCTCTCACATCCATACAGTGACTACTAGAAAAACCATAACTGACAAGATGAACTTTTGTTGGCAAAGTAATGTCTCTGCTTTTTAATAGGCTGTCTTGGTTTGTCATAGCTTTTCTTCAATGCTCCTCTATGCAAGGAGCAAACATCTCTTAATTTCAATGCTTCAGTCACCATCTGTAGTGATTCCAAGAAAATAAAGTCTGTCACTGTTTCCATTGTTTCCCATCTATTTGCCATGAAGTGATGGGAAGACCAGATGCCATGATCTTATTTTTTTGATTGCTGAGCTTGAAGCCAGCTTTTTCACTCTTCTCTCTCATTTTCATCAAGAGGCTCTTTAGTTCCTCTTCACTTTCTGCCATAAGGGTGGTATCATCTGCGTATCTGAAACTGATATTTCTCCCGGCAACCCTGATTCCAGCTTGTTCTTCACCCAGCCAGGTACTTCACATGATGTACTCTGCATATAAGTTAAATAAGCAGGGTGACAATATACATCCGTGACGTACTCCTTTCCCAATATGAAACCAGTCTTTCCATGTCCGGTTCTAACTGTTGCTTCTTGACCCACAGGAGGCAGGTAAGGTGGTCTGGTACTCCCATCTCTTGAAGAATTTTCCACAGCTTGTTGTGATGTACACAGTCAAAGGCTTTGGTGTAATCAATAAAGCAGAAGTAGATGTTTTTCTGGCATTCTCTTGATTTTTTGACAATCCAATGGATGTTGGCAATTTGATCTCTGGTTCCTCTGCCTTTTCAAGATCCTGCTTGAACATCTGGAAGTTCATGGTTCATGTATTATTGATGCCTGGCTTGGAGAATTTTGAGCATTACTTTGCTAGCGTGTGAGATGAGTGCAATTTGCAGTAGTTTGAACATTCCTTTCTTTGGGATTGGAATGAAAACTGACCATTTCCAGTCCTGTGGCCACTGCTGAGTTTTCCAAGTTTTCTGGCTTTTTGAATGCAGCATTTTCACAGCATCATCTTTTAGGATTTGAAATACCTCAGCTGGAATTCTATCATCTCCACTAGCTTCATAGTGATGCTTCGTAAGGCCCACTTGACTTCGCATTCCAAGTTGTCTAGCTCTAGGTGAGTTATCACACCATCATGGTTATCTAGGTCATGAAGATCTTTTTTGTATAGTTCTCCTGTGTATTCTTGCCACCTCTTAACATCTTCTGCTTCTGCTAGGTCCATACCATTTCTGTCCTTTATTGTGCCCATCTTTGCATGAAATGTTCCCTTGGTATCTCTAATTTTCTTGAAGAGATCTGTAGTCTTTCCCATTCTATTGTTTTCCTCTATTTCTTTGCACTGATCACGGAGGAAGGCTTTCTTATCTCTCCTTGTTACTGTTTTCTTAACATCTTCTGCTTCTGCTAGGTCCATACCATTTCTGTCCTTTATTGTGCCCATCTTTGCATGAAATGTTCCCTTGGTATCTCGAATTTTCTTGAAGAGATCTGTAGTCTTTCCCATTCTATTGTTTTCCTCTATTTCTTTGCACTGATCACGGAGGAAGGCTTTCTTATCTCTCCTTGTTACTGTTTAGAACTCTGCATTCAAATGGGTATATCTTTCCTTTTCTCCTTTGCCTTTCGCTTCTCCTTTCTAAGCTATTTGTAAGGCCTCCTCAGACAACCATTTTGCCTTTTTGCATTTCTTTTTCTTGGGGATGGTCTTGATCACTGCCTCCTGTACAATGTCATGAACTCCATCCATAGTTCTTCAGGCACTTTATCAGATCTAATCCCTTGAATCTATTTGTCACTTCCACTGTATAATCACAAGGGATTTGATTTAGGTCATACCTGAATGATTTAGTGACTTTCCCTACTTTCTTTAAGTCTAAATTTGGCAATAAGGAGTTCATGATCGTGCCACAGTCAGTCCCGTTCTTGTTTTTGCTGACTGTATAGAGCTTCTCCATCTTTGGCTGCAAAGAATATAATCAATCTGATTTCAGTACTGACCATCTGGTGATGTCCATGTGTAGAGTCATCTCTTATGTTGTTGGAAGAAGGTGTTTTCTATGACCAGTGCGTTCTCTTGGCAAAACTCTGTTAGCCTTTGCCCTGCTTCATCTTGTACTCCAAGGCCAAACTTGATTGTTACTCCAGGTATCTCTTGATTGTATCTCTACTTTTGCATTCCAGTCCCCTATGATGGAGAGGGCAACTTTTTTGGGTGTTAGTTCTAGAAGGTCTTGTAGGTCTTCATAGAACCATTCAACTTCAGCTTCTTTGGCATTAGTGGTGAGGGCACAGACTTGGATTATTGTGATATTGAGTGGTTTGCCTTGGAAACAAACAGAGATCATTCTGTCATTTTTGAGACTGCACCCAAGTAATGCATTTCAGACTCTTTTGTGACTCTGAGGGCTACTCCATTTCCTCGAAGGGATTCTTGCCCACAGTAGTAGATACAATGGTCATCTGAGTTAAATTTGCCCATTCCAGTCCATTTTAGTTCACTGATTTCTAAAATGTCAATGTTCATTCTTGCTATCTCCTATTTGACCACTTCCAATATACCTTGATTCATGGGCCTAACATTCCAGGTTCCTATGAATACTGTTCTTTACAGCATCGGATTTTATTTCCATCACCAGTCACATCCACAACTGGGCATTGCTTTTGCTTTGGCTCAGCCTCTTCATTCTTTCTGGAGTTATTTCTCCACTCTTCTCCAATAGCATATTGAGCACCTACTGACCTGGGGAGTTCATCTTTCAGTGTCATCTTTTTGCCTTTTCCTACTGTTCATAGGGTTCTCAAGGCAAGAATACTGAAGTGGTTTGCCATTTCCTTCTCCAGTGGGCCACGTTTTGTCAGAACTCTCCACCATGACCCATCCATCTTGGGTAGCCCTACATGGCATGGCTCATAGTTTCACTGAGTTAGACAAGGCTGTGATCCATGTGATCAGTTTGATTAGTTTTCTGTGACTGTGGTTTTCATTCTGTCTGCCCTCTGATGGATAAGGATTGTCTGTTTAGTCAAAGCTATGGTTTTTCCAATAGTCATATATGGATGTCAGAGTTGGATCATAAAGAAGGCTGAGCACCAAGGAATTGATGCTTTCGAACTGTGGTATTGGAGAAGACACCTGAGAGTCCCTTGGGTAGCAAGGAGATCAAACCAGTCAATCTTAAAGGAAATCAACCCTAAATATTCATTGGAAGGTCTGATGCTGCAGCTCCAATACTTGCCCACCTGATGCGAATAGCCAACTCACTGGAAAAGACCCTGATGCTGAGAAAGAATGAAGGCTGGAGGAGAAGGGGGTGACAGAGGATGAGATGAATGGATGGCATCATCAACTCAATGGACATGAGTTTGAGCAAACTCTAGGAGACAGTGAAGGACAGGGAAGTCTGGCATGCAGCAGTTCATGGCGTCACAAAGAGTTGTACACGACTGAGTGACTGAACAACAACAACAACCACATAACTCAGCAATTCAACTTTTAGGTCTGTACAAAAAATAATGAAAGAACAGTCCTGAAGAGACATTTACATGCACCTCCTTGTTCCATAACAGCATTATTCACAATAACCAAAAGGTGGAAGCAACTCAAATGTCCACCAGCTGATGAGTGGATAAGATAAAAGGGATGAATGGCTAAACAAACTGGGTAAGTGAAATAATAGATTAACATACAATAGATTATTATTCAGCCTTTAAAAAGAAATCCTGACATATTCTACAACATGGATGAACTTTGAGGATATTATTCTGTGAAATAAGCCAATCACAGAAAGACAAAATATGGCATGATTCCACTTACATGAAACATCTAAAGTAAACAAACTCAGAAACAAAGTACAGTATTAATTTCTAGGGGATTGGGGAGGGGAAATTAGTTTTTGTTCAGTGAGTAAAAAGTTACAGTTATGCACTAATGAATACATTCTAGAGACCTTTTACACAACAATGGAATACAGTTAACAATACTGCAATGTATACTTAAAATGGTTATGATGGAGGGATTTCCCTGGTGGTCCAGTGGCCAAGACTCCTAGCTCCCAATGCAGGGGTCCTGGGTTTGATCCCTGGTCAGGGAACTAGATCCCATGTGCCACAACTAGTAGTTAGCATGTTGCAACTAAAGATGCCACCTGCCACAACTAAGACCCTGTACAGCCAAATAAAAAGTGATTATGATGGAAAGTATTACATTAGGTGCATATTACCATAATTAAAAATGTTTTTAAAAGAACAAAAAAATCTGAAAAGGTCTTGAAAGTTTTAGCTGACCATCTATTTAACATTTAAGCAGCTATCAAAAAATAAATGCTACTTCACTGTAGACTGCATTAAAAGAATACCAGATGAGATAGCCACCTCACTGCTGAGCTGGTCAATCTATCTTTGGGGTCATAAGTTCAGTTATGAGTACCATACTTTGCAAAAAGACACTGATCTTCCACACCAGGTCCCAAGGACTGTAATCACAGTTTTCAAAGGATCAGAAATCAAATCAAGACTGTGGCCTAAGGAGCTGCTAAAATACAGAAGACCTGGAGGGTGTGGATACTGCTTTCAGATACATCAAAGAGCAGTTCTCCACACTAGGGACTTTATAATGTACAGATGGACTTCCCCATAAGGCATAACAAGAACAACAGGTAATTACAGACATGTACAGAGGATTTCATTTCAAAAAATAAGTTAACAGTTGCCACAGAATTAAATTTCTCATTTGAAGAGTTGTATAAGTAGATCCTTAATAGAAGATGACTAATGTTGAGTTCCTACTATGGAACTGCTATTATTAATTATATTTCACAGACAATGAAACAGAAGAGTCAAGTATTCATAGTCACAGTCAATAAATGATAGGTCTTGCCTGACTCCAAAGCCATGCTTTTAACCACCAAGCTATTAGTAGCAACCAATGGAATACAGAAGATTTCTATATTGGGAAAGAAGCTGGGCTGATAATTCTTCCAATTTTAAGATTCTACAATTAAGTAAACGAGAGAATGAATGTGAATAAAATAAAGTGAAGAGAGAATGAGTTAAAGTGGACACATTTGTGACTGGATGTGACTACTGGATAGTGAAGTTATATAACAGGTATGGTCTGATAAAAAAAACTTAACTGCCTAACTGTCTGTGGCAAAAAGCAGAGCAACATAACCATAGGTACTGCCTGTCCTGGAGGAAACAAAAGAGCTACTACTCCAAATTGGGCTGAAGGACAACAGTGATATAAGCAGAAATTCAACCCTGGGAGGCCATAAGACAGACACATGATAAGGTGTAAGAGCAGGGAATGGAAATTCCCTAAAGTAAGAAACTTCCCCAAGGGGAAATTTGAGTAAGGCATCAAAAGCAGCCAGGGCTTGCTTGTAAGGCCCACCTTCAGCAGAGCAGCATTTGCACTATAACAGCAAAGCAAAGCATCCCTAAGGACATGATGTTTTAAAGGTGAGATTTCTGAAAGTAGAAAAAGCAGGACAGGTTAAGCAGGTTTAAATAACTCATAAAAAATGTATGTATGTATGATTATGTGTGTATTTATTCAAATTCACTGTCTCACTTGATCCTCACTTCAGCCATCTCTGAGAGATAAAAGTCAACAATAACAAAAATGGGTTCTAAACTAACCCTGTAGTTCACAGCCCCAAGGGCAGTAACTATTCTCTCCCCCATTAAAAACACAGTAAAAATGTGCTACCTAGGGACAAGGACACCAACCCCAGTTCTGCATTTATTAAGTATGTGCCTAAGGCAAGTCACTTCACTTCTTATAAAATAGGGATAGTAATATGTACCTCACATAAAGCATGGAGGAAGACAAGCAGAGGGAAGAGGGGGGAGAATACGGATGTTGTTTTCCTCCCCCGTGTCTTCACTAGTTGTGGTCCTGAACAAGCTACCTACCTGTTGGAGCACCAGGATCCCTCATCAGCAAAACTGGACTAACAATGCTTACTGCTTTAGTGACTTATGAGAATAAAAGAGAATGTGAATAAAAAGCACACCACATGTTGGTTGAACTGAATACACAAATCATGGAGGCCTCTATTCAGAGACTGGGTTTGAAGCTTGCTTTTACTGCTTTTTTATAGTTGTTTGACCCTGAGCAAATAGCAATCACTCTGAGCCTCAGTATCCTCATCTGTAAAATGTAACTGACAACAGTTCCTATGTCACAGAGTGGCTATGAATTTAAAAGTGCCCCTGGTAAACAGTAAGTATTCAATAAGGGAAAGCACTGCTTTTACTGCTTTTTTTCCCCACTCCTCAGCTCAGACTTCCCTGGTGGCTCAGATGGTAAAGCGTCTATCTACAATGTGAGAGACCTGGGTTCAATCCCTGGGTTAGGAAGGTTCCCTGGAGAAGGAAATGGCAACCCACTCCAGTACTCTTGCCTTGCAAATCCCATGGACAGAGGAGCTTGGGGCAGGCTACTATCCATGGGGTCGCAAAGAGTCGGGCATGACTGAGTGACTTCACTTTCACTTTCTTTCAGCTCAGACACAAAGCTTTTCCTGCACTGATGAAAAAGGCACAGACTCTGACATGCTCTGAGCAATGCAGAAAATGAGACCCAGGCTCAGATCTGGGATAAGGAGTCACCTGTACTGATTGCCCAGTCCTCAACCCTCGCCTCAGCACCAGGTGGAGAGCATCCTCATCCTTGCTCGAGGAGCGCTTCTCTGCAAAGGCCAGGAAGGTGTGGGCAGGGGGCACGTAGATCAGGGCTGGGATCCGGTAGGTGACCCCTCGCTTGTCCTCCTGCTGGAACAGAGGGCTGCTGAAGGAGCACGATGTCACTTCTTCCATGACCTCTGCAAGGACAGGAGGGAGCTCAGTGTGTGTCCACATCCAAAGGCTCGCTCGGACACAAGTTCCGCTCTATCATTTCACTTCTGGAGGTCACTGGGGGGCAAAGATGTACTTAAACATTTATTTTTTTATATACAAAAGTAACATCATGATCTCAATAGCACAAAGCAAGTAATATGCATTCTCATATAACAAGTCTATATTCCAGGCTCTGTGGGAATCCTGTGTAGCCTGTGTCACGTGTCTCTCCAGAGAGATTCTGTATGTACTTCTGCCGAGCATTCAGAGGTATTACCAGCCCGGATGGTTCCTAATAGTCAATTTCCTGGCTTGGAGTTTTTAGGCAATTCAGGCAATATAAGTATAATCCATACGAGAGAATGCCTCTGGTTCAGAATTCTCCGGGCAAACTTTTCCCTTCTCTTGGAGCCTAGAATAAGAAACAATCTTCTTTGTCATCTCTGTCAGTAGTAAGATTTCTTTTTCCTACTCCACTTGATCAGAGGATATAGATTTTCAAGGTATCTGGCTTCATGCAGAGATGTCAGTTCCAACCAGAGTCTAACACAGGTGGGCCTATGGTTTCATTCACTGTAATAGCAGGTATATTAAAGCCCAAGCTTTGAGGTAAGCAAGACCAGCAAACATCTAGGGCAGCTGAGGTCACGTAAAGGGGCTAACTTCTCCAGTTTTCAGTTTACTCTTGGTTTTTAGGCCCCTGGGGATTTCTCTTACTTTCTTGGAAATTCAACTATAAAAGGCTTTGTTATCCATCATTTTACAGGTTAGCTGGCTTGCTATAATGCTGAAAATGGAAATCTCTAGGTACATTTCTCAGGTATTCAACTTCTCAGAGGCCCAAAAAGGGAAGCCAGACAGATAGAATCAAGCTTAGAATTATTATTTTTTCTCTCACCATTTGTTGTCCAAGCCTTGTCTTCCAAATCACTTATAAAAATAATCAGGTTGTAAGAATGAGACCCACAAGGCCTTCTTCATTTATTTAATAAATATTTCTGAGTGCCCACTGAAAGTCAGGCTATAAGGTAGGTGCTGAGGAGACAGAAAGGTATCAGAGGTCCCTGCCCACATCCAAGTGAGGGGAACAGACATATATACATTGACAATTACAATATCATGTAGTAATTGCTACTTTAAGAGGTCAACATGAGAGCGTGCAGGAAAATAAAAAAAAAGCAACTGCTCAGATCATGGCAGCAGTGGAGTTTTGAAAAGCTAATAAGTGAAGTGACCCCCTGTTTGATATCCTTATGCTCTGGGCCTGGGGCATTCAGATAGGCACACACCCTATTTCCTCACCTTCTTCAGCTCTACTCAGACATCATCCAATCAGTGAGGCCTTCCCTGACAACTCCCTTGTCCCTCTCTATCCCCCTTCCCTGCTCTGTTCTCCATGCCATCTATCATCACCCATATGTTACACTTATTTAATATGCTTACAGAATAGAAGTTCCATAAAGGGCATGTACATGTCTGTTTTATTCACTGCTATGCTTCTACACCTAAAACCCTGCCTGGTAATTCATAGGCTTGACAAATATTTGTTGAATGTTTGAATGAATGGGTGAGTTGGATCTTAAAGGCTGAACAGTGGGTTAGCCAACTGAAGGGTAAAAAGGAGAAGAGGGGAGGGAGTGGATATGAAAAGCCTAAAGATCACAGAAGCACACTGTGAGCTGTGGGGACTCAGCGTAATCCAGTATGACTACAGTGGAGCACAAAAGCTGTGAATGAAGATGGCATTGAAGGGATTGGGGGAGGGCAAATCCTGGGAGGCTTCCATACCTTATTAAGCTGTTTATCCCATGGGTAGGGAGCCACTCAACAGGTTTTGGCAGATGAATGCCAAGATCAAGTACATATTTCAGACCACTCTCTCAGGTAGCCTTCTGGACAATGAACTGAAGGGGTAAGTTGCACTGCTTTGGGCTACAGGTTCCTAGTGTCAGTCAAGACAAGTTTGTCATTCACAGCATATGAGTGATTTATTTAGCATGTGAATTCACTCAGCATGTGAATAATTCAGTTTACTGGTTTCTAACCTCAAGTGAGAAGAATCACAGCTCACTATCCAAAAGGATGGGGAGGTGGCCTCCTAAGTCCAGAAGAAAAACCTCCCCTCACTCCAATTCTGGGTTCTCAACTGTCTTCCTCACACCATACTTGAGCACACCTCTCTCTTAATTCAGGCTCTCCTGCCAGAGGGTCAGGCTGTGTAATGGTTTAGAAAATAAGATTTGGGCCAAGCCAGGACTACATGAACTTGGGCATGTAATTTAACTGCTGGACCCTCGTTTATAAAATTCAGTAGAATGGCTGAAAGAATTGAGGTAAAAAGTGTAAATGGCTGTTACAGGGCACATGATACAGTATGAGCTCAATATATGACAGCTGTTATTTTTGGACTGTCGATCACTACATATTCTAGCATTACTCCTTGAAACCTGTGAAGCAGGAGGATGAAGACAACAACCACAATTACAACTACCCTTCTTTAAAGTATTTAGACCCCTCTGCCCCTCTGGGAGAGGTCATATTTTAAATTCTTATAAGGATATGAGTTAACATCAACACTACTAGTCATCAGCCAACACAAGATTATTGGTCAACATCAAAACAGATGTTTCTGGGTCATAAGAATAAAGCACAGAACAAGCATAGGAATGGGCAGGGAGGACCAGGAAAAAAGAAAGGGACAGGGAGTTGATAGAACACGTAGAAAGAAGCACAAGTTCTTACTGTGTGACCTTGCACTAGTCACTTAATCCAGGTCTTGGATTCCTTGCTTATAAAATGTGGATGACAATAATACTTACCTAAGATGACTGAATGAAGAACCACTCAAAAGTGCTTCATAAACTTTAAGGCACTATGTAAGTAAAAGTATAAATTCAGAAGTCTTCACAATTTCTTTTATGGTTTTGCTATCACTGTAACGATTAGTTAGTTAATGATTTACTAACTATGCTGAGCATGTTGATGGCAATGGTAACACACGTGGTGGTTGTGGCATCAATACCCAAACTATTTCACACAAACCATGTGCCAGGAGCTAGGGACAGAGGAAAATCAGATATAGTTCTTTTGCTTTTGAACTGTGCTTTGAACTGTGTGTTCAAAGCTCCAACTGTGTGTTGGAGAAGACTCTTGACAGTCCCTTGGACTGCAAGGAGATCCAACCAGTCAGTCCTAAAGGAAATCAGTCCTGAATATTCATTGGAAGGACTAATGCTGAAGGTGAAATTCCAATACTTTGGCCACCTGATGTGAAGAACTGACTCATTGGAAAAGAACCTGATGCTGGGAAGGATTGAAGGTGGGAGGAGAAGAGGACAACAGAGGATGAGATGGTTGGATGGCGTTACTGACTTGACGGACATGAGTTCTACCAAACTCCAGGGGTTGGTGATGGACAGAAAAGCCTTGCCTGCTGCAGTCCATGGGGTTGCAAAGAGTGGGACATGACTGAACTGACTGGAGTTGTTCATTTCAGCAGAGAAGTCAACATTATTAACTATTGCTCCATATAATCTTCAATCAAGATTTCCCTGCTCTCTTATTGGGAAGTATAGTGTAACATGGACTTTAAGACTGACTTGGCTTTGACACTAGCAAATCCAATTTACCACTGAGCTTCAGTTTCCTCACTTGCAAGGGAGATAATGCCACCTATTTCTCAAGCCTGAAGAACAATGTAATTCCACAGACTCCAATTAATCTAGTGCAGCAAGCAGCCTCCAGTGAACCCCAAGGAAGACCTCCCTATTTTATTCATGCCTAACATGAATAAAATGCCTAATAAAATAACATGCCTAACTAATACTTAAGGGGCACTCATCATATGTTAGGTCTTTGAAGATCCTATGGTCCAAACTCCTCTCATGGTATACAATGGGATTCTCAGACCCACAGAGGGGAATAAACTTCTCTAAGGCCACTCAATGAGTCAGTAACAAAACCTGGACCAAGGCCCAGGACTCATGTAAGTTTTAGTTCTGGGCTATATGAAGCCTGTAGTCCCTCTCTAGTAAGAAGAGTTTTCCCAGTCTCAGTTCCCTTCCATCTCAAAACAAGTTAGGCTTCAGTCGAAGGAAAACAAAAACAGAGCTAGCCAAGAATACCTTCTGGCTGTGTCTGAGAGATCAGTCCACTGGGGTGTCTCTGACCCAATAGACTGGATTTCCTAAACCCACAGAGTGCTGCCGAACCTGTCAGCACAGTCACTTCGCCTCACGTTTTGGGAGGCCCTCCAGTCTTCCAGCCACACTCACCTGCGCGGAACCCCGGCTCCTCCATTTCTCTCGGGCCGATTTGGGAGCTGGGTCAAGCACTCACGTCTCAGACACTGAAGCCCTGGGAAATGATCAAGCCTGGGGAGACGGGGGCAGGAGAGAAACTGCGGACACGGACACAAACCACGAAAAGTGAAGAAACACGGCGACAGAGACTTCGAGAGGCTGGCGGCGGGGCGGACACATTCGGGAAGCCGAGAAGAGCTGGTAGGATAGGAAGTCCAGGAAGCTCCGAAGCCGCAACCCGCCGGCGGTTGGGACCGGCAGTTGGCTGCGGCCTGGAGTCAGCCCCGCCCCCTCGGGGCCGGCGCAGCCGAGGACCCGCCCCCTCCCTCCCCCTACCTGTCCCTTAGCGGTCCAATCTGGTTCATTCCTCCTCCTTCTGGCCCCCAGTTCCGGCCCAGCGGTGGCTTGGAACTTGCCCCTCCCTCTCTCAGCACCCGACACCACCCGCTCCAGCTCAGGCCCAAGTTTAGTCTCCAACTGCCACAAAGCTCCCTGGCTGCGACCCTCACCCTTCCACTCCGCCCACCTCCGTCTTCAGTCCCTTTTCCCCACGCCGTCCCCTATTGGTTGCCGGTCTGTTGATAGACCTCACCGCCTAAAACTTCCCTAGACAACTTAGGAGTTGAGCGAGAAAGTTCCGGATCTCAAAGGGGACGTCACTAAAAGGTCCAGCGGTCCAAAGCATTGGGCAACCGACCCTAAGAAAAATATAAATTATACTTATATGTGTTATATATATGTGTGTCTGTGTGTGCATGTACATATATTTTGAGTAACTGATAGTAGATTACAACCGCTGAACAAGTTAAAAGCCCATGTGTCTTTATAGATGTGCACAATTGAATAAATAGGGAAGGACAGCCCTTCCTATACTAAGATTCTAATTAATGAATGTAGACTATGCACAAACTGTATGGTTTATGCTAAATACCTGCTTTCCTTCTGAGAGTCTGGAATTTTGAAACATGCCAGGCAAAGACTGCCCAGGTAACCTGCCCCAGTAAAAACTGTGGGTGCCGAGTTTCTAATGGGTATGTTCTCTAGACAGAGACTAGGCTCGCATGCTGCTTTTGTGATGCTGGGGAAAGTGTGCCTAGTGTGATCCTTCATGAGGGGGAGTGGGCATAAGAAGGCTTATGCAAGGATTTTTTTCAGACTCAGCCAGCAGTCTTCTCTTATGATCTGGTGTGTGTCCTTGTTACGTTGCTGAAATCAATGTTAGCCCTGAGTACACCTCTATGCCTAGTCCTCTGAGTACTTCTGATGCTGAGCAGGGCCCTATGGGGCTTCTAGGCATGGAGGTCTTTTTGTCCCCCATTTCTTATAAATAAGACTCCAGCCTCCATGGCCTGAGTTCCAAACGGCAGAACTGTTATTAATTAAAGGTGGAACAGTCAGGAAACCACCTGAAGCAAGAATAAAGGGACCAAAGAGACTCATCAAGATTAGGAGATTGGACCACCTGCTGCTGCTGCTGCTGCTGCTGCTAAGTCGCTTCAGTCGTGTCCGACTCTGTGCGACCCCAGAGACGGCAGCCCACCAGGCTCCCCCGTCCCTGGGATTCTCCAGGCAAGAATACTGGAGTGGGTTGCCATTTCCTTCTCCAATGCATGAAAGTGAAAAGTGAAAGTGAAGTCGCTCAGTCGTGTCCAACTCTCTGCGACCCATGGACTGCAGCCCACCAGGCTCCTCTGTCCATGGGATTTTCCAGGCAAGAGCACTGGAGTGGGGTGCCACTGCCTTCTCCTTGGACCACCTAAGACCCTGATAAAGAAAGCTTAGTGCTGAAGAATTGATGCTTTTGAACTGTGGTATTGGAGAAGACTCTTGAGAATCCCCTGGACTGCAAGGAGATCCAACCAGTCCATCCTAAAGGAGATCAGTCCTGAGTGTTGGAAGGACTGATGTTGAAGCTGAAACTCCAATACTTTGGCCACCTGATGCGAAAAGCTGATTCATTGGAAAAGTCAATGATGCTGGGAAAGATTGAGGGCAGGAGGTGAAGGGGACGACAGAGGATGGATGGTTGGATGGCATCACCAACTCAATGGAAATGGGTTTGGGCAGACTCCAGGAGTTGGTGATGGACAGGGAGGCCTGGCGTGCTGCGGTTCATGGGGTCAGAGAGTTGGACATCACTGAGTGACTGAACTGAACTGAACTGAAGACCCTGAAAGTGAAAGTGTAGTCCCTCAGTTGTCACCACCTTTGCGAATATGTGGACGGTAGCCGGCCAGGCTCCCCCATCCATGGGACTTTCCAGGCAAGAATAGTGGAGTGGGTTGCCATTTCTTCCAGGGGATCTTCTGGACTCAGTGATCAAACTCAGGCCTCCTCCACTGGGGGCAGATTCTTTACCATCTGAGCCACCAGTGAATCCCACCTAAGATCCTGCATATACCCTAATCTTGTCAGTAATTCTACCCTTTTGAAACTTTGCAGAAGAAAGAATACCAGACTAGTACTGCCTCAATCCTTATCACATACTCCTTCCTGACTATGTATCCTCTGGCTAGGAAATCAAGAGATACTTGGGGTAACAGGCAATTTTGGCCTTGGAGTACAAAATGAAGCAGGGCAGAGGCTAACAGAGTTTTGCCAAGAGAATGCACTGGTCATAGCAAACACCATCTTCCAACAACACAAGGGAAGACTCTACACATGGACATCACCAGATGGTCAATACTGAAATCAGATTGATTATATGGTTTGCAGCCAAAGATGGAGAAGTTGTATACAGTCAGCAAAAACAAGACCGGGAGCTG
The DNA here is from genome assembly GCA_006410635.1 of Cephalophus harveyi. NCBI lineage: Eukaryota > Metazoa > Chordata > Mammalia > Artiodactyla > Bovidae > Cephalophus > Cephalophus harveyi. The sequence continues at coordinate 513,752 of SJYT01026546.1, read as the reverse complement.
ACTGTGGCTCAGATCATGAACTTCTTATTGCCAAATTCAGACTTACAAAAGTAGGGAAAGTCACTAGATCATTAAGGTATGACCTAAATCAAATCCCTTATGATTATACAGTGGAAGTAAGAAATAGATTCAAAGGATTAGATCTGATAGAATGCCTGAAGGACTATGCTCGGAGATTCATGACATTTTACAGGAGGCAGTAATCAAGACTATCCCCAAGAACAAGAAATGCAAAAAGGCAAAATGGTTGTCTGAGAAGGCCTTTAAAAAAGCTGAGAAAAGGAGAGAAGCTAAAGGTAAAGGAGAAAAGGAAAGATATACCCATTTGAATGCAGAGTTCTAAACAGTAACAAGGAGAGATAAGAAAGCCTTACTCAGTGATCAATGCAAAGAAACAGAGGAAAACAATAGAATGGGAAAGACTACAGATCTCTTCAAGAAAATTCGAGATACCAAGGGAACATTTCATGCAAAGATGGGCACAATAAAGGACAGAAATGGTATGGCCCTAACAGAAGCAGATGTTAAGAAGAGGTGGCAAGAATACACAGAACTATACAAAAAAGACCTTCATGACCCAGATAACCACAATGGTGTGATAACTCACCTAGAGCCAAACAACTTGAAATAGAAAATCAAGTGGGCCTTACGAAGCATCGCTACAAACAAAGCTAGTGGAGGTGATGGAATTCCAGCTGAGGTATGGTGGTTCAGTTGCTCAGTCGCGTCCGACTCTTTGCGACCCCATGAATCGCAGCACGCCAGGCCTCCCTGTCATTCACCAACTCCCGGAGTCCACTCAGACTCACGCCCATCGAGTCAGTGATGCCATCCAGCCATCTCATCCTCGGTCGTCCCCTTCTCCTTTCCCCAATCCCTCCCAGCATCAGAGTCTTTTCCAATGAGTCAACTCTTCGCATGAGGTGGCCAAAGTACTGGAGTTTCAGCTTTAGCATCATTCCTTCCAAAGACATCCCAGGGCTACACTGTTTCCCCATCTATTTCCCATGAAGTGATGGGACCAGATGCCATGATCTTAGTTTTCTGAATGTTGAGCTTTAAGCCAACTTTTTCACTCTCCTCGTATTTCAAATCCTAAAAGATGATGCTGTGAAAGTGCTGCACTCAATATGCCAGCAAATTTGGAAAACTCAGCAGTGGCCACAGGACTGGAAATGGTGTTTTCATTCCAATCCCAAAGAAAGGCAATGCTAAGGAATGTTCAAACTACTGCAAATTGCACTCATCTCACACGCTAGCAAAGTAATGCTCAAAATTCTCCAAGCCAGGCATCAATAGTACGTGAACATGAACTTCCAGATGTTCAAGCTGGATCTAGAAAAGGCAGAGGAACCAGATACCAAATGGCCAACATCCATCAGATCATTAAAAAGGCAAGGGAATACCAGAATAACATCTATTTCTGTTTTATTGATTATGCCAGTCTTTGACTGTGTAGATCACAGCAAACTGTGGAAAATTCTTTGAGATGGGAATACCAGACCACCTTACCTGCCTCCCGATAAATCTGTATGTAGGTCAAGAAGCAACAGCTAGAACCGATATGAAACAACAGACTTGTTTCACATTGGGAAAGGAGTACATCAAGGCTGTATATTGTCATGCTTATTTAACTTATATGCAGAGTACTTCATGTGAATTGCTGGGCTGGATGAAGCACAAGCTGGAATCAAGATTTTGGGGAGAAATATCAATAACCTCAGATATGCAAATGACACCACTCTTATTGCAGAAAGTGAAGAGGAACTAAAGAGGGTCTTGATGAAAGTGAGAAGAGAGTGAAAAAGCTGGCTTAAAACTCAACATTCAGAAAACATAGATTATGGCATCCAGTTCCATCACTTCATGGCAAATAGATGGGAAACAATGGAAACAGTGAGAGACTTTATTTTCGGGGGCTCCAAAATCACTGCAGATGGTGACTGCAACCATGAAATTAAGACACTTGTTCCTTGGAAGAAAAGCTATGACCAACCTAGACCGCATATTAGAAAGCAGAGACATTACTTTGCCAACAAAGGTCCGTATAGTCAAAGCTAATGTTTTTCCCGTAGGCATGTATAGATGTGAGAGGTTGACTATAATGAAAGCTGAGCACTGAAGAATTGATGCTTTTGAACTGTGGTATTGGAGAAGACTCTTGAGAGTACCTTGGACAGCAAGGAGATCCAACCAGTCTGTCCTAAAGGAGATTGTTTCTGAGTGTTCATTGGAAGGACTGATTTTGAAGCTGCAACTCCAACACTTTGGCCACTTGATGCCAAGATCTGACTCATAGGAAAAGACCCTGATACTGGGAAAGATTGAAGGTGGGAGTAGAATGGGACAACAGAGGATGAGATGGTTGGATGGCGTTACCGACTCAATGGACATGAGTTTGACCAAACTCTGGGGGTTGGTGATAGACAGGGAAGCCTTGCCTGCTGCAGTCCATGGGATCACAAAGAGTTGGACATGACCAAGTGACTTAACTGAACTGAACTCACCAGGGAGGGGGTTAGAATTCTTGAGGTGACAGCCGCTTTTGCCTGGCAAAGTAATAAAGCCACTCTCTTTCTCCTCCATAACTCTTGTCTCTGTATTTCTGTTTGGCATTAGTGTACAGAGAGCAAAGATTTTGGCAATACTTCTAACAATCTCTGGATGAATCTGAATCTTGGGAACCCTCAACCAAATGCTATATATAGTTTAAAAACATGTAAAATAATACTATCATATATTGTTAATGGATTCATGTGTGAAGAAAATGCACAGGAAGAGTAAATAGCAAATTCAGGATTGTTAGTCACTTCTGGGAATGCAGGAAGTAGGGTATGATTAAGTTTCCAAGAGACTTCAGTTATGTCGGTGATATATATTTTTTAAAGGTGGAAGTGGGTTCATGGTTATTCATTATTCTTTAACCCTTATTATTTATCTGAAATATTTCATTTTTAAAGACTGGCTCATACAAAGTCTGAGCGTTTTTCACCAGACTTCTCTAAACACATAATCACCAACTCTGGATCACTACGTCAACTTTAGAAAAATATCTAAAGCTAATGCCAAATCTCTCTCAATTCTTTGGTGGTCTCAGTTTAATGCCTGAAGCAGTGAAGTTTAGTAGCAATCTTTGTATTTGGAGGTGACTTGACTCCAATCCTGACTTTTCACTTCCTAGCTTGGCAAGTTATTTAACCTTTTTTTTTTTTTTTTGCTCTACAGGCTCTTCCTTGTGGCGCATGGGCTCTCTGTTTTGGTGCATGGGCTTCTCATTTGCCATGGCTTCTCATTGCAGAGCGTGGGCTCTAGGGTGTGCAGTCTTCAGGAGCTGCAACAAGCAGGCTCAGTAGTTCCAGCTTATGGTCTCTAGAGCGCTGGCTCAGTAGTCGTGGCTCACAGGCTTAGTTGCTCTGCAGGATGTGGGATCTTCCTGGATCAAGGATCAATACCATATCCCCTGCATTGGCAGGTGGATTCTTGACCTCAGGTCCCTCATCTGTAAAATAGGCACACTTGGTCCGACTCTTCATTCATAGCTCAGATCAAAATGAAATCTTCTATATGAAGACCTCCCAGGCCTCCATGCTAAAGTTATTTCTCTTCCAAACTCTATTATACTTTGTACAGATCGTTTCTGATGAATTTTGTGAGTTTGCCAATCTCATCGGCCACTCTAATTAATCCAATAGAGATGGAACCAAATCTAACGGTCTCATACAGCATTTAATTAAGGATACTATCTGAGTATACATCCAAGCAACAGGATGAGACCAATCTGCAGCAATGGCTCCAACCACACCCAAGGGCCTGGACCTAACAAGCTGGAAAAACAACAATCAAAACAACTGAGATGGAACCAAATCTAATGGTCTCATACAGCATTTAATTAAGGATACTATCTGAGTATACATCCAAGCAACAGGATGAGACCAATCTGCAGCAATGGCTCCAACCACACCCAAGGGCCTGGACCTAACAAGCTGGAAAAACAACAATCAAAACAACCATCATAAGCCATTATGATTTGGAGACTAAGTGGTGTGCTCCAGTTTCTGTTATTGACCTTTGTCCCTTGCCTGTGGCATTCATCCAAGTACAGTAGGTTATATTAGGCATGGCAGACTCCATCTTGGCCTACAAAGAAGTCAAGAGCAATTCTATAATTCATAATCACAGTGGCCAGTGAGTTGAGGTTCACTTGAACACTTTCCAGGGCTGAGGTGTATTACTGATGACTTCAGCTGAAGTTGGGAACGAATTTCATATCAACATTTCCAATAGGATGACTCTCATGATAGAGATAACCTCCCGCTGCTGCTGCTGCTACTGCTGCTAAGTCGCTTCAGTCGTGGCCGACTCTGTGCGACCCCAGAGACAGCACCCACCAGGCTCCCTGGTCCCTGGGATTCTCCAGGCAAGAACACTGGAGTGGGTTGCCATTTCCTTCTCCAATGCATGAAAGTGAAAAGTGAAAGTGAAGTTGCTCAGTCGTGTCTGTCTCTTCACGACCCCATGGACTGCAGCCCACCAGTCTCCTCTGTCCATGGGATTTTCCAGGCAAGAGTACTGGAGTGGGGTGCCAGTGCCTTAACCTCCTGCAGAAGTGCATAAATGAGTAGGGCACCCCTCCAGGAAGTTCCCTTGTGTAACCAAGGGAAGCCTCATTTTGGAGCCATGTCCACAGGCACCTGAAGGTTACCTGATCTGCTGGTGGTGTGTCCTTAAACACTTAAAGGTTGTTCATGACCCTATGGATCAAGACACCATGTTTTCAGGGAGGAAGGCAAGTTCATGCCTGGCTCCCACATAGGAAGTACAGTCCTGGGGACATATATGATGTCTCTAATTGTTGGGGCCTCACAGGTTGACAGTGTCTATAATGTAACCTCCTGGCACCTGGTAGGCCTCTGGGTTCCCAGTTCATTCATTTTAATCTTTAAAAATTTTATTTCTTTGGTTGCACTGGATCTTTGTTGCTGCAAATGATGCTAAAGCTGAAACTCCAGTACTTCGGCCACCTCATGTGAAGAGTTGACTCACTGGAAGACTCTGACGCTGGGAGGGATTGGGGGCAGGAGGAAAAGGGGACAACAGAGGATGAGATGGCTGGATGGCATCACAGACTCGATGGACAGGAGTCTGAGTGAACTGCGGGAGTTGGTGATGGACAGGGAGGCCTGGCGTGCTTCAATTCATGGGGTCGCAGAGTCAGACACGATTGAGCAACTGAACTGAACTGAACTGAAGCTTTCTCTAGTTGCTACAAGTGGGGGCTATTCTCCAGTTGTGGTGCACGGACTTCTCATTATGGTAGCTCCTCTTGTTGTGAAGCATGGGCTCTAGGGCGCTCCAGCTTCAGTAGTTTGGCATGGGCTTAGTCACCCTGCAGCATGTGGAATCTTTCCAGACCAGGGATCGAACTTGTGTCCCCTGAATTAGAAGGCAGATTCTTAATCACTGGACAACCAGGAAGTCCCCAGTTCATTTAGAATCATTGAAAACAGTTCTTATTTTTGGAAAGACTGCCTGATGACAGTTAGTCCAACCTGTCCCATCTGTCCATATCACCAGTCAGGTGACATCTGTCCATTCCACAGAATGATGAGCTACAAGAATGAGGGTGAGGGACACATGTCCAGAGATTGTGATGTGTTTCGCATGAGACTATAGGAGTTAAAAGTACACCTGATGTTTCTGATAAGATTTCTCAGTAGGTTAAAGAAGAATCGAACTGTGGTCAGAGCCACTTGGTTCAGTTCCGTTCAGTCATTCAGTCGTGTCTGACACTGCGACCCCACGGATTGCAACATACCAGGCTTCGCTGTCCATCACCAACTCCTGGAGGTTACTCAAACTCCTGTCCATTGAGTCGGTGATGCCATCCAACCATCTCATCCTCTGTTGTGTGCTGGGGTCCAGCCCCAGTGGATCCAGGGTGATTTGAAGGGTGGACAGCGTTGGCGAGGAAAACTTATTTATTTATATTAGATTAGATTAGATTAGGAAGAAATAGTGTAGTAGGAAAATTAAGTGGAGAAAAGAGGCTGAATAACTTGGTTTACGGGGAAGGCCAATAAAACTCCAGACAAGGAGCTTGCACCATCTACGTTAGGCCACCGGCGCCCGTTTGAATATCGGAGAGTGCCCCGCCTTGGGCTCTCTCTCTTACAGATCTTAGAAGCCAGGGCAAGTAAGTAGACATGAGTCTCCCAGCTCCAGATGGGAATTCAGCCTGAAATTAAAGTATAAAGAGACGGGGGAAACCAGTCCAGCGACTGATCCCAGCCCCTATTGTCTAGAATTTCCTTTTATACCTTTTTTTGTACATAGAGATCAATGGGTAATACAAAATTATGCAGCATCAGCAGCCTTGACTCTTATCAAAACCAGGCTTTTCTCTCTGCATACCTAATTGTATACACAAGTCTTAGATAATTGACATCATCTTTCGGCCAAAGAGGGCCAATTAACATTTTACAACCTTTTTCTGATAAGGGTTTGTCAACCAGAAGACTTATTTGTGTTGATCTTCCCAAAGTNTGTCCTTTTATACCTTTTTGATTGTACATAGAGATCAATGGGTAATACAAAATTATGCAGCGTCAGCAGCCCTGACTCTTATCAAAACCAGGCTTTTCTCTCTGCATACATAATTGTATACACAAGTCTTAGGTAATTTACATCATCTTATAGCCAGAGGGCCAATTAACATTTTACAGCCTCTTTTCTGATAAGAGTTTGTCAACCAGAAGACTTATTTGTGTTGATCTTCCCAAAGTCTGGTACCACTCTCAGAAAGCACTAAATAAAGTTACATTCTTACATAGCAAGGACACAAGAGGAGTGCAGTGATATATAACAAAGAAAAGTAATTAACTCAAAAGTCTAGTGTTGCTAACATCAAAACTACTATATATCTTTTTCCATATCCCGTTTACATTGATTAACATCCTCCCAGGTTCCTAAAAGATAAAGAATATGGAGGTCTGGCAGCAGTCATTGAGTCAACAGTGAAAACCCTCTATCAATATAATTTTTAACTCTTTAGAAAAGGCTCTGTTTCTTTAAGATGCTTTTAAGCTTTGTGCCTCTGGTGGTTGGGGGCTGTAAGCAATTCACAAGCTGTAAGAAGTCTGGGGAACCTGTTAGGCAAGCTAGAGAGCTATCAGAGGGGGTTTAACTGAAACATCCCTTTCAAATGCAGAAAACTAAAACCCTGATTTGACTTTTTCCCAGAGAATATCAGAAGAGTGGAAAAGCAGAGTACAGAGGCCAGCAGATTCTTATTTTTTGGGGGGGTGGATGCTCAGGAAACTCCAGGGGGAACCCCTGAAACCTGATCATATCTTTGTGTTTGTCAGGCTTCCTTCCGCATGACCTTGTCACGGGTGGGATTCGGGATTCCTCACGCTGGCCCCCAACACCTGGCGATAGCAAGAGCATATTTTAAATAACAAAGGATGGAATACAAAGTTTTATGTTAAGAGTGTAACTTGTCAGATAGATACATAATGCTTGTTTCAAAACAATGTGTATTTCAAAATGATGTAGAACAGAAGTTCTCAAACTTTATTTACATAGAAGGAACAGCTTGTAGAACTTCAAGCATTTGAGCCTTCCTCCCAGAGACCCTGGCTCAGCTGTGGGGAAATTGTTTTTAATAAGTCAGATAACTTTGATGTCAATTGTCCTTGGCCACAGTTTAAGAAACACTAACATGGAAACATCAGGAAAGAAAAATAGAGTTGAGGAAACCTAATATATAGCCTCAGAAAGGGGCTAATATATAATACCAACCAATCTATAATATCAAGAGCCTCAGCATACACCAAACATGCTTCATATCTCTTTTGCATGTGAACTTGATCAGTTCCCTGAGAATATTGTATAGAGAATTTGTTGATCAGCCCTTAGAAAGTGAAAGTGAAGTAGCTAAGTCGTGTCCGACTCTTTGCGACCCTGTGGACTCCTCCATCCATGGGATTCTCCAGGCAAGAATACTGGAGTGGGTTGCTGTTTCCTTCAGGGGATTTTCCAAACCCAGGGGCTGAACCCAGGTCTCCCACATTGCAGGCAGACGCTTTAACCTCTGAGCCACCAGGGAAGACCTGAAAATATCCAGTAAGGTATGATGCAAGACTGTGTGTGTGTGTGTGTGTGCATGTGTGTGTGTGTATTGCTGTGGGGCAGCAAACATAAAGTGTAATGATACTGACATATAGGCAAAGACCAAGATGATTTAACTCCTTGCTTGGAACAGTGCTTTATAATCACTGGGAAGGAACTTTTTGAATAGGTTATTGGAGTTGTCACCCAAATGTTTTCTGACAACTCATGGGGTAACTTTTATCATGTTATTTGAAAGACTGTCCTACAGGAGACTAAAAAGGTGAAACTACCCTTTACAGGAGATTTACTAAAAAAAGAGAGCAGGGTCACATTTAGCAATCTGGTAGAGATGTAACAAGAGTGGAGAGAGAATCTTTACTTATAGTTGTGAGAGCAAGAGGGTCAGCCCAGGAGAGTGGTGGGACAGCACTGAGAGGCTGGAGAGGACGGTGGTGAAGGACATTCATGTCACTGTGGTGGCATTCTGGGACTGGTGAAAAAGGTAGGCCACTTCAGTAGGAGGAAGGCTAGGCCTTGATCCCTAATCATTCCTCCTGATGGTGACAGAGCCTGGTTAAAGCCAGGGTCCTAAAAATAACTAACATTTAGTATAGTATTTACCACATGCTAAGTACTCATCTAAGTCCTTTGTATTTATTACTCTCAGGTTAAATTGTTTATCCTATTTAACCTAAAAGGTGGCAGATGTGGGAACTGAACCTGGACCAAGTTCAGCATCACTGTGTATAAATGCTGTGCTTTATGGTTTCTCCCACATGCCTTAATGCCAGTTAGCTATCCCTGTTACAGATGATATAGGTGAGACCCTGGCCAGCTGTGTCTCTAGCCTGTGACATTATTAATTGGTAGGGTAAGAAGAGGAGATTAGCACCCATCTCGACTTGGAATATGACTCTAATGACTCCTGTCCATGCCAGAACTCATAGAAGTTATCCAAGACATGTTTACTCAAATGAAGAATAAAAAAACTTGGCTTAAATGGCTTGAGGACATTATCTTTGAGTACCTTACACTTGAACAACTCATCCTAATGACAAAAGCCAGAGACTGTTTATAGTCATAAGCTGAACTGCTTAATGCAGTCTGGTAAAATGGACCATTACATGTCACAGCCAGGAAAATCATGTCTCCTTGAAACACACACACACACATACACACAAAACCAAACCAAAACAAGGTTCTGTTGGAAAAACAAAAACGTCCAGACCCCTCATATCTTCTTCTTTCTCAGCAAAGACAGAATCTGACTTGATAAGAAACCTTACACTCCTCTGATTGGTAATACACTGATAAGATACAATGAATTACCTGTACTCTTCTTCTCCTCTTGAAGAACTTATATTCCATTGAAGGAAAAATAAAAGTGCTGTTTACTCACTTCCTCTGAATCTCAGAGCTTTCCAGTGGTGACTCCTTTCCTTTTTGCTAAAGAAAAGAAGATGCAAAAGTAGAAGTTGATCCAGGAAGCTTGGAGAAGGGGGGTACTTTCTGAAAGTTAAGCCAGCAGCCAAGAACTACCCCCTCAGAAGATGAAGAAAGAGCAGTTACCTGAATGACGGTCACAGCGTGTGGATCCACAGGGCTCCAGCCGCCCTCCCCTGCCTCCAGCCTGTTCTCTTACCCACACTGAGGAAATGTCCGTCTCTCGGGCCTCTTTGGCACACCTCCCCCCGCTTTGCACCGGACTTCACCGGGAAGGCAGCTGTAGCATGTCTATTTGAAAGACAAGAAAACAGCATGGTTAAATTAGAGATTTAGATTGCAGCAGGATATGAGGTGGGCAATTTATTTGTGCAGTTCTCAGTATCAAAAACAGATCTGGGTACAACTATCTGGAAGATTAAAGAAAGTGTTCGCTGTCATCAAACTGTTCTTTTAAAAGATGTCAGGAAACAAAACATATTTGTGGCAAGATAAATACTGTGTACTGGATTCATAACAGAATGATGTATTAAACCCACACAATGTTATTTACTGTTTGAGGGGTACATGTGGTTTCTTACCTCATTGGCCTTTATTGGCCTTGCTGTTTTCCACAGAGGGGCATCTGACAGCCCTGAGTCTAAGCAAAAGCCCATGTGTTAACCAACACCAGTTGGTTCCTGCTGTCCTTGGGAGTGGATGTATTGGTGGGCTGGGGGAATTAGCCAAGACTTTCAAGAACACTTGATTCATTTTCAGAAGTCAAACATGAATGCAGCCTTTAATCATGAAAAGAGGATTGCTTTATGACAGGTTAGAAAGACTGAGTGTGTGTGTGTGTGTGTGTGTGTGTGTGTGTGAAAGCACAGGTGGGTGGGGGGAGCATACTCACACACATGCTGTTGCTGTTTCGTATCATTTGCTCCTTCAGTCTGAAAATAGGAAGTGTCAGGGTTTGCTGACTCCTGTTGCTGATGATGTACATGATGCCATCAGCAGGTGAAGGGTTCTAGGTATGTGGTGACTCAGACTTTTCCTTTTTCAGATATTTTTTCCATCTACACCTTAATTTTGAAAAGTCTGGCAAGGAGTTTGTGAGAGTCAAAAATCTTTAAAGGCTTCATGTGCTCAGTGATAATGATTTGTAAATAATCCTCTTAGAGATGCTAAGCTTCTAATTAGGCAGTGGAGAAAAAAGTAAATCTCAACCTAATAAGCTTTGTTGCATTATGTATCAGGAAACAGTGAGGGACTCAGACAGTCATAACTCTTTTATTTCAGGAAAATATTAATAAAAAAAGTCTCATTCTGAACAGAAAACGAGAAATAGGGTGGAGCTATTTCCTATTCACTGGGTAAAATGCATCACCTGATAGCCCCTCTGGCTTTACCCACCAAAATCATTAGTCTGCTTCTCTTTCTCTGTCCTGCTCTGGGATTCAGGAGGCTGCCTTCTATGGATTACCTTCCCAGTTTCCTTGCTGTCTGGCTTGTCATTGGATGTGGCCATTGACAGGCACTGGTAGGATGCTGGAGGGTGACAGCAGAGGGAGATGAAGTGCCTGGATATTTATTCCTCCCCTCTCTTCCTGTACATCCCTGATTTTGACAGTGACTAAATCCCATTCCTCTACTTAGGCCAAGACTCAAATCAAGGCACCCCATCACCTCCCTTTCATTCAGTTCAGTTCAGTTCAGTCACTCAGTCGTGTCTGACTCTTTGCGACCCCATGAATCACAGCACGCCAGGCCTCCCTGTCCATCACCATCTCCCAGAGTTCACTCAGACTCACATTCATTGAGTCCGTGATGCCATCCAGCCTTCTCATCCTTGGTCGTCCCCTTCTCCTCCTGCCCCCAATCCTTCCCAGGATCACAGTCTTTTCCAATGAGTCAACACTAGTGAGTCTGTCTCTTATACACATCTAGATGTGTATAAGAGACAGCCATCCCACCGCACATCACTGTGAATTTCCACCACAGTTTCTTGGCACTTTTGACCATTCTGCACCCAGGGCTCCCTGTCCCCATGGGGTGAAGTAGGATAGTGACTTAAGATGTTTATATTCAACAGAGCTATAAAAAGGGAATCCTTCTCCTCCTCAAAGGTCCCCCAGCATACACAAAGTCTTTCCTTAAAGCAGGAGAGGGAGTGAGAGGGAATGGACTATGAATTTATTTTTGCTTCATGGTTACCTGCCTGGACTCAACAAACTCCTAATACTGAATATTTTGGGTCCACTTAAAAAGCTTTATATCCTTATTTCTGACACCACTTATTTCAGCTTTGGGGAAGCCATTACTCATCAGTCAGCCATACTGCCTTCAACTGGGGCCGCAGACTTGCTTGCCTCATTGTCAAAACATCCTTTCATTCTCCTGCTCTGAGAATTGAGCTACAACCAGTCGGAGAGTGTGTTTCAATCTCACCTCTTGTTGCTTAGCCTCAAAACATTCATTAATATGTAGGACAACTGGAGGCCCTTACTCCCCTCCTCACATGGCAGCAGTTGCTACCGGGCCCCCAGTTATCCTCTCATATCACCTGGCCCATGACCTTCCTCTTCTGGAAAGCCTCGTCTGTCAGGATCCCATCCTTGTTACCAAACTATCAAGAGTAGCCCATGAAGGGTTTCAAATTTTATCCTCCTTGCAAACAAGTTAACCTACTTTTTTCACGAAGACTGGCAGATGACATGAGACTTCTGGATCAGAGACAAAGAACTTTATTACTTATAATGCAGCAGACAGCAATGGACAGGTTTGTGCTAGTTCCCCATTCCCCTTCCCCAACAAAACTGACACAGGTAGGCCTAGATGGGTGCCTACATGTGCAGTAGATTGTATCATAAACTCACATGGCAGCAGTTGCTACCGGGCCCCCAGTTATCCTCTCATATCACCTGGCCCATGACCTTCCTCTTCTGGAAAGCCTCGTCTGTCAGGATCCCATCCTTGTTACCAAACTATCAAGAGTAGCCCATGAAGGGTTTCAAATTTTATCCTCCTTGCAAACAAGTTAACCTACTTTTTTCACGAAGACTGGCAGATGACATGAGACTTCTGGATCAGAGACAAAGAACTTTATTACTTATAATGCAGCAGACAGCAATGGACAGGTTTGTGCTAGTTCCCCATTCCCCTTCCCCAACAAAACTGACACAGGTAGGCCTAGATGGGTGCCTACATGTGCAGTAGATTGTATCATAAGAAAAGAACCCTGAGCTTGGGGGGAGTCAACACTTTAGTGAACAGTAAGCAAACCTGCTCCAGGAGAGATATTACCTCCTCTCCCAAGGCTGCTCACTCCCAAGAGAACACTGAGATTTGGCCCAGAAGTGGCCAGGGTCTTTGCACTTACACGAAGAACTTGCAGGGATGCACTCACGGCTTGTGGCAGATTGCCTTTCCCAACACTCATTCCCCAGGGGGGAATTATACACAAAATTTGACAGCATTATACACAAAATCCAGGGCACTAAGAGCCTGGATACTGAATATTAGTCTATATTAATCAACTGTTTCCCAGAGCAGTTTGTCAGTCACAGGGAAATCTCCCCCAAAGAGCCAAAGCTCCCTTACAGCAGCCAAGATCCACTGCAAAAAATTTGGAGAGTTTTACTGTTGTCTCCAAATGGATCTAAGGGTGGCATGAGAAGCAGCAGGAGGGAGCTGGCTGCAAGACAATCCAACACCTGCTGTCCCTCCTCATCCAAGCAAACCAAGGTTTCTAAACAATTCACCTGGTTTTTGTTCATAGAAGTAAGGAATTCCCCTCCTTTCACTCTTGTGTAGATGTGTCTCTGTAACTGCTGTGTGAAAAGAGAAATCTGCTGCCCACCAGGGAAGAATGTTAGTGTCCATGGTTACAATGTGGCAAATCTGAAGCTGATTGCCAGATTAGTCAGAAATCCTCTTGCTCAGAGAAAAGTGAGCACCAACGCACACCTTCTGAGCAACTGTCTTTAAACCTACTTCACAGTACTAGGAGCTTACAACCACCTTCCCAATCTTCACTAGCAGGCAATAGTATATTCAAAACATTCAGAGAACACCAGACTGTCATAAGAGTTCTATGGCATATAAAAAAAGGCTAATTCTTGAATATCTGTGGATAGCAGAGGAGTCACCTGAGTAAATGTGCTTTCAGGCTGGATTGTTAAGTAATAACATTAGAGGCTGTCTGTGGGGACAGGGCACATTTTATAAAAAAATATTGTGATATTATTAACAGAGCTTCCCTGGTAGCTCAGCTGCACCTGCAGTGCAGGAGACCCTGCAATTCCTGGGTCAGAAGATCTGCTGGAAAAGGGACAGGCTGCCCACTCCAGTATTCCTGGGCTTCCCTGGTGGCTTCGCTGGTAAAGAATCCGCCTGCAACGTGAGATACCTGGGTTTGTTCCCTGGGTTGGGAAGATTCCCTGGAGAAGGGAACTGCCCACTCCAGTATTCTGGCCTGGAGAATTCCATGGACTGTATAGTCTATGGGGTCGTGAAGAGTCGGACAAGACTGAGTCACTTTCACTTTTCATTGTTAGTAGAAGCTTCCCCAGATATTATAACTTTCATTAGGGAGAGAAGGTTTGGGTCAAGGGAAGCCAGGGGTGTTGATAAGAAAGTTGGTGTTAGAAAGCTTTATAAACTGAGTAAGAACTTGGACCCAGAGAAAAATACAACTGTGGGTAGTCCAAGGAACTTTCACACTTTTTTTTCATTCCCTAAGGCTGTTCTGAAGCAAAAAGACTGTTTCTAAAAATATATGAAGCACTAATTGTCAAATACACGTTAGCAGCTCAAATTTGCAAATAATGAAAAACACAGCTGTCTCCCCACTCTTCTTAGCAGTCTTATCCTAGAATACCACAATTGGATAGATGAATGGTAGGGGTGTATGGCTAGGCTGCTAACCCATTTATTTATTAAATCAATACTGCCTCAACTGGTTACGGAGTCAGGGGAACACCTTAAGGCATCCACACAGCCTAAGAAATCTCAAAGTAGGGTTTAAGGGCAGATTTAAGGTTTAAATTGAAAAATTTACAGCATTCATATTCTTTGAAATAAAAAAATGTTTTATATATAGGCATCTCTAGGCAGTAAGGAACCTTCTTAATCTCAAAGGGTACACTGTCTGAAAGCTCTTTTGAACCGTTCTTTCAGTCCTAGAGAAGAAATGAGATTTCCCCAAGGTCACAAATTAAAATACAGCTGAAAACCCAGGTCTCTTGTCTATCACTCAAGGATATCTCTTTTTCTCCCCTTCTCCCAAAATGACTTCTCCCTTGGGATAGTGAAAAAGCAGAAGAAAACAAACATACCAATTAATAAGGAAATATCACAGTTAAAACCACTTCTACCATGGATTATTATGCAACTATTAAAAATGCATTTGACCCATGTATACTGACAGGGAAAGTACCTAAGAAATATCAAGTTAAAAAAAACACAATGTAATTCAATTTTTGTAAAAAAAAAAAAAAAAAGAAAATACATGTTCATATATGGAAAGAAAATGGTACAGCTGGTATGAAAGAATTCCAAGGCATCATCATGGAGAGGGTTATTCCCTGTCTAATAGTAACTACTTCCTTATAAAAATATGATTATCTGATTATACTTTCAAAAGCTTCAAGTGGCTGACAGAACAGAATTACCACTTGCGGGGTGGGGAGAAGAAACTAGGAGAGAACTACAAGTCCTACTCAGGTTCATGGAAATACAGAATCCAAGGCTCCAACTTCCTATCTAGTGATACCCACAATCTTCTACTGAAGTGAACTGAAGTGAAGTGAAGTCGCTCAGTCGTGTCTGACTCTTTGCGACCCCATGGACTATAGCCTACCGGGCTCCTCCGTCCATGGGATTTTCCAGGCAAGAGTACTGGAGTGGGTTGCCATTTCCTTCTCCAGAGGATCTTCCCGACCCAGGAATCGAACCCGGGTCTCCCGCATTGTAGGTAGACGCTTTACCATCTGAGCCACAATCTTTTACTGTGTGAACTAAATAGGGCAACATTCCCAAGTCAAAGAGGAAGATGCGATAACTGGGGTTTCTTATAAACTGATTATAGCATTAGGTACTAGGCTCAGCTGGAACTGTACTTACAAGGTGAGAAGGACAATATTCCTATAGGTCACAGGATCTGGGCGACTCCCAGTTCTTCTCTGACCCTAGTGAGGAAATACTAGAAAAGATGCTGCTCACAACTCTGGAGCTAGACACAACAGGTTTCCCAGCTCTATTGTTAGCTGTGTGGACACAAATTAACCAATTTTTGTGTCTCAGTTTCCTCTCCTATAAAATGGGGATAATAAAGAGTACCTACTTTCTTAGGGCAGCTGGGAGCACTAGTGAGTTAATACACATACAGAACTTGGAATGCTACCTGGCACAAAGTAAGTACTGAGTGTCATTACTGTCATCACTGGAAAGCGAGCAGTTCCTCACCTCCAGGTTCTCAGGGGCCTCTGGCTGAACAGAAACAAAGGAAACCTATGCAGTAGCACTGCCAACAGGCACTGCTCTGTTCTTCCATCAAGACCATGACTCCATGTTTCAGATCTTCTTTCCTTTTATTGAAAAAAATTTTAGAAAATGGCAGTTAATAAAGGGCACAAACAAATCAACAGGGATATACCAGTGGAAAACATAGACAACATAAAACTAAAAATGCCATTGGCTTCTTTAATTGATTAAAAGCACAAAACGTAACAGGCAGAAAGTCTCTCTTAAACAAATTAAAAAGCTATGTTTTTTCCCTCAATTCTCCCCAAGTCAGATACATACACACCCACAAAAATGGTGTGTGAAAGGAAACTGTCATACACAAGAAGTTCTATCCTGAATTAAGGGAAACAGCTGTTGAAACAGGAATTAACATAAAAAGGTCAGCAACAGGTTAGCAATTTTAAAAATTGAGTCTTCAAATGCTGCATGGCACAAAGCTATACTATATAAAGTACTGCTAGGTATGAAGGAGGAAGTCTGTACGGTTTTTAGCAAAAATGCTTTTCCAGAAAAGCAAATCAAAACAATGCAATCAGCAGACCAAAGAGGCTATAGCTAGATATCAGAGCTACAACTTCTCATATCTGAGCTAGAAGTTTCTATTTATCCAGAATGGACTAAAATTTCAAGACAAAACAGGGACATTTTTAACATTTCTTACTTTATCCATATTAAGTTCTCTGTTTCTTTCTCCCTCACCCCTTAATTTGGCAAGATCCAGCCAAAAGATGGCTGCTTTTAGAAGCAGCTATTTTATTTTTCTTTCTGTGGCAAGACTGTCGTGGAGTCTTGATATCTCAGGCTCATATGCGTCCATGACCAGAGTCCCGCTGTGATCAAAAAACTTAGCAATGGACTTGGTGAACTCAGCTTCCCGTTGCTGCTTCGTTCTTCCACTGATGAAGGTCAGTTTCAGAGTGTATTTATCATCGAACCTGGGCAAAGATGACAAACCAAAAACCAAACACAGACATTCAGCCAGTAACAACAGAGCACCAAGAGCTTTTGAAGAATAGCACTGAGCAGGCTACTGGTGATGTAGGGAACATACAGCATTATCCTTTCAAAAAAAAATATTAGGGGACGTTCAGGATAAAAAATCTGATTTGCAGGTGCTGCTATGTCCTTCCTGATTTAAATATTATGTGCCTCCTTTACCTTGTCATAGACTGCCTAATCACATGGACTATCTTCTCTCACTTCTGCCCTTTACTTTGCTGTTATGGTAGAAGGGTATTGCCAGTAGACACTACTCTCCATTCTTACCTGATTAGGTCCCATTTCTTAATACTATACTTGGGCATAAACTTTTCTGGGAAAACCTTCCCAAATTGAGTTAGATGTCTTGCCTTTGTCATACATACACCATCCATCAGTCAACCCAAATACTCAGTGCCCATCATCTGCTAGGTCTAATGATAGGCTCCTGTGCTGTCAATGAAATTATCTATTGAAACGATAATCACATATTTGTGTTCTTTACTAGTTTCAGGGATTTTTGAGGGGAAAGATTTTGCCTTGTTTTCTATTCTTAGCTTGGCACTTGCTAGGTAATCAAATCACGATGAATAAATGAAGAACCCTTGCTTTCATAGATGTTCCCCAATTCCAGGCTGCTGGGTCTTTGCTCCCTGTAATCAACCTAGCTTCAGGTTCTGCCCTGATCCCAGGCCAGCAGTATCTTTTACTCCATAAATTCCAGAGATCCCTTTTAGCTACACCTTAAGGTATCCTGAAGGCCTTTATGAGGGTTTATGACATCAACCTCTGGCAGGCCAATGTTCCTCCCCTGCCATCCCTACCTGTTTCTGTCTCCATTTAATTAGGGCATATTCAGTGGATTGTCAGGTTGATATTAACTTTAGAGGAAGCAGATGCTTGAGCCTCAGACTTTTTCCTGCATATTTAAAAGAGGGCAAGTCCCACCCACTTTATAGGATCACTGTTATAACAGTGCCTATCATTAACCAGTGCTCAAAAAAAAAGTCATTGCTCAATAAATTGTTGTCTAGCCAGTTACTTTCAACCTGGATAGATAGGAGAAAAGGTCCTTGAATACTTTCAACACCTCAAAAATTTTTTTCAAGCTCTGCTCAACTGCTTCTAACTGATATCACAGTGATTTTTGGACTTTTGAGCCCAGTTCCATAGCTCTGATGGCAGGACACAATCTAATTTATTTTAAAAAATAGTTATTAATTCAACAAATATTTATTCAGGACCAACCAGTATTCAGGACTAGGCAGTACTGGATGCTAAGGATATACATCAATGAATACAACAGACAAATCTCTGTCTTTTGAGACTTTTACTGTGTGTGAAGGAACCAACAATAAAATAAAAATTATAATGTTCTTTTAAATATGCAAAGTCGTCACTAAGCAGATGTTTGAGCATAGACTAAAAGAAGGTGAGAGAATAAGCTATCTGGAAAAAGTATATTCCAGGCAGAATACAGTAAATGCAAAGGCAAGCACACGCCCAGAATGTCTTAACAACAGAAAGGAGGCCAATGCAAACATAACGGAGAGGGAGAAGATGAGAGCCACAGGCTATGGTGTGTCTGCAAATGTGTGGAGGGTGCAGCTACATAAGTATGGACTTCTAAGCTATGCTTAGGATTTTAGCTTTTCTCTGTGTGAGAGGATTTTGAGCTGAGGATTGAGTTGATCTGCCTTATGTTTTAAAAGGATCATTCTGCCCACTGTATTGGAAATAGACTATGGGCAGGAAGAACAGCTGCAGAGGTCCATTAGGACATTATTACAGTAACCTAATTGAGAGATGATGGCCAAGGTGGAGATATTAAGTGGTCAGAATGAATATAATTAGAAAGTAGAGCTGACAGAATTCGCTGACAACCTATTCAAAGGACTGAGAGACAGAGGAGACAAAATTATTCCAGAGTTCTGACGTGAGTAACTAGAAGGATGGAGTTGCCCTTTACTGAGATGAGGAAAACAAGGAAAAGCAGGCTTAGGTGAGGGATAGCAGAGTTAGGTTTTGGATATGTTAATTCTGAGATGCTTATTAGGATCCAGTGTCAAATAGAAAGCTGGGACAAAACTGGAGTTTGGAGAAGAGGTCTAGGATGAAAACACAGATTTAGAAATCTTCATTATTACAAATGGTATTTAAAGTCCTGGAAGTCTGGCTAGGATTACACCTAGTGAGTGAATACAGATAGAAAAGAGATGCTAGGACTAGGCACTAGTGGCATTTCAAGTTTAGAGAAAAGGGATAAGGAATCACAGAGGACACTAAGGAACAGACACAAAAAGATAAGAATTTTAAGATTATGGTATTCTAGAAGTCTAGTTTTTTAAAAAAAGTATAACAAGGAGCGAATTATTCACTATGTCAAATGTGACAGGTCAAATAGGATGAGGAAAGAGAACTGAAGAAAAGCAAATCCAAGAGATAATGGGAGAAGACAACAAAAGGAATAGAGAAATGAGAAGACCATGTGAGGAGGATAAGGGAAAAGAAAAACGACTTTTTCAGTTGGGACAAATTACAACTTATTTGTATGCCAGGAAAAAATGACCCAGCAGAGAGGGAAACACCAAGTAATCAAGGAGGAATAGAATCAAGGGGATGAATGGAGAGGAGGCTTCAGATAGGAACTGAGGAAGAAGGCAGAGTGTGATGACTGCTGCAAGTGGATAACGATGGGAGACTTCCGGCTGCTGCTCTCTCCCCAGAAACAAAAAAAGCTGACAGTGAAGTCGGGGAGGAGAGCAAGAGGTTTGAAAACAGAGAAGGTAGGAAAGACCCTCAAGGACAGTGAGAGTAACTGGAATACCATGGAAGCTAAGCTAGGTAAAGAGCAAGTGAGACAATGAAGAGAAGAGGGCCAGGGAAAAGATGGTGGGCTCAAGGATTATGGATGCCACTGGGGCTGAAGAACTGTTGGGTCAAGAGAACAAGAAAGAGACAAACTAGAAAAATATAAAGCAGTGGTCCGAGAGTGAGATATTTAAAAAATGAAATTAGTTATCAATAATACCAAGATGTAGGGTGTGTCTCAAAGGAAGTAAGTATTTAAGACACTGTAGAAAACAAGACAATCAGAGGAGAGAAAGCAAAACTAAGAGGCCAGCATCCTGGAACAATCGTCTACTGGGATACCAAAATCATTGATTAAGCCTTCTGAAAGGAGCTATGTTAAAGAGAGTGTCAATGAACCAGGAGCCATCTCCAAGCAAAGAGAAGTGAGGCTGTATTTAACTACAAGGAGAATGAACAAGGTGGCATATTTCCTCTCCAAAGGCACCAACAATGTAGCAGTTGGTAAAAGTCAGCAGTGAATGTGAAAAAAAAAATCAGAACCCTCATATACTGCTAGGGGGACTGTAAAATGGTACAGCTGTTTTGGAAAAGAGTCTAGCAGTTCCTCAAGCAAAGAGTTATCAGACGACACAGCAATTCTTCTCCTAGGTATATGAGAAATTAAAATGTTTGTCCACACAAAAACATACATAAATGTTTACAGCAGCATTATTCTTAACAGCCATAAGGTGGAAACAACTCAAATGGCCCTCAGCTAGTAAGTGGATTAAGAAAAATGTAGTGTATCTGTGCAATGGAATATTATTTGGCACAAAAAGGAATAAAATACTGATAACAGGTTTGAACCTTGAAAATATTATGCTAAGTGAAAGAAGCCAGTTACAAAAGATCACATACTGTGTGATTCCATCTGTATGAAATATCCAAAAGAGGGAAATAGAGACAGAGAGCAGATTAGTGGTTACTTAAGGTTTAGGAGAATGAGGGGATAGGGAAATAACTGTTATATATAGGGTACAGAGTTTCTTTTGGCAAGGATAAAAATGTTTTAAAGTTGACTGTGGTGATGACTGCAAACATTTTTAAAAACATAAGAAACCACTGAACTACTTTAAATATGGTGTGGAAACTGTATTTCAATAAGGTTGTTAAAAAATATTTAAGTCAGAATGTATACAATGAAATTAGGATGTTGCTTGGGTCTAGAATTCTGCAATTCTGCTTGAGTGCTCTGATACAGAGTATAGATTTATGACAGCTGAGACCAAAATGGCAGCTATGAGTCCTACCAGGAGATAAGAACTCTGGTGCAACATTAGAATGAAGCCCAGCTCCTCCTCACAGGCATCTCCACAGGCTGGTAATGAGGCTGTATGGCACTGATGCTGCACTTACCTTCATCTACGTGAGTAACTGCAGAGTCTACTACGTGCTAGAACACTACCATGCCTTTTTAGGATAGTGACTGACAGCATGAGTTCAGGCGTGGACTAAATTCACTTCTGGGCTCTATAACCATGGAAAAATTAATTAAACCCTTTGAGCCTGTGTTCTTATCTTTAAAATGGGTTGTTCTAAGGTTTAAATGAGACAACGTGGTTGGCACAATACTCAGTACGTAGTAAATGCTCAATAGATACTTGCTTTCATAATGCTTGGTGTACAGCTGAACAATAAGGGGGCAGTGTAAAGGTTGCTGACCCTCTGTGCATTTGAAAATCCACATATAACTTACAGTTAATCCTCTCTATATATGATTCCTCTGTATTCACAGCTCCAAATATGTGTATTCAACCAATAATAGATCATGCAGTACTTCAGTATTTACTACTGAAAGGAAAAAACTCCATATATAAGTGGACCCATGCAGTTCAAACTCCTGTTGTTCAAAAGTCACCTATGTATACCAGTTGGCAACCTCACAACAACTCTACAAGTCATTTTTACCCTACTAAGGCTCAACTAGTTTACCCAATATACCAAAAGTTACACAGCTAGAGGTGAGCTGGAATTTGAACCCAGTTCTGGATACTTAGGAGACCTGAGGTGTCAGCTGCACAGTTACACCTATCACTAGTCAGAAACAGACTGAATTGTGCTTCTCTGAGTTGCCCAGTGCATTGCTTCAAAATTTCTGATTGCACAGACTGCAGTCAGGATCACAGAAGACACAGAAGCTAAGGTGGTTCTTCAAAGACAACTGACTTCATACCTCTGGCCTTTATAGTTTTATAGACAGTTTATAGTTCTGCTCTCTAATGGCTCCATTTATTGGCCACAAGGAAACAGAATTGTTCTTCATTCTTCCACCAAAGTTACTTTCTCCCACAATTTATCCGCAGAGCACTTCTGTGATAATACAATCTCAGAAGTGCGACAGGAAAAATCTTCTAGTTCATTCATAATACTTTCTTTACTTTATATGACTAGCACTCTGATCTGCAAAGAGTAGACATATAATAGTCTGTTGATAACGACTAAACACCCAGAGAAAATCCAACCTCAGGATTTAGGAATCTGTGAGGACAGTCATACCTTTTGAGACTGGACGACAGTTGCCAGATATCATCAGGATCCATGCCTGTAGGATCTTTCCTGTGTGCCACGAGAAAAATGCTCTTCTCCTTATACGAAGTATAAATGGTCAGGATCCCCATCATCACAAAATAGGTGCAGATAAAGTTAAGGGGAAAATACACAACATACACACAAAAGAGAAATAACACAAACTGACAGGCAAGGGTTACAAAAACTTCCATAATAGTTCTAAAGAACACAGTTTTGTCTTGCTGTAAAAACACTGAAATTTTAATTACTTCGTATTCATCCTTATGTTTATTGCAAGAGAAGCAAGGATCTCTCTGGTTAGTTCTGTAAAGAACATCTCAGGAAGAAAGGAAAAAGGTAGAGGGCATAAACCAGCTCTCTCTCTTCTGTTCAAGGACAACATATATAAGAAGATCCTCTATTACCCGGTTTGTCAAGACTTGTGTTTATTTCTCCATACAATAAAAAACAAATAACCACAGTGGACTTGACCACATAATCAATTTCAAGGGTGATTAAAAGAAAGGGAAACTGACTTTAAAGCAGTTTACCAAAGAGTCTCATGCTCTACTAAGTAGGCTAGCTGGGGGACTACAACAGTTTAGCTTATTGTAGAACAATTACTTCGTACATACATGTAGGCTTATTATTAAACTCAGTTTCTGACAGTACTAGCTACCGTGTTTGGGTTCCTGTGTGCCAGAAACTGGCATAAGAACTCTGTGTACATATGTCATTTAAATAGTGCAAAGTGAATAAGCTTTGGAGTAAAGCAGTCCTAAATTTGAATTCTAGTTTTTAACCAATGTAACCTCGACAAATTACTCCTTACTCCAAGGCTTAACACTGTTGCCTCTAAAATGGCAATTAAACAGACTTTTTAGAATTGTCATTAGATTTAGTGATGGTATATATACATTTTAGAGTATAGCACACAGAAGACATTTATAATGGTACTCATTACTATTATGCATAAAAATGGTATGATTATAAAAATGGCAAGATCCTGTTTTGTTTTAAACAAGTATAACCAAACAAAAGAAATTCCATCAAGGCAGTTTCTTGGGAGACCATATAATTATAATAAGGTTACTGTCATTGTTCAAACCTCTTTGGAACTCCTTTGGGAACTGTCTCTAGAACCCATGGCATAATTCTTTTGAATTGCCTTAATTGTGAAAAGGGCCATAATGGGTTGGTTTGTGTGATGCTGAAGAGAGTCAAGATGCAAATTCTGGGACTATGATGTGAGATCAGTTTGTGCACAGAGGATGAGATTGCTGGATGGCATCACCAACTCAACTGACATTAGTCTGAACAAACTCCAGGAGATAGTGAAGGTCAGGGAAGCCTGGCTAAGTGTTTTGCTACTAGGTGCTCACACTTAACCTCTACATTAATAACTGACAGAATTAAAAATAAAATAACCATATTGAATCTAAAATATCAATAATTATAACAAATTTACAGATGCTCACATTTCAGACACGACTGAGCAACTTCATTTTGACTTTTCACTTTCATGCATTGGAGAAGGAAATGGCAACCTACTCCAGTGTTCTTGCCTGGAGAATCCCAGGGACGGGGGAGCCTGGTGGGCTGCCGTCCATGGGGTCACACAGAGTCGGACACGACTGAAGTGACTTCGCAGCACATTTCATAATGTTAAATCCTAACATCAGCAGGCCCCAAGGTGAAAGTCTGTTCTTTTTTGTAGGAAGCAGAGAAGAATATCAGTAGAGATTTTTAAAAAAACTGTCAGTAGAAAACAAAACTGAGCTTAAAGGATATGATATAACACACAAGGCCAGAACAGGTTTGGACTCTGGGAAGGGATGCATATAATCCCAAATCAAAGCCACGATGGCAAAGAAACAGGAGATGGTACAGATGATGAGGCGACCATCAATTAGACCAAAATTCTCCACATACTTGTACTTTTCCAGAAGTACCTAGTGAGAAGAACAAGGAACCAAGATGGGAGGACTACTTCTACTTCCCTCCTTGTACCTGCTTTTCTTAATTTCCATGATGAAAGTTATGATAATCATTTAAATGACCAAGTAGTTCTCTCCAATCAGGATTTTGCCACTCAGAGCAAAAAAAAGACTAAATGTGTTTACAAAAATCGTAGAGAAGCTCATCAACTTCTGACACATTTTAAATCCTTATCTTCTTCTTTAGACTGAAGCTAAAATTTTCTTTCCCTTTTAAAATAGAGATAATCAATCATGCATGCCCGTCCTACATTCCCTCAACCCTCTTGCCTCTAGGCAATTAATCTCAAAAACAACAGATTACTAGCTTTCTGGAATTAAAAAATTAAAGAATTTGAAGAGAAATTTGAGGTAAGTAATAATTATATTTTAACACATGCTCCCCTATATATACTGCAAGGTTCAGAAAATGCTTTCTGTCTCAATTCCTAATACTGAAAACTAAAGTCATTCCAACGCACAGAAAAAAAAAAGTCCTGCAAGAGATGTGCCATCAGTTGTACATGAACTAAAAGAGACACCCCCCCTCACCTCTGTCCCCAACAAAGTACCTTTTTGGCAGAATCATCCAAAGAATTTTTCACAGCTGATCCATCCCATTTGTCAATTTTTACAGGCTTATCATCAATCTTCCACTGTAAAACAAATTGATAAGTTGTGCATTAAAAGACATGGCATCTTACTAAAAGTAAAGTGAACTACTTCCTTAAGAGCACCCTCAAGTATACATAACATTTATTCTCTCTCCTGATGTTGGACAGCTAACAACAAAACACTTGAACATGAATTTGAAGGAAACCAGGTCACTAGAATCAGCTGGTAATCATATGATGTTGCCAGTCTCCACGCTGCAAAGTCAAATCTACAAGGGCAGAACACTGACATGGGTTGTAGAGACAGTAGTGTGAGCTCAAATATCCCATCCGCATTATACCCAAATGTGGGAACAGAAAGGAATTCCATTTGTTCATCTTATCACTCTGCGACTACAAAACTTAGACAACATCCATCCAGACACTAACAAAAGGATGGTCTTCTTTAATACATTTTTGTCTCCTGACATTTTACCAGCACATCTTAAGTAAGAAAATAGCAGATTCAGTGTAGTCTTTTGGAAAGAACATTTTGAATTAAAAACTGAGTCCTATCACCAGTTAGGTATGTGACTTTGGACAAAGCCTGCTTCAATTTCCCTCATCTGTAAAGGTTTATAAAGGTTCCCAAATACTGTGCTAATTAAAGGCAAATGATTCTCTCACACACACTGCTGGTAGAAGTTTAAAAAGGTGTAACACCTACAGAAGATAACTTAGCATCTTGGTTTCAACTTCCCACTTCTGGGAATTTTTCCTTATATGCACAGACATTAAATAATATACAAGGTTATTCACTGCAGCACATTTGCAACTGTAAAAATATAACTCAAGTGCTCACTTACACCGGACTGGTTGAACAAACTATGGTACACCCAGATATTCTAAAAAGGCTAAGGGACATGGGTGAGAATGAGACTTTTCAATGTGCACCTCTTTCACTGTTAACCATGTGAATTGATTCTGTAAATTTTTTTTTTCTCAAATGCAAGTGATTATGTGAATGTAGGTTAAGTGAAACAGGGTACAGAAATAATCTGATAAACCTGTCTTTTTTATAGATCATATGCCCAACTCAATTTTTTCAGATCAAGTGAACAAATATCGAGTGTCATAAAAATTACAAACAAGCAGACCATCCAAAATTCATTTGGCTTTAGTATAGATTTTACTGAAGGACAGAGAAGAAATCTTAATATTATTTAACTCTCTGATTGAGCACAAGTTCAGAGATACTGTGGACGAGAAATAAAGAGATGGAATAAATATCTGTAAAACATGAGATTTTAAAGGAACACAAAAATATAATTCATCAAAATTTTGTAATTCTACATGCTATTACATAGAAAAGAAAAACTACTCTGAAGTCTGTTGGGAGAAAATGCATGAGCTAAAACAGTCATACTTCAAGTGATTAAAACTCAAATGAAGGCTTCTCTCCTTTGTGTCTCATAAAAACAAGAATTTTCTTTGAGAAATTACTACCAGCAGCATGCTGTAATAAGATTCTAACAGCCTGCCAGCCTACAAATCAAACATGACACCTAATTTTAAAAACACAAATCGAACCAAGAAGAAATTAACAGGCTATCTAGCTAAATAGCTTGCTTATACTTACTTTAGTAAATGCCATTTTGGTAACAGCGAGCAAAAGAAGGAAACCTGTACAGCCAGAATCCATGACAGAATTTGAATTATTTATGAATGAAAGTCATTAAATCTTTTTCGGCTCATTCCAAAAAACTGATGTTCTCATAGAAACTCAGCCACACGTTACTACTTGCAGTGCATTACAGAAAAGAAACTTGCCTCTACAATTTAGAGTATAATTTCTTGGCAATTTTGGGGGAAAAAATACATTAGAAGCCATCACAATCTGTTCTAATATAGCCTCAGTTCTAATTCCACTGGTACCTAGAAGGATCTTCAGTAAGTGGAACAAGAACATTTCCAGTCAATTACATGACCAAGAAAATTTATAACTGATTTCTGAAGAGATGGGAGCATCATTCATTTGGTGTACAGGAAGAACCTTAGCCTATGTCAAAGCAAATAGCATCTCTGCTGTAGCACAGAGACACATCTGGAAAAGGGGCAGGAGGGTGGACATTTTCCATCATTCTCAAAAACTGTCCATCAACTAAAATGTATGATATTCATCATGTTCTCTCCACTGCTACTCAAGGTATTTTAGAAACCATTTCTTACCCTCACTTCTCTTCCTCAACCCTAAGAGTGAATTATCTTCCTTTGTAGTTAATAAATAAGACAAAGCAAAGGTTGGTTTCTTTTACATTGAACTTCCCAGGATAAATCACAAGAAAATTCTGTGCAGAAAAGAAATATAGATCTCAGACTGCCATCCTTAGAAAAACCTGTTTAAAAGGATGGCTCTTGGCTGGCATGTGGGAGGTTGGCTGGTAAATGGATTCCTACACTGATATTAAAACTTCCCCCAAGTGATAAAGAGTAGCTCACTATGCCTAAACTGCTTGTATAAACAACATGGTTTATGCTAAATACCTGTTTTTCTTCTAGGAGTCTGGAATTTTGGCACAGACCAGGGAGAGAGTGCCTATTTAATCAGCCCCTTAATAAAAAACTTGGGCACTGAGTCTCTAGTGAGATCCCCTGGCAGACAACACTTCACACACATCATATCACATTGTTGCTAAAAGAATTAAGCACAACCCGTGGGAATTTAGTGGGAGAGGACTCGACTCCTGCCCTTGATTTTCTCTGGACTTCATCTTATTCACCTTGGCCCTTTGCTGATTTTGCTTTGTATTCATCTGCTGAAATAAATCTTACCCTAGAGTATGGCCCTGCAGGTACTTCTAGTGACTAACAGAGCAGGGCGATCCCTGGAAGCTCTGATACACAGACAGTATTGCCAACTGAGATACAGCAGATGTGGTAACCTGGCACACAATTCCTCTTCCCCTCATTCCCTACGTATTAGAGATACATGTATATCGGGCACAATCAACAATCAGTGTTGACTAAGTTAATATTTGCACCAAGGTCATATACACACATGGTTTAGAGTTCTGTAAGTTATTAAAATTAAAAAAAAAAAAAAAGAATTAGCAGTCCTGCTTTCCCTCCCTTGAGACACTCCTGACCATTGTGCATTTCCCATTCGCCACAGACACTAATTTCAATTCCTTAGGCTGATTTTTGGGGTATCCACCTCCAAATCTTAGGGAAAAGTTTATAATATTATTTTCAGTGTTCAGCATTAAGTCTTCTGACTTTTTTCACCCAACATGAAAGATGAGATTTAACCAATTCATCCCCTACCACTTTCACATTTACTTTTCCTGCTCCTCCTTCACCATCTTTTGAATATAGTTATAGTAGACCAATATTGATTTGTTATTACATGATACCTTAATTTTTTGCTAGATCATTATTTGCAGTTTACAATATGATCGTAAATGCTGTTCACAGATTAAGTCATGTAATAGATTAGGATTCCTTTTCTGCATAGCTTTTTGCTTTCCTTGGAACTACTACTGTTTTCGTGGTCAGACAGTGTATTTCTCACCAATATATTCTCAAACTCTTCCCCAGTTCTTAAATCTCCTCTCAATATTTGCAATCATATTGAGCATTTTGTGAATTTCATCTTCCTAGAGAAACCTCTCTGGAAGCCTTCTGACCTGCTTCAATCTAGGTGGCTTTCTTTCTAGGCCCACTGTATAACTGTCATCCTGGAGTCTCCCTTCACCATCTGAGGGTTCCCTTAACCTCCTCTTGGGCTGATCCCCCTTTTCTTAGATACCATGTCTTACTCTTTGCCTGGTTTACTATTCCAGCCTCCGTCCATTATCCCCATCCCTCTTCTGCTATCCAAATTCATATATTGAAATCCTAAACCAGAATGTGATGGTTTTAGGAGGTGGTACCTTTGAGAAGTAATTAGGTCATGAGGGGCTTCACGAAAGGGATTAATGCCTCGATAAAAAGACATGAGAGTTTGCTTCTATTGTTTTCCACTATGTGAGGATACAAGAAGGTTGTCTGCAAGTAGTTAAGAAGGCTGTCACCAGATGCAACCATGCTGGCACTGGATCTCAGACTTCCCAGCCTCAAAACTGTGGGAAATAAATTTATGGTATTTTTATTAGAGCAGCCCAAACTGACTAGCATCCTCTTTTTACAGATAACATTAATAGTCTAAGAAATTTGCCCAAGGTGAAAGCTAGAAAGTAGTAAAGCTGGGACCTAATCAAGTTCTCATGATTTCAAAACCTGTAGTCTTTCACTACTTTACACTGCTTCCCACTATACAAGGAAAGGAATTATTAGCCATCAAAACCAAAAGGAAACAGATCTCTGAAGTGACAGTCACATAAAGTATCTTGACTTTTATCTAATAAGTTAATAACCTAAAAAAAGCTTAAAAAGATTTTAATCTTAATGTGCCAACAAAACCTATAGGATATAAAATATTTGGAATTTTCCATTTTCCTCCATTTGAAACCAACTGCTGTTTGGCTGAAAATATGGTTCAAAAAGTCCTATCTTAAAGAAATCACTTCCCTGCCACTATCAACACAAAACACTTTATCAAGCCAGCATATCTGATACCAAACCTTGATGATGAACCATTCACAAAATTTAGGCATTTGATGGCTTTTAGAGAACATTACAAAGATTCAACTTCAGTTATGATTCTCCACTGCAAATCTGAATTAAAAATTTTAGTACAGTGAAAACTGAAGTAAAGTTATGCAGTGATAAAGATCTCAGTGGATTTCTTCATAAAGTTCCTTAGCCTGACAACTGGGCAGTAAGATTCAAAGGATTCCTCAATTCACACTGAAGAGATGAGGATACCAGAGGTAAACTGTGTCAACAGAAGGACCCTGCTCTGATTTTAAAGGAACTCGAAGAAATATTAACTTTTTATTAATATTGGCTTGAAGAAATATTAATAAACCTTTTTTCTCCCTTCTTTGGCCTCTCTCAGATTAGCCCGGTGGCTGCAGGCTGCAAAGAGAGAAGGCAGTAGGAGACGTGGCACATGACAGAGCATATCCTAGATGACCTTCTACTAGGTTAAGAGACTTGAGACTTTATTATGAAACAAGCAATGGAGAATATTTTAAGCAGATGAACAACACAACCAATTTGTGTTTTTGTTTTTTAAGTCTTTTTAGAGGCAACTGAGCAAAAGGTCTGGAGGGGAATAACACTGGAGATAAACTCATCAGATGGGGCCCGATTTAGATGCAAGCTTGAATTAAAGCAGCAGCAGGGGGATGAAATGGGAATATTTATGAGGTACAACTGGCAGGACTTACTATCAGACTAGGTACATAAAATATGAAAGAGAAAAGACAGAGGTGACCACTGACTAGAATTTGGGCTTAGATAACTAAGCGGTCATGTTCTTTTCCAAGGGAAGGAACTGAGCAGGAAAGACAAGAAATACCAATTTGCATATGCTAAGTTTGAGATGTTTAAGCTCTACAGTTAATAGTGATTTCAGAATTTTCTAAACCAAAATAAGATTATGAAAACTTATGGCAGACTCAGAAGCTGAGATACTATTTGAGTTGAAAATAACACACCCCTACCTCCCACATGTACGCATGTGCGAAAAGATCACAAAGCAGTAAGTTCAAAATAAGAAAAACTTCAATTTGGGGAGCAAATGATGTTTGTCTTGAGGAAGCTTCAGTTCAGTCGCTCAGTCGTGTCCGACCGACTCTTTGTGACCCCATGAATCGCAGCATGCCAGGCTTCCCTGTCCATCACCAACTCTCAGAGTTTACTCAAACTCATGTCCATCGAGTTGGTGATGCCATCCAGCCATCTCATCCTCTGCCGTCCCCTCCTCCTAGGTGGCATCATCTGCATATCTGAGGTTATTGATATTTCTCCCAGCAATCTTGATTCCAGCTTGTGCTTTTCCAGCCCAGCGTTTCTCATAATGTACTCTGCATTTAAGTTAAATAAGCAGGGTGACAATATACAGCCTTGACGTACTCCTTTTCCTATTTGGAACCAGTGTGTTGTTCCATGTCCAGTTCTAACTGTTGCTTCCTGACCTGCATACAGGTTTCTCAAGAGGCAGGTCAGGTGGTCTGGTATTCCAATCTCTTTCAGAATTTTCCACAGTTTATTGTGATCCACATAGTCAAAGGCTTTGGCATAGTCAATAAAGCAGATGTTTTTCTGGAACTCTCTTGCTTTTTCAATGATCCAGCGGATACTGGCAATTTGATCTCTGGTTCCTCTGCCTTTTCTAAAACCAGCTTGAACATCTTGAAGTTCATGGTTCACGTATTGCTGAAGCCTCTTACTATCATCTAATTTAAAGTACAATTCAGCAATACCAAGATATCTCAAAAAGAGATATTATAGCTCCTGGTAACATAATCTTCAATTTCCATCTTTTTTTTTCTTTTTTAATAAAAATGGTGAATAAATACTACAAAAAATTACTTCTTAATAGTGGCTTATTACTGTCTATAGTTATCACTGGAGTTAAGTTGTAGGTTAGAAATTACCACGTTAATTATGATCATGAACATTAGTGGCAATACCAGAGTAAGTGGAGGTAAGTAAGTGGAAGTAAATAAATGGAGGTTAAGTAAATGGAGCTAAGTAAGTGGAGGTAAGTAGACTGGCTCCAGCTATGGCAAGTAGGCACTGAGACATATAAATCTGGGGCTCAGAGCAGAGGTCTATATTGAAAACATAAATGTGGAAGTCATTAACTTACATACAGTATTTAAGCCAGGACACTGTGTATCTCCTTGGGATGTGTACACAGACAGGGCCAGGGGCTTGCCAGTATTTACAGGTCAGGATAAAAAATAACAACAATAAAGACAGATAAGTGGAGGAGGAAAACCAGGGCAAGTGGTGTTCTAAAAGCCACACAAAGAAAATATTTCAAGAAAGAAGTGATCAATGAATCATATACTCAAAATCAGGTAATAAGAAAAACCACTATTGAGATCTGACAAGATTGAGGTCAGAACAGAGAAACGGTGCAGGCAACAGCTAAAACAGGGAGCTGGGTTGTCAGAGGTTATTAACATCTATGATTCCACTGTGTTATACAGTGATGAGTAAGTAGTTAAAAAAAAAAAAAAACTTGATGCTTTAAAGATTACTCCATAAATGCTATAAAAAGAATGAGTTTTAAAAACAGATCTAATTCATGTATCAGAAAACTCATCATATAAAAATGTGCAGTGGTTTTTATTCTTTTCACAACATTATGCAACCATCAACATCTAATTCCAAAACACTGTCATCATCCCCAAAAGAAACTCCATACCCATAAACAGTTATTCCAATTACCACAACCTCACTCCCAGCCTTGGCAACCACTACTTTCTGTTTGCATGAATCTGCCTATTCCAGACATTTCTTATCTATGGAATCATATATGTGGCCTATTGTGATTAGCTTTTCTCACTTAGTATATTTTCAAGGTTCATCTGTATTGTGTCATGTGTCAGTGTCTCATTCCTTTTTATGGCCAGATAATACTTCACAGCATAGATATACCACACCTTTATGGCTTGCTTCCACCTTTTAGCTATTGTGAATAATGCTGCTATGATCAAGTTTTTGTGTAGACACATTTTCAGTTCTCTTGAGTTCATAACTAGGAGTGGGACATGTTGAGTTACAACTTTCATCATTTTACATTTCCATCAGAAATGCAGGAGGGTCCCAATATTTCCATATCCTCACCAAAAATGGTTATTTTTCTTTTTTTATGATAGCCATCCTAGTGGCTTCTCATTGCAGTTTTGATTTGCATTCTTTAGTACTAATGGTGTTGAGATCTTTTCATGTGCTTACTGACCATTTGTAATATATCTTCTATGAAGAAACGTCAATTCATAGCCTTTATTCTTTTCAAAATTGGCTTGTCTTTTTTATTATCAAGTTATAAGACACTTTATATAGTCTAGATCCTAGACCCTTATCAGATATATGACTTGCAAATATCTTCTCTCATGCTGTGGACTGTCTTTCCACTTTCTTGATAATGTCCTTTGATATGAAAAACTTTTTTTTGATGCATCAAAAATAATGAGTTTTGACATGTTTTTAAAGTTTGGTTTGCAAAATGCGATTAAAAGTCTGCATCTTTTTTCTTCAAACACAAACACAGGCATCACAGTAGTGCCATAGAACTGTTCACTCTGTCAGAGCTTGGTTAGGGTACAGGCATACTACCCTGTTCAAGTTTGGCAAGCAAAGATCCCACTGAAGAGAGCAGAAGAGTATATATGACCTGTCTAAGGATGCATGGCTGGTGGGTGACAAAGCCATGGCTTCAGCCTAGGTCTTCCAACTTCAAATCAGATGCTCTTTCCACTACTACATTAGCTAGAACATGGTCTGCTCCAGTATGAAACGCAATGTGCTAAGTAAGGTAAGAGTACTGGATTAAGAGTTGGGCAGGCAGGTTCTGGAACTGTAACTGATTGTGTGGTCTTGGATAAATCGCTCATCTTCCCCTCTCCAACTGTATCAATATCTGTACCTATGTCTCTAAAATGAGGAGGTTGGAACAGATGAACGTCAAGGTCTCTTCAATACAAACACATTAGAGAAATCACTACTGATTAAGCAGAATAGTTGAAAACCAAACAAGAAAAAAAAAATCTTTAAATGTCCAAATCAGAAGGGATTTAAAAAGTCATCAAGACAGACGTTCTCAACCTGGATGTAACTGTTAAAATGTAAAAGAAAAAAATAAATAAATAGCTATGTGCAAAACCATGCAGCTGTCCAGGCTCCACCCCCAGAGAACCTGATTCGGTTCTGGGATGAGGTCCAGAAGTTTGTATTTTTAACTGAAACCCCAAGAGGGTCTGATGCAAATAGTCTTCATTACACGTTACAAAAAATATTATCTAAGAAGTGAAGTCCAGAGAAACTAGCTAGTTAGTGGCAGCTGTTTCATTCAATGTTTACTATGTACCAGAAACCACTTTTTAAGGTAAAAACTATTATTATCCTCACTTTACAGATGAGGAAACTGAGATACAAAGAGATTTATTAATTTGCACAAGAACACATTTCTGGTAAGTGGCAGAGCAAGAATTCAAAGCCAGCCAGCCAGCCTGGCACCAGAACCTATATTCTCAACTATGAAGATATAAACTCGGCGTTAAGATCAGAAGAACTGATGCTTTTGAACTGTGGTGTTGGAGAAGATTCCTGAGTCCCTTGGACTGCAAGGAGATCCAACCAGTCCATTCTGAAGGAGATCAACCCTGGGATTTCTTTGGAAGGAATGATGCTAAAGCTGAAACTCCAGTACTTTGGCCACCTCATGCGAAGAGTTGACTCATTGGAAAAGACTCTGATGCTGGGAGGGATTGGGGGCAGGAGAAGAAGGGGACGACCGAGGATGAGATGGCTAGATGGCATCACTGACTCGATGGGCGTGAGTCTGAGTGAACTCCGAGAGATGGTGATGAACAGGGAGGCCTGGCGTGCTGCGATTCATGGGGTCGCAAAGAGTCGGACACGACTGAGTGACTGAACTGAAGATCAGGTTGACAGTTCAGCCAGGAGCCAGAAATCCACATACGAAGTTAAAGGGCTGGGTATAGCTTCTAAAAAGCATATTTTAATACCACACGTCAAATTTAATAGCCAAAAAATCCAGCCAGGAGACAGAAATCTGGCTATGAGATTAAAATTTGGATACAGTTCTGAGAAGCATGCTTTAATAGTGTAGTAGTGTCAGTCACTCAGTCAAGTCCAACTCTTTGCGACCCTATGGACTGTAGCCCACCAGGCTCCTCTGTGCATGGGATTTTCCAGGCAATACTGAAATGTGTTGCCATTTCCTCCTCCAGGGGATCTTCCTGACCCAGGGATCAAACCCAGGTCTCCCACAGTGCAAGCCAGATTCTTTACTGTCTGAGCTACCACGGAAACCCTGGTGCTTTAATACCACATGTCAATTTTAACAGCCAAAGCAAATTAAGTAAACCAATTTTTTTTATAGCCTGCTACATAGAACAAAATACTTTGATGCATTTTGGGGAAATAAGTTATCACATTGGTCTAAGTTATTCTGTGATGGAAGCTGGAAAGTTATATTTGCATATCTATTTTTAAGATCAGGAAGCTAGAATTGCTTTGTTCTCCAAGTCAGTTTCAAAGGAGCAGAAACTCACATCTGTTTAGGGAAAACTAGAAACACATTTGCATCTCTTTATTACATTTCTTCACAGCAAATAAAACTACAGCTGCAAGAAATAAAATAAAAACCCTCCAAAAAAAATCAAATTAAAGAAATGTAAAGTAACAGCCCCTCATTTTCTCCATGTTCTCTTCCACAGTCCCTGGTTTTCAGACAGACAGAAGCACCATCCTCTAAGGCAGTTTCTGAAGACGGGTGGCAGATCCGAAGTTTTCTCTTTGCTAAATTCAATGCTTCAAGTACTTATTCTATGTTATCACCACAGAGAACCTCTCATGGGAAACTGACATACTAATTGGGGGCAGGATACAAAACAGTATGTCATATTAAGTGACAGCTAAATTCCCATTGCAATAAATGCTAAAGACTTCAAAGGAAGAACAACTCAATGTAAGGCTGAAATCAAGTTTTCCAAGTAAAAACACCTAAACAGCTCCTGATTTATTTTCTCTCTCCTCGGCACCTCACTTCTTGCTTAATTCTGCCAACGTTCTCTTTTGTGAAGCCTTTCATCTATCTCTGCTAGCAAGTTAGGGTTCTCCTCACCTTGTCATTCTGTTTTTATAGCCCTTTACAAAGACCATATAGCAATTTATTATATGACAATATTCACAGTAAGCCACAATTATGTATGGGCATCCACATTGTTTATATAAGGAAATTTAAGTTCAGTAATACCACATAACTTATCCAACACCATATAGTTTTCAACATGCTGCACTAGAATTCAAACATGTCTTTCTTTTTGTATTAAACCCCATACAGCAGTATGGTAAGAGGCTTATAAGAAGACTTTTAAATTCTACCACTCCCAACTATCTGAATGATTCTTCTAAAACCACTTAATGTATTAGACTCAAAAACCTTCAGCAGGCTCCCTACTTCTACTTCAGGCAATCCATGCCCTTCTCTATCTGATTCCAGTCAGTCAACAGAGTACCTGAGAAACAACAGGTGCCAACCACACATCTTTGTTCAAGGACATTTTTACCTGGTATGCCATCTGTCTCTCAAAATAAGGTCCCAGCTCCACCAGGGCTCCCACCCCTTTTCAATGGATCTCAGGGATCACTCTCTCTCTCACTTTAACTTCGTAAAAAGTGCCTAAGTGAACGCCAAATTCTTTTATGTTTAGTATTTTGGACTTATACACTGCTATACGGAGTATTTTCTGACAGCAGGATTTTCTATTTTTTTTCCTCTGCCATTACAAGTCTGAATTAGATACTCTTAAGTTACAGAGGTCATTCATGCATATCATCTCATTCGATTCTCCCCCAAACTCTAATATTTCAGGTGAAGAAAGGAAAACAGTGACGTTAAATGACTTGCTAATCTTCATGTTACTTTTCAGTAGTCACTGCATTAGCAGACTGTCCATGCTTAATATCTGCTTGAAGTGGAGGAAAAAGCAAGAGCACTCAATGGAACAGAATGAACACAGGCCATGAGGTGCTCACCCAGCAGGAAAACAATTCCCAATGACCATCAATCCCCAACACTTTCATATAACTTGGAGCAATTTCCCATCTCAACTGCTGGACAGGAACAAGTCAGAACATGTTCCTATCTTTTAAAGGTTAAAAGTGTGTGTATGTATGTGTGCTCAGTCACGTCTGACTCTTCGTGACCCCATGGATTGTAGCCTGCCAATGGGATTTAGCAGGAAACCCCATCTATCTATAGGATTTCCCAGGCAAAGAATACGAGAATAGTATTTCCTACTCCAGGGTACCTTCCTGACCCAGGGATTGAACCTAAGCCTCTTGTGTCTCCTGCACTAGCAAGAGGATTCTTTACCACTGTGCCACCTGGGAAGCCCTAAAAGGGTGCTGTACTTAGTCGCTAAGTCGTGTCCAACTTTTGCGACCCCATGGACTGTAGCCTGCCAGACTCCTCTGTCCATGCGATTCTCCAGGTAAGAATACTGGAGTGGGTTGCCATGCCCTCCTCCAGGGGATCTTCCCAACCCAGGGATCAAACCCAGGTCTCCCACATTGCAGGCAGATTCTGTACCGTGTGAGCCACCAGGGAAGCCCATGTAATTCAAAACCAATGACACCCAAAAAGAGAAGCAAAAAGATCTGGATAGGAACCCCTCAATATGATCACCTACTCTTTTCTTAAGCACTCAGCAGGTGTTAAACACACACGAGTGTGAAAGCTGTTTTCAATTAAAAGTTAACAATCCTGACTATGTTAAAAACCCCAAGCTTATCATTTCTCATCAAACTGACCCAGGACCCTACAATGAGAAAACTTGAAGAAACCTTAAGATACATTCATTTTACAGATAAGGAAATAAGACACAGGGAGAACAAGCACATTTCAAGGTCACACAACTAATTAGAGGCAGAAGCAGTACTAGGACCCAGATCTCCACGCAACTGTTTCTTTCAAAATGCTATATAAAGGGCAAGAAAGGCCAACTCAGGAGAATTTTCCTTTTTCTTTTAAGTCCCTGTTGTTAGGTCCGCATTAAAAAAAAGAAAGAAAGAAAAAAAAAAAAAACTTGGTGGAGAGAGGGGCAAAGAGGTCAGCGTGAACAGGTAGCAAGCTTATGCATTCTATTCACCCAGGACACATTCACTCTGGCCTGGTAGCAGGCGAGAAGGAGCGGGAGGAGGTGCGGGGTAGGGGGGTGTAGAAAGAGAAGAAAAAAAAAAGATAAATCTTAAAGATTTCCTGTTAGGCCGTAGGAGAAGTCGGTACTCGAAGTTCAGTATTCGGGTATGGGGATAAAACGCCTAGAAACTCCAGGAAGCCAAAACACAAGAGCACTCTGGAATCTGTAGCAGCATGCAAGTGTGGCGGTCGTGGTGGGGAGCTTGGAGAGTACCAACTTCGAAGAGCTGCTTTCATTCAGTCGAGACTCAATCTTCCCTGTCCGTGAAATGAGCAGATTCAACAGTGGCCCCCCCAGCACCACCGAGGAAAAGCGATGGCCTCTCTGAAACGTGGGAATAATCAAATTATCTTAAGAAGCTATAATGGCCAGCATTTAGGAGGAACACTTCCCAGAAGGAAAAAAGTCCTTAAGAGGAGAGAGCCCAGGTTTGAGGTATGTAGGGAGGTGGCTACAAACGCAAGTTAAGGTTCCCACGGTGGGCCAACGGGAACTCCCTCTGAGAAGCCGCAAAGAAAAGGGGGGCGAGGATGGGAAGAAGGACTTGCCGCCTCCCTGGCGCTCCCCAGGCCTCGACTGTCCCCAAGAATCGACTCCTCACCTTGTCCAGTAAACCGCTACGGCTACTGCCGGTCCCACAGCCTCCGCCACCGCCAGCTCCACTACTGCCTCCGCCACCACCAGCTCTCCCGCCCTGAGAAGCCGCCGCCGCCATCTTGCTTGCCTCTGCGTTTCCCTCCTTTCCTAAACTTGTCCGAAGCCGATTGGCTGAAACTGACGGCGTGACGTACTGCGCGGAGTCCATCGGGATCCGTAGTTGGGGGCGGCTGACGCGAAGTTGCCAGCGGAAGTGGCCGCGAGGCTTGCCGGGACTTGTAGTAATTAGAAGCTCTAGCTAGCGGTTGCCGCCTTCTCGGCCGGCCGCCGCGTCGCGGTTACTAAGGGGTGGAGAAGGTAGTGGCAGGCGCCACCGTGGAGCGGCTCCGAGATTCCCGGGAGGCTCGGAGGCGTGCATCCCGCCCGACCGGGACGTCGCCCCCGCGGACATCTCGGAGGCGGAAGCGACGCCGGAGGCAGGTGCGGCTGGAAACTTAGTTTGCGTGAGGGGTTAGAGTCTCCGCCGCTCCACCTGTAGTGTTTCCCAAGGATGGGGTAGGAGCTAGTCCTTATCCTTTTTTAGCCTTGTTACTGCAGTTACTGGTTTTCTGGTGACTGTCATCTTAGCTGTGACTGTCATCCTATTTTCGTGATACAGAGAACTCACAGTCACTGAGTGCCTGTTGCCTACCAGGCGCTGTCTTAAGTGCCTATATATCCATCCTTTTAGTCCCCTGACAGTTAGATGAGGAAACTTAGGAAATTAACCAAGGCCAGATAGCATGTATCAGAACCTAGTTTAGCAGCCAGAAGTTTGTGTCATCAAACCCGTGCCATGCTCCCTTTGTTACCACCAGGGGTCCTTGGACTCTTTAATCAATAGAGATTGATAAGAGGCCAGGCAAGGAATGCAGGCAAGATTTTATGGGGACTCCACTTGCAGCAGGCTTCCCTGATAGCTCAGTTGGTAAAGAATCCTCCTGAGTTGCAGGAGACCCCTGTTCGATTCCTGGGTCGGGAATATCCCCTGGAGAAGGGAAAGGCTACCCACTCCAGTATTCTGGCCTGGAGAATTCCACGAACTGTGTAGTCCATGGGGTCGCAAAGAGTCGGACACGACTGAGTGACTTTCACTTTCCTCTTGCAGCAGCAGAGAGCAAAGCAAGAGACAGGTGTGTGTCGGAGGGTGGGGGTGGTGAGTGAGCTGGTCCCTTAAATGGGGTGAGGGTAGGGAGCCAAATGGTAAGGTGGGCGAGTGGCTTACTGTGGTCTGCCCACACCCTTTGTGGTGCTGTGTGCAGGAATCATGCAGAGTATCCTACTTTTGCTCCTGGCCCTTCAGAAGTGGCAGTTGGATTTTGGCCTTTTTATGTGTTATTGTTCATAATTTGGACTTCCCTGGTGGCTCAGAGGTTAAAGCGTCTGCCTGGAATGCAGGAGACCCGGGTTTGATCCCTGCATCGGGAAGATCCCCTGAAGAAGGAAATGGCAACCCACTCCAGTACTCTTGCCTGGAGGATCCCATGGAGGGAGGAGCCTGGTGGGCTACAGTCCATGGGGTCGCAAAGAGTTGGACCTGACTGAGCGACTTCACTTTCACTGGCCCCACCTATGCATGCATGCAGTTATTTTTAGTCCCTTCTAGTTTATTTATATTAATATTTTTTTGCTGTACAAAGAGGTGTTTGTCCAGGTACTAGGTCTGTCTAGTCAAGGCTGTGGTTTTTCCAGTGGTCATGTATGGATGTGAGAGTTGGACTGTGAAGAAGGCTGAGTGCTGAAGAATTGATGCTTTTGAACTGTGGTGTTGGAGAAGACTCTTGAGAGTCCCTTGGACTGCAAGGAGATCCAACCAATCCATTCTGAAGGAGGTTAGCCCTGGGATTTCTTTGGAAGGAATGATGCTCAAGCTGAAACTCCAGTACTTTGGCCACCTCATGTGAAGAGTTGACTCATTGGAAAAGACTCTGATGCTGGGAGGGATTGGGGGCAGGAGGAGAAGGGGACGACCGAAGATGAGATGGCTGGATGGCATCACGGACTCGATGGATGTGAGTCTAATTTGGACTTCCCTGGTGGCTCAGAGGTTAAAGCGTCTGCCTGGAATGCAGGAGACCCGGGTTTGATCCCTGCATCGGGAAGATCCCCTGAAGAAGGAAATGGCAACCCACTCCAGTACTCTTGCCTGGAGGATCCCATGGAGGGAGGAGCCTGGTGGGCTACAGTCCATGGGGTCGCAAAGAGTTGGACCTGACTGAGCGACTTCACTTTCACTGGCCCCACCTATGCATGCATGCAGTTATTTTTAGTCCCTTCTAGTTTATTTATATTAATATTTTTTTGCTGTACAAAGAGGTGTTTGTCCAGGTACTAGGTCTGTCTAGTCAAGGCTGTGGTTTTTCCAGTGGTCATGTATGGATGTGAGAGTTGGACTGTGAAGAAGGCTGAGTGCTGAAGAATTGATGCTTTTGAACTGTGGTGTTGGAGAAGACTCTTGAGAGTCCCTTGGACTGCAAGGAGATCCAACCAATCCATTCTGAAGGAGGTTAGCCCTGGGATTTCTTTGGAAGGAATGATGCTCAAGCTGAAACTCCAGTACTTTGGCCACCTCATGTGAAGAGTTGACTCATTGGAAAAGACTCTGATGCTGGGAGGGATTGGGGGCAGGAGGAGAAGGGAACGACAGAGGATGAGATGGCTGAATGGCACCACTGACTCGATGGATGTGAGTCTGAGTGAACTCCGGGAATTGGTGATGGACAGGGAGGCCTGGCATGCTGCAATTCATGGGGTCGCAAAGAGTCGGACGTGACTGAGCAACTGAACTGAATGTAGATGAGAAGCATTAGTCTGTGTGTGTGTGTGTGTGTGTGTATTTTGGAGCTGGGAGACACTACCATCAGATTGAGATTAGCTGCTTCACATTTGAGATAGAGACCAGAGGTGGCTGAAACTAACTACGTAGGCAGCCTCTAAGTCTGAAACTTGGTCTTTTTTCCATCACAGAGGTAAATGCCATACTTTTCTTAGGGATTACTTCCTAGACAGTGTATCCTGGGGGTTATGTGCCCTTCTTAACACATTAGTCATAAACCCACACCTTCTCACCTGGTATTCCTCATAGGAAACTGTAGTTTCCAGGATACTTAGTGAATATCTTTTCCCAGATTGTGTCTTTAAGTTTTGTCTTTGCTGCTTTTGTCATGCATAGGTTTATTTTGTGTAAATGATGGTATAAATGATCCTTTCCTTTCTAATTTGTGATTTGCACTTCCTATTTAAGCTCTCTGCTGCTAAGTCTGCTAAGTCGCTTCAGTCGTGTCCAACTCTGTGCTACCCCAGAGACGGCAGCCCACCAGGCACCCCCGTCCCTGGGATTCTCCAGGCAAGAACACTGGAGTGGGTTGCCATTTCCTTCTCCATTGTGTGAAAGCGAAAAGTGAAAGTGAAGTCGCTCAGTCGCATCCGACTTCTAGCGACCCCATGGACTGCAGCCTACCAGGCTCCTCCATCCATGGGATTTTCTAGGCAAGAGTACTGGAGTGGCTTGCTATTGCCTTCTCCGTTAAGCTCTCTAGCTCCAGAGAAAACAAACCAAGTTGATCACATGGACCACAGCCTTGTGTAACTCAATGAAACTATGAGCCATGCTGTGTCGGGCCACCAAGACGGATGGGTCATGGTGGAGAGTTCTGACAAAATGTGATCCACTGGAGAAGGGAATGGCAAACCACTTCAGTATTCTTGCCCCATGAACAGTATGAAAAGGCAAAAAGATATGATACTGAAAGATGAACTCCACAGGTAGGTAGATACCCAATATGTTACTGGAGATCAGTGGAGAAATAACTCCACAAAGGATGAAGAGATGGAGCCAAAGCAAAAATAACACCCAGTTGTGGATGTGACTGGCGATAGAATTAAAGTCTGATGCTGTAAAGAACAATATTGCATAGGAACCTGGAATGTTAGGTCCATGAATCAAGGCAAATTGGAAGTGGTCAAACAGGAGATGGCAAGAGTGAGCATTGACATTTTAGGAATCAGCGAACTAAAATAGACTGGAATGGATGAATTTAACTCAAATGACGATTATATCTACTACTGTGGGCAAGAGTCCTTTACAAGAAATGTAGTAGCCATTATAGTCAACAAAAGAGTCCAAAATGCAGTACTTGGATGCAATCTCAAAAATGACAGAATGATCTCTGTTCGTTTCCAAGGCAAACCATTCAATATCACAGCGTTCCAAGCCTATGCCCTGACGAGTAATGCTGAAGAAGCTGAAGTTAAATGGTTCTTAAGAAGACCTACAAGACCTAGAACTAACACCCCAAAAAGATGTCCTTGTCATTATAGGGGACTGGATGCAAAAGTAGGAAGTCAAGAAATACCTGGAGTAACAGGCAAATTTGGCCTTGGAGTACAGAATGAAGCAGGGCAAAGACTAACAGAGTTTTGCCAAGAGAATGCACTGGTCATAGCAAACACCCTCTTCCAACAACACAAGTGATGACTATACATGGACATCACCAGATAGTCAATACCAAAATCAGATTGATTATATTCCTTGCAACCAAAGATGGAGAAGCTCTATACAATCAGCAAAAACAAGACTGAAAGCTGCTGTGGCTCAGATCATGAACTCCTTATTGCCAAATTCAGACTTAAATTGAAGAAAGTAGGGAAAACCACTAGACCATTCCGGTATGACCTAAATCAAATCCCTTATGATTATACAGTGGAAATGACAAATAGATTCAAG
This sequence comes from Cephalophus harveyi, assembly GCA_006410635.1. Taxonomy (NCBI): domain Eukaryota; kingdom Metazoa; phylum Chordata; class Mammalia; order Artiodactyla; family Bovidae; genus Cephalophus; species Cephalophus harveyi. The sequence continues at coordinate 470,569 of SJYT01026546.1, read as the reverse complement.
GGATTAGATGTGATAGAGTGCCTGAAGAACTATGGACAGAAGTTCGTGACATTGTACAGAAGGCAATGATCAAGACCATCTCCAAGAAAAAGAAATGCAAAACGGTAAAATGGTTGTCTGAGGAGGCCTTACAAATAGTTGAGAAAGGAAAAGCGAAAGGCAAAGGAGAAAAGGAAAGATAAACCCATCTGAATGCAGAGTTCCAAAGAATAGCAAGGAAAGATAAGAAAGCCTTCCTCAGTGATCAATGCAAAGAAAAAGAGGAAAACAATTAATGTGTATGCAAGTCAGGAAGCAACAGTTAGAACTGAACATGGAACAACAGACTGGTTCCAAATAGGAAAAGGAGTACGTCAAAGCTGTATATTGTCACTGTGCTTATTTAACTTATATGCAGAGTACATCATGAGAAATGCTGGACTGGATGAAGTACAAGCTGGAATCAAGATTGCCAGGAGAAATATCAATAACCTCAGATGTGCAGATGACACCACCTCTGTTTATGGCAGAAAGTGAAGAAGAACTAAAGAGCCTCTTGATGAAAGTGAAAGAGGAGTTGGCTTAAAGCTCAACATTCAGAAAACTAAGATCATGGCATCTGGTCCCATCACTTCATGGCAAATAGATGGAAAAACAATGGAAACAGTGAGAGATTTTATTTTGAGGGGCTCCAAAATCACTGCAAATAGTGACTGCAGCCATGAAATTAAAAGATGCTTGCTCCTTGGAAGAAATGTTATGACCAACCTAGACAGCATATTAAAAAGCAAAGACATCACTTTGCCAACAAAGGTCTGTCTATTCAAAGCTATGGTTTTTCCAGTAGTCATGTATGGAATAATTGATGCTTTTGAACTGTGGTGTTGGAAAAGACTCTTTAGAATCCCTTGAACTGCAAAGAGATCCAGCCAGTCCATCCTAAAGGAAATCAGTCTTGAATATTTATTGGAAGGACTGATGTTGAAGCTGAAACTCGAATACTTTGGCCACCTGATGTGAAGAACTGACTCATTTGTAAAGACCCTGATGCTGGGAAAGATGGAAGGCGGGAGGAGTAGGGGACGACAGGATGAGATGGTTGCTTGGCATCAGTGACTCAATGGACATGGGTTAGAGTAATCTCCAGGGGTTGGTGATGGACAGGGAAACGTGGCGTGCTGCCGTCCATGGGATTGCAAAGAGTCGGACATGACTGAGCAACCGAACTGAACTGAGCCCCACCTCATTGTCATAAAATTATTTTCTTCTTACACCTTCCTCTCTATGTCTCTGTCTTCTTGGAATCTTTAGTCCTGTGGCATTTTTCTAGACCCCAGGTGAGACACATTTTGGAACAAAGTATCACAGAAGGATATAATTAATGAGAAAGTTAAAGAGATCTAAATGACAGACTAAGAAGAAGTGCAATATCTATTTTATAGGGGAAGAAACAGGGGAAGAAACAGAATAAAAAAGAAGTCAAGAGGTCTCTTCCAAGATCAAAGATCAAGTAAGTACTATACAGAGCTAAAGTCATCATATTCTGTAAGTTATTGAAATTTTCTCCAACAGTCATCTCTGACCTTTCCAGGTAACTGTGTACTTATTCATTCATTCATTTACCCATCTAGCAGATTGTGGTTAGTCCCAAGAGGGATTTCCTGAAAGACAGATTGACTCCATGACTGTGTTTCCCCATCCAGTCATCCATTCATCCCTTCATCTTCCTAACACATTTTTAATGAGTTCTTGGCTCTATGCTAGGCTCTGGGATTGTATAGGTAAATAGGTATTATAGGCCCCATAGCAGGTAGGAAGTTGGTAAGGGAATAAAAATTATAACAAAGTGATAAGTATTATACTAGGAGAAGTAGGGAGTATCGTGGAAATACATGAAAAGGATCTCCAACCTTTTTCAAGGTGGCAGGGATCAGGAAATTCACAGTGCCCTGTGTTGAACCAGAGGAGATAACAAGATCACTCATTCATTCCATGCTGCTGCTGCTGCTAAGTTGCTTCAGTAGTATCCGACTCTGTGCGACCCTAGAGACAGCAGCCCACCAGGCTCCCCATCCCTGGGATTCTCCATGCAAGAACACTGGAGTGGGTTGCCATTTCCTTCTCTGATGCAAGAAAGTGAAAAGTGAAAGTGAAGTCGCTCAGTCGTGTCCGACTCCTAGTGACCGCATGGACTGCAGTCTACCACGCTCCTCCGTCCATGGGATTTTCCAGGCAAGAGTACTGGAATGGGTTTCCATTGCCTTCTCCCATTCATTCCATAGGTGGAGTCTATTATGTGCCAGGTGTTAGATGCTGGGAGTGAAGAGATGAGCATCATAGATGCTGTCCTTCCTCAGAGCCTAATTAGGGAGATTAGAAATATGTATTAAAACACTCTGGGCCTTGGGAGGACCACTGTATCCTTCATTTGACTCACACTTGTTTACTGAGTGTTTCCTGTGAGCTTTCCAAAAGTAGAAGAGAGACAGTGAATTGGACATGTTTCGAGACTTTCAGGTTCAGAGACCATTGAAAGAGTCCCTTTATGATTGTTAGTAATCTCACGAGGTAGAAGGGGTTCCAACCACAAAAGATGTACAGAAGAAACATGCCAGAGTTTAACTAAAGCAGCAGTTATTTACCTCTGGAAGTTTCAGTGAAGGTTTTATGGAAGGGATGGCATCTGGATTGAGTCTAGAAAGAAGCTTTTTTTCTCTATTACCTCATTTAATTCTTAGAACAGTTCTCTGAGGCAGAGGTTTAATCCTCATTTTATATTTGAGAAATCTGAGGCACAAAGAGGTAAAGTTCCTATTTGCCCAGGGTCACTCAGCTCAGTGGTAGAAACTAGCCTCAAACTTAAGTCCCTATCTGTAAAATTGTTACCCCTTCCTGTTGCACCCATCTCCTTGTCATATGTTTCTCTTCTGGGACACATTTTCTCAGGACACCTGATCCCAGCTCTCTACTCTGCTCCTCCCGTGGACTGAATCTTCCCAGACCCTCCATCTTAGGGTCCTACCTTCTTGCCAGGGTCTCCTTCCCCCTGGCCAGGGTCTTAAAGGTTCCTAAACCTCTGCTACCCCAAATTGTCTAAAGCTATCCCAAAGCAGGTTTAGGAATTACTGGATCCCATTAAAGAAAAATCTCAGTCTCTAAGAGCTCAAGGTTTAAAGAATTTAGATCTTTGATTAGAAGGAAGTGGCTTTGGAGCCTCATCTTAAAGCATGAGATCAGCGAGATGAACAAGATGGAAGAGCTGTTTTGGGCCAAAGGAACACTAAGAACAAAGGCATGGATCTGTAGGGCCTCAGAGAGAGGGTGTGTGTTGGGGGTGGTCTTGGTGGGCTCATCGGCTGTGTTGGGGTGAGAGCAGCCCTGCCCCTCCTCACTCCTCACTTCCTGTTTTCCGTGCTTGGCTTTCAGGGTCATGGCCTCTGCAGGACTCTACAAGCTGGATGATGGGAAGCCTCACCTGAGCAACTGCTTTCCAGCCAAAAACCTGCTTCGGACACCAGAGGAAGGTCAGGTGACTTCAAATCAGAACCTTTGCCTCACACCCAGCACCTGCTTCAGAATGTCTGTAACACCCATGTCTTCCTCTTCAACCCATTCACTAATGTTCCCGGCCCCATCCTATCCCTTCCCTTCTAATCCATCTTCCCCCCAGCAGCCTCAGAGAGTCTAATTTTTTTTTGTCCTATTTATGTATGTATTTGGGCTTACCAGGTAGCTCAAACAGTAAAAAATCTGCCTGCAATGCGGGAGACCTGGGTTCAATCCCTGAGTTGGGAAGATCCCCTGGAGAAGGGCATGGCACCCCACTCCAGTCTTCTTGCCTGGAGAATTCCATGGACAGAGGAGCCTGGTGGGCTCCAGTCCATGGGCTCACAAAGAGTCTGACATGACTGAGCAACTAACATGTATCTGTTTTAAACATGTATCTGTTTAAAATGTCTTATTTTTTGACAATTTTTCAAGATTACTTTTCATTTACTGTTGTTACGAGATATTGGCCATATTCCCCATGTTGTACAGTACATCCTTGAGCCTAACTTACGCCCAGTTCTATTCTACCCCATGCCCAGGAGTACCTCCCACCTCTGCATGGCCCCTCCATCCCTCTTCTCTGCTTGGAACCACTAGTTTGTTCTCTCTGTCTGTGAGTCTGCTTCTTTAATTTTTTTACTCACTAGTTCGTTGTATTCTTTAGAATCTATCTATAAGCAATATCTTATATGGGCAGTTTTTCTCTTTCTCTGTCTGACTTATTTCACTTAGTATAATGCCCTCAGGGTCCATCCATGTTGTTGCAAATGGCAAAATTTCTTTTTAATGGTTAAGTAGTACCCCATTGTATATATGTCCCACAGATTTTATCTGTTCATCTATTGATGGACGCTTAGGTCGTTTCCATGTCTTGGCTGCTGCTTTGAACACTGGGGCATGTTTTTGAATTGGTAACTTTGATTGTTTACATTTATTTGTTTATTTTTGGTTGTGCTGGGTCTTTGTTGCTGCTTGGACTTTTCTCTAGTTGCAGTGCGTAGCGGCTGCTCTTTGTAGTAGTGTGTGAGCTTCTCATTGCAGCAGCTTCTCTTGTTACGGAGCACGAGTTCTAGGGTATGTGGGCTTCCGTAGCTGCAGTGCATGGGCTCAGTAGCTGTGGTTCCCAGGCTCTAGAGCACAGACTCAATAGTTAGGGCGCACGGGCTTAGTTGCTCCATGGCATGTGGGATCCTCCCAAACCAGGGATCAAACTGGTGTCTCCTGCACTAGGAGGTAGATGCTTTACCACTGAGCTACGAAGGACGCCCAGTGACTTTGTCTTTTTTGGATATATACCCAGGAGAGGAATTTCTGGATCATATGGTCGTGCTATTTTTAATTTTTTGAGGAACCTCCATAATGTTTTCCGCTGTGGCTGCACCGGTTTCCATGCCCACTAACAGTGTACAGAGGTTCTCAGGGAACCTTCTAATGTACACCACAGTGTTCTCATCTGTTCAGTGAATTCTCACTGCTGTTCCTTTACCTTTCTGTTCTACCCCATGCCTTGATTTATGCCCTGTTTCATAGTGTTCTATTTTGACATAGCTTTTTAAAAGAATTGTTTATTTTTTGATAGAAGGATAATTGCTTTACAGAATTTTGTTGTTTTCTGTCCAACCTCAACATGAATCAGCCATAGGTATACATATATCCCCTCCCTCTTGAACCTCCCTCCCATCTCCCTCCCCATCCCACCCCTCTAGGTTGGTACAGAGCCCCTGTTTGAGTTTCCTGAGACATACAGCAAATTCCCGTTGGCTATCTATTTTACATATGGTAATGTAAGTTTCTGTGTTACTCTATCCATACATGTCACCCTCTCCTCCCTTCTGCCCATGTCCATGAGTCTGTTCTCTATTCACATAGTTTTTTACCATTTGCCTGGAATGTTCCGGCCCTCATTCCAGTTGTCCAGACTCCTCCCATCCCACAGGCTCAGCTTGTCTCCCACATCTTCCAGTAAGCCGTGTCCAGCTCCTCTAGCCCTCGGTGCCCATCTTCTCTTGTGAGCCATCTTCCTTTCTGTGTTTCTTATTTGATGTATAGTCATATTCTGCCTAGCTCCTAAATAAAGTGGCTTAAACTTGACTCTGCTAAATAGTTTTTCAACCATTTATCTAATTAACGGCTCCCCTGGAGCAGGGACCCCTCCTAATGCTGAGCAGAGTCCTGCACATGGAACACTGCTGACAAGTGTGGTTTCACTGGATTGGATTTATTGCTTTGAAAGTGTAGAGCAAGGAAAAAGTACCTCTAGCTTACCCTGGATGGAATGGCTTGCTCGTCACTCTATACGTGGAAGAACCATGTACAGTGGAAGAACCTTCTCCTTCAGCTTGCCCTCCCCACTTCTCTTGAGTGATTTTTCTTTTCACATAGGACCTTCTTTGGCCACTTAGTTGTTTAAAACTCTCCTGTGGAGCTGTCAGTAAGAATTCATGATTTCACTCCCACACTCCCTCACACACACATAGATGGACAGAGAAGTAAATATAGCTGTATATATCTTCATGTGTTAGTATACATATGTATATTTCCTGGCCCATGGAGGGCGATAATACCTCAGTTGCAAAGGGATGCTTGGCACCTTAGTGTTGGTTTCTAAATACCATTCTCCAATAAAAGAAGCCAGGGCTTCTCAGGCAAAAAGTTGTTTCTAGGGCTGAGTCAGAAAAAAATACACTTTGAGCCAGAAAATAAAGCAGTGCTCAGAAAAACAATGGGGGCAATTTGAAAGGAGATAGGTGCCAACCTGAGGAAATGCCCAGTGGGCAAAGCTGGAACAGTATGAGCAGCAAAATAAATAAAGGTAAAATTGGGTTGTAATCTGTAGAATAAGTTTTAATATACAGTCATGATCTCATACAACATAATTAAACTCTGATTACATAAATAAGTGGGGGAGAAGAGCAGCTCTTCCTTACAATAGAGTTCTAGTTAATAAATGTAGAAGGAATGAAGGAAATAGAAAATCACTATCAAAACATCACAATAATAATTTTTACAGGCAAGAAGCTCTACAATGTTCTTTAGAGAAATAGAACCAGTAGAATATGTGTGTCTCTCTGTATGTATATCCTGCATGTTTTGTTTTCATATACATATATGTGTGTATATATGTGGACAAACACACATAGATAAATTATATATTTCAAGGAATTGGTTTATGAAATGTGGAGGCTGGCAAGTCTGAAATCTGTAGGACAGGCAGGCTGAAAACTCAGGTTTTCATGCTCATGCTGCAGTCTTAAGGCAAAATTTCTTCTTCCTTTGGGAAGCCTGTTTTTTTGCTTTTAAAATCTCAGGTGAATGGATAAGGCCCACACATTATCCATGGATCATTTCAGGTACTTAAAGTCAACTGGTTGTCAGAAACACCTAGATTAGTATTTGATTGACTAACTGCTTACCATAGCCCAGCCAAGTTGACACATGAAATTAACCATCATAGATGCTAGAATTCATGGGTTGAAGTATGATGAAAAACAGGTTATTTGCATAGTCTTGAGCTGTCTTTATTAATTTCAGAGGGACTTCTTAGTAGAGTAACTAAGCTGACACCACCTTGGCTGAGTGATCAAAATTAACATCACCAGTAATAAGACATAATTGGCATCATGTGTGCTCTGATAGGTTGTGCTGAGGAGGCCACAGCACCACTTCTTGCCAAAGTGCAAGGCCTTTAGTCTAAATTATGGGGGAGAAAAATCAAACAAACTCAAATTGAGAGACATCTTATAAAGCAATTGACTATTGATTGGTACTCTTCAAAAGTGTCAGGATCACACAAGAAAAATAAAGACTGCAGAACTGTCACGGATTAGGGGAGACGAAGGTGATGTGACAGCTAAATGAAATCTGAGTTCTTGGATAGGACCCTGGAACAGAAAGAGAGCATTAGTGAGAAAACTGATGAAAGTCAAATAAAGGCTGTAGATTAATTACTAATACTATGCCATTGCTAATTTCTTGGCTTAAGCCATTGCACTATGATTATATACGATGTTGCCATTCGGGAAACTGGGTGAAGGCTGTACAGGAGCCCTGTGTTACTTTTACAGCTTTTCTGGAAGTCTAAAATTATCCCCAAATGACATTTACAGGTGGGGGGAAACCTTCCTATGGACAGATACTCTTCCTGCTAAAAGCCTACTGCATTAGAACCTACACTCCTTATTCTGGTCCTCAAGACCTTTCAGATCTGACTCTGCTGACCTCCTCAGCCTCATCTCTTTTCCTTCATGTCCATCTCCCGACACATTCCTTCCTGGGTGTGTGGGCAGTTTTGGCACCAGCTCAGGCTGGCGTGTTCAAGAGTCTGGACTGCTGGGATAGGACAAAGGTCCATGTGCTAGATGAGGGCAGCCCTGGGAAATGAGTGCCTGGGCTGTCGGGCCCCGGGTGGGAATAGGAACTGGCTCACATCAGGCATAGGGCAGAAGCAGCATCCAAAAGCCAGGATTAGCAGCAGTACTCCGGTGAGCCAAGGCAAGCACCTGAGGCGGGGAATGGGCTATGTGGCAGGGAAACGGTGGTCAGAGGCACCAAGCTGTTCCCCACAGCTCTGTGCTGTTCTTTGCAGTCCCAATCTTTCAGGCCTCTGAGTACTTTTTGTGCCCTTTTCTCTGCCCAGGCTACTTAGTTTTTCCCTCTTCACCTGGTCAGCTTTCAACATACAAGACCTAGCTCATCCCCTAGGCTGGTAGCTCCCCACTCTAGGCTGCACAGCACTCTTTACATTTATTGAGCACCTTTGAATCCTCAGTCATATTCTTTTCCATAGTCCCAACTCCTGCCACAAAGTCAGTGCTCAGAAAAGGTCTGAATGGATGATTGTTGCGGGGGGCTGTGGCTCAGGGTTCATTCAGTCACACTCAGTGCGGTAAGCTCTGCGTAGGCCTTGGGAACATTGAGATGAATGAATCAGAGCCTGTATTCTCATGGAGCTTCCATTCTAGATGGCAAGACAGGCAATAAACAAGTGAACAATGATAGATATTGAACAATGAAGAGTGAACAATGACCAGTATCTGTCCCTAGGAAGGTTTCCCCCACCTGTAAATTTTCATTTGGGGATAATTTTAGACTTCCAGAAAAGCTGTAAAAATAAAACAGAGTTCCTATACAGTCTTCATCCAGTTTCCCTAATGTTAAATGAATAAATTACTGATGAAGGAGAGAACAGATTCTAGAATGTTGTCACAATTTTTATTGGATAGGCTTAGTAGTGAACCTCATATTCACTTTACTTGTGTACAATTTCTAGTTCTTTCTACAGTTAGTTAGTTAGTTAGTTAGGTCGCTCAGTTGTGTCTGACTCTTTGCGACCCCATGGACTGTAGCCTACCAGGCTCCTCCGTCCATGGGATTCTCCAGGCTCTTTCTACAGTGGACGTGTATTATTGAGTCTTTTTAAAATGGCAGCTGTCCTTTGATTTTTTTTTTTATCCTGAGCTCCTAACATGACCTTTGCCTTGTAACGATAGAATTCAGGGTAAGGTCCAGGAAGATGGAACCCCCTGAGTTGGTGTCACACAATGGACTTTACCCAAGAGATAACAAATGGTGCAGTAACTAGCTGGCCCAGGAAAAAAGGATCTGCTTAACTGAGGATAGTCAGGGAAGGCTTCACAGAATAGGAAATACTTCATCTGCAATCATGAATGAACCGTTAAGAGTTCAAAGGCAAAAATGTGGAGGAAAGAACTGGGCAAGTCAGTCTACACTTTTGAGTCTTTGCCTTTTTGTCTGTAAAACGGGGGCAATAGCATGTTTCATTGGGTTTGGGGGCCAATTAAATAAGACGGGTATATAGATGTTCCCCTGCCCCCCCGCAGCCCCAGTTGTGGCACAGTATCTGGTGCATATTAGGTAATGAGCTAATTTTCATTTTTGCATTAAAGATAAACATTCTCGAAGGGCACTAGTTTTGGCTTTGAAGGAGTTTACTCCTGTTCACATCTTTTCACTGTTCGCATCTTTTCACTGTTTGCATCTTTTCAGCAGGCCGAGGACACTGGCTAGTGGCTCGGAAAGGTAGCCTCAAGAAGAAGCCCAAGAATGTGGCTGAGACAACAGCTGAAGGTCAGCAAGGCCAGAAGGTTTCTTTTGAGTTTGGAGGGAAGAAAGGGTCTCGACAGGAAAACCGAGCGGACACTCCTGGACAGGTGCTGGACCTGGCTTTTCTGGTGAGAGTGAATGCATTCTGGAAGGGCTGGCAGCACCAGCTGATGACTGTCTTGGTTGGGGTGGGCAGTGGCAAGGACTTGGCCTGCTTCCCTCTGGTACGGTTACCTCCCATCCATCCCAAACCATTCTCATGGGCTTGGCAAATGGAGTGTAGCCAAGATGCTGAAGGGACCCAGAGCTTTCTTTATATGTAAAGTTTTCTTTACATCCACTTTGTGAGATAGGTGTTATCATCCCTGTTATATTGTTGCCATTGTGCAAATGAGAAAACTGAGGCCCTAAGAAGTAATGTGCCTTGGCCAAAGTTCCTCAGTTAGTAATTAGGACTCTAGTCTACCCTGGATTAGAACTACTCAGAATTAAAACTCTGGTCTATTGACTGTAAAGCCTGTGCCTTTACATTTTATCAGGTAAAAAGTCTTCATTGAGCCAGAGAGACAAAGCAGTAGGTCAGGGTAAACAGTAAATTTAAAAATCCTATTCCAGCACCCTGCTGGCTCAGTTGGTAAAGAAGCTGCCTGCAATACAGTAGACCTGGGTTCGATCCCTGGGTCAGGAAGATCCCCTGGAGAAAGAAATGGCAACCCACTCCAGTATTCTTGCCTGGGAAATCCCATGGACTGAGGAGCCTGGCAGGCTACGGTCCATAGGGTCACAAGAGTCGGATGCAACTTAGCAACTAAACCACCACCACTATTCCAGCACAGAGTAGGGTGTAAAGGCTTCTACTCTGCTCTGGGGAGACTCTCTAGGGGCAGGGAAACTAGGGAGCCTCACACACCACTACCTTTGTCCTTGGGGTTTAGTGTCTGGCTGAAAGCCAAGGATGCCAACTAGATATACCTAGTGTCTGGGTCAGGCTTTACAAAGAGGACTGGGATGGTAATTTTTATTTACTCTGTGCAATGCCTCAGTGGCTTTTCACAGAAAGACCTATTTTGTAAACCAGTATTAATGTGTGGTCCAATGCTCATAGCTTCCCAAAAGAACTCCCTGGCAGCTTACTTAGTTCCCAGACTCTGCTTATGGTTCCTGCACAGATCAAATGTTGAAAGAGAACTTTAAGGAGGCATCTCACCTCAAGGTGGGTAGCATAGGCTTTTTGCAGAATACTGTGGAGTTTCTTTGATTGTTAGGTCCACTTCTCATTAGGGATGAGGAAGATTGAAGCAGCAGTGCTGAGAAGGGGCAGAACCACTTCCCATAGTGCTCTTCTTTTCCCCTTTATTTTCAGCATTTCAACAGATCCACATTGAGATCACTTGTTACAATTCTGAAATGGCTGCTGAAACTCTGGTCATCACATTTAAAGCATGACATCCAGAGGTAGAAAAGGGAACGTCACTGTCTTGTATTGATTTTTAAATATAAGCAGCTTCCCAGAACTGGCCTCCTACCCCCAGAAACTTGCATCTTATTGGCCAAACAAGTCCCAGCAGTCACTGGATAGGGGACCATGACCACCATGCTTGGATTAGAGAAAGTCAAGACTTAGCCTGTAGAGCTGGGTTTGAAGGATACATCTAGCTAGAGAAATGTGAATAATATTGGGTTCTTTCACAAGGAGAAGTAGAGAAGTGGCTTTAGAGAAATGAGCTAACAATGTCTGGTATAGTGGTTTCTCTCCACCCTTTTCTTTCTTCTCATCCTCTGTGTGTGTCAGATACAGCAGTTTTTGTAAAATTGCCATCAGCCCTCTGCCAAAAAACCTCTTGACAGCTTTCCATTGACTGTGGGCTAAAAAAGCCACAATCCTTTGCAGAGCCACCATGAATCCGCACGATCTAATGAGTGTGTCCATAACCTTACCTACCTGTTTTTCATTCTCTCAGAAACACCTTGCTTTCATTTGCCTTAATAGCATTCACAGACCCTGCCACCCACTTTCATGGGATCAACTCCTACTTAGCACTCACGGTATTGGCTGAACTATTCCTCAGATAGGTACTTCTTCACTAAGATAAGGATCTCCCGTTACTGTCTCCCAGTGGCTTCTTGAATTTCTCCTTTAAAATACTTACTGTATTTGTAAATACTTGCTTGCTCATTGGCTTCTGTGCAGTTTTAAGCTTTATGAGGGCATGAAATACTTCTACTTTTCTTTGTTGTCTTTTAAGTTCCAAGTTCCATGCCTAACCATAAAAGGCACCATAACTAAATGATTAACTGAAGGAAGGAATGAGGTTTGGTTAAATAGAAATAGCAACTTCAAAGTTGAGATTTTTCTTCTACCTTTTCATTGTGAAGGACAATATATGGTAGTCCTAAGAGTGCAGTGTTTAGTGATTACAGATTTGGATTCAAATCATAGATCCATCACTTATTGGCTGTGGAACCTTAGGGAAGTCATCTTCTCTCTCTTAGCCTTATTTTTCTCATTTATGAAGAGATATATTCCCTTATGTCGAAGAGTTTAGTTAGGATTAGGAGAAAGTCCTTTTTTTTTTTTTTTTTTTGGCCACACTTAGTGGCCTATAGGCTCTTTAGTTCCACAGCCAGGGATCAAACCTGCACCCTTTGCATTGGAAATACAGAGTCTTAATCACTGGACCACGAGAGAAGTCCCAGGAGAAAGTTCTTGATGTATTTAGCATGACATATGGCCCAAAGTAGTGCTGGCCCAAAGTAGTTTATAAATCTTTGGCGAATAAATGAATGGATGAGCAAACACAAAAGTTATGACAAGTGTTTTGGTAATGCCCCAGAAATAAAGATTTTATTCTAAGAACCAGTTAGAGGAACTAGAGCTCTGAAAAGACAGAGAAGGAACAGAGAGGAATGCGGCCTCCTAAGAGCCGCATAAAGTCTGTGTTTCCACCCCCATCTTACATACGAGAAACGGAGATGGGAGAGCCGAGGTGGCAGCTTGATTCTGGGCAGCTCCAAAGCCTGTTCTTCCACTGTACCAGGCTGCCCTCCTCAGCAGGGAGTCATTTGTTGTCTTGGCCAATTATATGAGCTTTGCTGGGGCCTTGAGTGCTGATTCTTTGTATTGTGTTGCAGCTGAAGCACCACTGTGTGAAGGATCCATCAGACCTCTGCAACATTAACGTGAGCGGCCTGAAGTTCTCCAAGGTACGACTAGCCAGAGGTGTGACTGTGGTGAGCTGCACCTGAGGTGGCTCCTGTCTGATTGACCAGCATAACTTCCAGAGTCTCTGGGAACTGGGAATCTGGGCATAGGAAAGAGGAGAGTCACACAGGGACTCACTGGGTGGAAACAACATTCACAGACACTGTCTTTTGCTATAGATTTGGTATTGCCATTATCCCATGTGAGGTGAGTTAAAGGAAATATATAACCTTATGGAAGTGGTTTGAATGTGCATAGAATTTTATTGGGGTATGATTCATTGTGTGCAGAGAGTTCCCATCAGAAGAGCCTACAGGAGAAATTTCTCTCAGGTTTCAGTGCCAGGAATGGTATTGGTTCTCCCAAGATGCTGATAACTGGTTTGTTTGGTTTTTTTGAACATGGCATGCTGGGTCTTTCCTGAGCAACTATCGAACCTGTGCCCCCTGCATTGGGAGGGTGGAGTTTTAGTCACTCGAACTCCAGGGAAGTCTTGGTTTGTTCTTAACTCACAGACTCCGTGACTTATATAATAAGTCATGTTTGTTTCCTTGCACTGGCTAATGGGTAGCTTGGAGCTAGATTTCTGGCCTGCCATCCCCAGTATATATATATTATAGCACATATTTTTGATTTGTAGGCCTTCCATGGCATATAAAGAGATTGCTTGTAGAATGCCACACAGAAATTAAAATGTATCAACGTCAGTAAATCTCAAAAGATCTGTGTATCTCAACACAAATGAGTCTTAAACATGTGGTGTTGAGTGAAGAAAGCAGGTTGCAGAATGGTATCTACAGTATGATGGCACTTAATATAAAATTTTAAAACATGTGAATAATAACTATATATGGCTTGTGGATACACATACATATAATACAAGTATTAAAGAGATGTGGGATAATCACCAATTCAAGATAGCTGTATTTTATGAGAGGGAGGGTAGGGATATGTTACAGGGATATCAACTCTCTATAGTGTTTTATTTCTTTAAAGAAATTTGAAGCAGAAACGGCATAATATTCAGACTTATTAAAGCTGGATAGTGGTTACATGGGCCTTCAGAGTAACACTTACCACACTTTGCTGACTATTTGAATTATTTCATAATAGGAAAATAAAAGAAGCAGAAAAGCCCTTCCTGGCATCAGCAAGTAAATGCTCCTGTTCTTAACCCTCAAAGTCTTTGCTCCTTCTGACAGCAGCCCTGGAGCTTCATTCAGCAAGGCCTCCAGGCAGGGAACTAATCTTGTGTTCTTTGAAATGCCCTTTCACAGGCTAAGGAAAAGGATTTCAAGCATTTTAATTCAGTGATTTACATCAATGCCTCAGAAAACCTGCTTCCTCTAGGTAAGTTTTCTTCCTGAAAACCACCTCCTGTTTCCTGGCTGCCGGTCGTTCATGTTAGAAGTTGCCTGTCTGTTCACCTGTAACGCCATACATCTTTTTTTTGGAGTGCAGTGAGCTGGGTGTGGGAGAACACACAGACCTGGATTCCAGCCCAGAGCCAGCACTACCTACGCAGAACTCTTCTCTGTGAGCTGCCGCTTCTCTCTGTAAATGGAGATGATCCCCTTCCCTTCTTCCTCCCTAAGGCAGGATACTTCGTAGACGCAGACAGGATCAGTACAGTCAGCCCTCCATGTCTGTTTTCCACATCTATGGATTCAACCAAACAAGGATATAAAAAATTTAGAAAAAATTCCAAGAAGTTCCAAAAAGTAAAATTTGAGTTTGCCATGCACTGGTAACTATTTGCATAGCATTTTTATTTTATTTACAACCACTTACAGAACATGCTTCCTTGGAGGCTCAGTTGGTAAAGAATCTGCCTGCAATGCAGGAGACCTGGGTTCGATCCGTGGATTGAGAAGATGCCCTGGAGGAGGGCATGGCAACCCACTCCAGTATTCTTGCCTGGAGAACCCCCATGGACAGAGGAGCCTGGCGGGCTGTGGTCCATATGGAATCACAGAGTCGGACATGACTGAGCGACGCAGCACAGCACAGAGCATTTACCTTATGTTCAGTATTAGTAATCTAGAGATGATTTAACGTGTGCAGGAGGCTCTGTGCAGGTTATATGCAAATACTACATCATTTTATACAAGGCCCTTGAGCTTCCACAGATTTCAATGTCCTTGGTGGTGATGCAAGATGGAGGTGGAGGTTGGGGATTGGGGTAGGGGGTGTGTATGTAGGTGTGGGTGGTCCTGGAACCGATCTCCTACCCATACCAAGGGACTGTATGTAAAAAGTTTTTAAGTCCCTGAGAACTCCTAAAGTAAAGTCGCTCAGTCGTGTCCGACTCTTTGCGACCCCATGGACTGTAGCCTACCAGGCTCCTCCCTCCATGGGATTCTCCAGGCAAGAGTACTGGAGTTGGGTGCCATTGCCTTCTCCAGGGGATCTTCCCAACCCAGGGATCGAACCCGGGTCTCCTGCATTCCAGGCAGACGCTTTAACCTTTGAGCCACCAGGAGTGTAAAGCCCTCTTGTTTGTTCAGCAGATCCACAGCGACCCCTGCTGGGTGTCAGGACAGTATGACTTTGGCTTTTAGCAATCAGTGTGTCCAGTTTTCTGTTCTGAGCTCAATTATAGCAGGATACGGTAAGTGCAACGATAGAGGGAATCAGAAAATCAACTGGGCCATCAGCTGGGTCTCAAGTGTCAGAAGATACTTGTGAGAAAAGGATTATGTAAGCTGAGACTTAAAACACGAATAGGAGTGACTCAGAAGGTGAGAAGGCATTTCGGGCCAACAGAACAACAGATGGGGGGCAGCAGTGCCCGATCAGGGACCCTGAAGAAGCTTTGTATGTGTGCAAGAGGTATAGGCAGGGGAGAATGGAGACTAGGAAGGTGGGCAAGGGGCCCCATATTATCAGGGGCACTGAGTGACATGGACTTAACTCTGCAGGCAAAAGAGAACCTTGGAAGGCTTTGAAATAGAGACTCAGTAGTGGCTGTGAGGAGCATGGATTGTAAGATGGGAGCCAGGAAACCTGGCAGATGGTTGCATTTTTCCAGGAGAGGGGAGGTGAAGCCTCAGCTGGGGCTGTGGCCATAAGGGTAGAGGGGATTGAGAGAGACAGAGAGAGAGAGGAGGTAGAAATAAACCAGACGTGGTAACTAAGGGGCATGTAAAGAAAGAAAAGAACCAAGGGGATTTACTAAGACAGACAGCAGTATAGGAAAGGCAGGTTTAGGGAGAAATAGGATGAATTCAGTTTTGAATGCATGGAGTTTGAAGGGTGTTTTTAAAGAAGTGTGTGACAAAGTCCCTGTCCTTGAGGAAACAGTGTGGTCTCGCAGGAGCCTGAGTTTGAAAACAAAGGCCAGCAGGCATATGGAAAGATGCTCAACCTCACTAATAAATAAAAGAGCATCCAAAAACTATTTTATGTGTATCAAATGTTGACAGAAATGAGGACTGATGACTGCCAGCATTGGTAGGGAAATGGGTATTCTCGTATTTAAGTAGAATAAATTGGTACAACATCTTTGGAAGGTAGTTTGGCAATGTCTGTTAACATAGTCTAGTAATTCCACTCCCCAAAATTTATTCTACAGAAACAAACTTGAACAAGGATGTTCATTGGAAATACCCTGAAAGCACATGTTTTTATTTGACTCTCTAGAACATTCCAACTCACAAAACCAATGTAGGCCACACTTGACACCAGGTTCACTTAGAAGGCTCTGGGTAATTCCCCACGTATGCCAGCAGCACAGCATCAGCAGTTCATGTTCAATGGAATCCTCAGGGCAGTTCCTGAGCAGTTCATGTAGCTGTTCACGTAGCCATCCGTGAGCCACTGGCCGCTCTCAGTGGGTTGATGCCAGCACTCTGGCTTGGAAGCCTTATTCACCACAGGAGCAAATAGCTGTTGTTACACTCCATAGACAAGGTCCCCAGAGTTCCTAAAAAGGACATGGCCAATCATAGGAGTGCCCCCACACAGAGAACCCCAAAGTTATGGCACCCCCTTCAGATAGGTATAGTTCATTTTTAGTTTTTCCTAGTCCAGATATGACTTACCAACCTGGGGTCATTTTTACCACAGCAGTTTTGCTTAATAACACAGTTACTGTACCATTATTTTTCAGGTTACCAATGGAAGAGGGCTAGATAGTTAACTCAAGGTCCAGTTCTAAGCAGAAGGGGAAGTGTTCTTAACCTTTTATTCAGATAATCTAGCCACTATCCCTAGGGGTATGGTTAAATAAAATAGGGTATGTCTATACTGTAGAACATAATTCAGACATTATGCATATCTGTATGTTTTGACTTAGAACATCTTTAAATCATATTGTTAAGGGGAAAAAAAAGCAAGTCACAGTACAATGTGTGTAGTATGAGTCCCTTTTTGTAGAAAGAAGTGTGTGTGTGTTTCAGTATACACATAAAAAGTCTAGAGTATCATATGTGAAACTTTGAATAGTTATCTCTCGGTATTGAGATTAAAAGGAACTTTTATTTTTCTTTTTTTTTTAAAAAAAACTTTGGTGGAAATGTTTACTTTTATAATCAGAAATAATAAGGATCTTTTTTTTAAATGGGCTTTGGAGTTAGATTCAGTTCTTGATCTTTCCATTTAGCAATTCTATTTCTAGCAAATCACTTAGCCTGGTTGAGCCTTGGGTTCCTCAGCAGTGGAATGGAAGTAGTAATCACTCTTTTTCAGAGTTGTTAGAGAGTAAGAGTCCCTGTAAGTAAAGCACTTTACACAATGCTGGGCCTAACCCAGTGGGAACCCAGTAAATGACCACTATTTTATCTTTCTCTTATGTCTTTTACAAGTTACAGTTTCCCTCTTTCTCCTCCCTCTTTAGAGGCATTTCACACGTTTCCAGTCTTAAAGGAACTAGAGCTCGCATTTAACGGCATCAAAACAGTCTACGTGAAATACGGAGACTTTAAGTCCTTGGAAGTAAGTTGGAGGTAGGGAGTTTTTGGTGCCCACCTGTTTCCCTGTAAGGAATGGGTGTAAGGAGTCTACTGATCATAATTTTTGGGAAGGATATCTCTGGGCCTTTATAGCTACCTTGCTTCAGGTGGTCCTCTGGGGAGGGTGGTGGAGTTGGTGGTGATGATAAGGGAGTGGGTTGGTGGAGGTGATGGCAACTGGATGAGAATTCATTATACCTATGCCCATGGTGCCTGGTCTTGGAAAACAAATGCCAAAGTAGTCTGTCCAGGAGACTGAGTTTAAATAGAATATTTTAGGAAAGAGAATTTGAGGGGTGATCTGGATCCATGGGGGTTGAGGCATGGGGGTTAAGTGCTAGGCACAGCAGACTGGCCCAGCTGAATGAGAGGTGTTGTGAACTTATTCCTGAGACCCACCCTGGTATGAATCAGCCAGATTGGTTCTAATGAGCTTGGATAAGGTTATGGGCCATAGACTCAGGGATGAGTGTGAAATAAAACAGGGTCTCTCTAAGTTCTATAGCAGACTCTTGACATCTGTATATCCACAGCTGTTTTGTATTTGAAAATATTTTTTAAAATTACACTCTTCTTGGAAATCTTTCTCTTAGATTTCCCATAGTCATGCATCTTCTATACATGTTCTCATACTTCAAGTTAATCACCTATCAGCATCTATGAAAACTTTAGGGTAATTTTGTTTCACAAAAAAGCAAAGCTTTTGTCACCACTTGAGAATCTGCGTGCACAGAGAGTAGAGAACAGCAGAGCTAGATTGAGGTGTGGGGCAGGCACCTGGTCAGGCTCACTCACTAAGTAAAGGGCTCTTCCTTACATGTTGGCCTTCTAGAAAAGCTTCAGAGTCACACCTCAGCAAAATGTCTGCATGTCATGATCCTTGGGGTTTACCTTAAAGAACTGGTAACTTAAATTATTTAATGTACAAACATCAAGAGACAGCCATTCTTCATAAAAACCTCATTTGACCCAGTCTGACCAGAGAGAAACCTTCCACAAGAGTGTACTTTTAAGAGTTACATGCCAAAGTTTTAAGGTGTTTTAACCACCTGGGATGGTGATCTTCCTGAAGTAGATTATACATCCTTGTATTTTTAAAGCATGCTATACTGAATGTAATGGTACCTTTTCTCCACGGTTTCCAGTCATATTGAGGCTCACAGTGCTTTACTATGATTTCTGACAGGAGTGGTTCTCATACTTACCCAGGAAGTGAAGTTCTTGAAAGTCCAATAAAACAAGGAGAGAGAGAGAAAAAAAATTTACAACAACTCATGCAGTTTTGTGCTAGGTTAAAAAATATGTTATACCAGAGTTTATTATCAGTTCAGTTCAGTTCAGTCGCTCAGTCGTGTCCGACTCTTTGCGACCCCATGAATCGCAGCACGCCAGGCCTCCCTGTTCATCACCATCTCTCGGAGTTCACTCAGACTCACATCCATTGAGTCAGTGATGCCATCCAGCCATCTCATCCTCGGTCGTCCCCTTCT
>SJYT01026546.1:384516-447591 GCA_006410635.1 Cephalophus harveyi | reverse complement strand
GTCAGCTCTTCGCATGAGGTGGCCAAAGTACTGGAGTTTCAGCTTTAGCATCATTCCTTCCAAAGAAATCCCAGGGCTGATCTCCTTCAGAATGGACTGGTTGGATCTCCTTGCAGTCCAAGGGACTCTCAAGGGTCTTCTCCAATACTACAATTCAAAAGCATCAATTCTTCGGCACTCAGCCTTCTTCACAGTCCAACTCTCACATCCATACATGACTACTGGAAAAACCATAGGCTTGACTAGACGGACCTTAGTTGGCAAAGTAATGTCTCTGCTTTTGAATATGCTATCTAGGTTAGTCATAACTTTTCTTCCAAGGAGTAAGCGTCTTTTAATTTCATGGCGGCAGTCACCATCTGCAGTGATTTTGGAGCCCCCCAAAATAAAGTCTGACACTGTTTCCACTGTTTCTTTGACAAAACAGACCTTTGTTGGCAAAGTAATGTCTCTGCTTTTTAATATGCTGTCTAGGTTGGTCATAACTTTTCTTCCAAGGAATAAGTGTCTTTTACTTTCATGGCTGCAATCACCATCTACAGTGATTTTGGAGCCCAGAAAAATAAAGTCTCTCACTGTTTCCACTGTTTCCCCATCTATTTGCCATGAAGTGATAGGACCAGATGCTACGATCTTAGTTTTCTGAATGTTGAGTTTTAAGCCAACTTTTTCATTCTCCTCTTTCACTTTCATCAAGAGGCTCTTTAGTTCTTCTTTGCTTTCTGCCATAAGGGTGGTATCATCTGTGTATCTGAGGTTATTAATATTTTTCCTGGCAATCTTGATTCCAGCTTGTGCTTCATCCAGCCTGGCAACTTGCATGATGTACTCTGCATATAAGTTAAATAAGCATGGTGATGATATACAGCCTTGATGTACTCCTTTCCCTCTATGGAACCAGTCCATTGTTCCATGTCCAGTTCTAACTGTTGCTTCTTGACGTGCATACAGATTTTTCAGGAGGCAGGTCAGGTGGTCTGGTATTCCCATCTCTTGAAGAATTTTCCACAGTTTGTTGTGATCCACACAGTCAAAGACTTTGATGTAGTCAATAAAGCATAAGTAGATGTTTTTCTGGAACTCTCTTGCTTTTTTGATGATTCAACAATTTGGTGAATACCAGCTAGTCTCTGAAGACAGCTTAAGTGTTAGCTGCTATGTGAAGCCTGTCTGGAGCCCCTGGTAGAGGTCAAACATCTATGCTAGTAGCATTGCTACTTAACAGACTCACATTATGTATCTAGCTGCCCGACTAGGCTGTGAGCTCACACAGGGCATGGATTGGTTCACAGTAAGCCTTCAATATACAGGCCTTGAATGAAGGGATGGTGATGACCATGACAGGCATCATTAAGCATTTACTGTGTTCTAAGCTCTATGCTAAAGGCTTTTCCTACACAGTTTCTCATAAAAATCCATTATTATTTCTGCTTTATAGATAAGGAAACTCAGCTTAAGTAATTTGTCCAATATCACAGTTAGTCAGGACATAAAGCCAGGTCTATGAGGGGTATCAGTTAATTACTGCAGTGGAATCAAACCAAACCCAGCCCTCCTCCGACAGTGACCTACAGTCAGTTGTGTTTATGTGCGATTGACTGTGTTTCACTGAAGTGGTAGACTAGAAACCTTGCCCCTCACCAGCTGTATAAGATGCTGAAACTGGCCCCATTCAGTAGGGGTGTGTGTGGGTGGATGTGTTACCCAATACTGCTTGCCACACAACAGGCCAATAAATCAAGAGACAAGTTGTTGGGGCACCAAATAGTGAATTTATTCAGAAAGCCAGCAAACCGAGAAGATGGTGAAGTAATGTCCCAAAGAGCCATCTTGCTTGAGTTATAATTCAGGCTTCTTTTCTACTAAAAGAGGAAGGGGTAAAGTCAAACATTTCCTGGTTTAGTCAGCCTCCTGAGGGGAAGTGTTCATTTCTTCCTTCCTGCAGTCATTCAGAGGTAGGCCTGTTCAGGAGTTTTCTAAACAGCGGAATTTTAGCTTATGGCTCATTACCTGGGAGGCAAGATTCCCAGAGATGGGCCATTACGTATAATTTAGGCAACATCCCTTTAGTGATTACCAGGTAATAAAATAAAAAAGGTTCATCCCTATTACAGAGAGGGAGGGAAGGGAGCAAAGAGCTAAAGTAGGTGTCTGGAGAGGCTCTTCTGGAAAGAAAAACTGGAGTGATACCATGTATCATAATTGCCTTTGTGTTTGCATAGAGAAACTCAGTTTCCTGGCTGGCCCCCTAACCCAAGTTGACTATATCATGAATCTTGGTGGCTAGTTAGAATGCGCTTTGTGTTGAGGTGACAGTTTGGGTCATTGTCCTCATAAGCCAGTTCATTTCAGCTGCTTATTTTATGTGCACCTACTGTCCCAGGGCCTATGCTAGATTACAGTGACAAGGCGCTTCACCTCAGAGAGTTTATAGCCTAGCCTACCGCTGTGCACCAGGACCTGCTCGTTTGACACATCCATGTACCAAAATCTCTAGTCCTCAGCCTTATATCCCGTTATCACAGTTACCTGGCTGCCTATAAGAAAGACCTTGGAAGCAGTCTAGATAAAGCACTCAAAGTCAGAGGAGGGAGAGAGTCCATCTGGCTGGGAATGAAAAAAGCTTTCAGAAGGAGGGAGCTTTTGAACTGGCCTTTTAGGGCTTGGATTTTGATACATAGAAAGAGCGCATTCCTGAGTGAAAAGCTCAAGCAAAGATTTCTGGATGGGGTGGGGCAAGGAATAGGGAGGAGTCACTTTGGCTAGCACCACGGGATAAGCAAAAGCTTGCAGTGTGGGAGCAAAGGCTGGCAAATTGGTTGGGAAGTAATTCTTGTAGACCTTGAATGTTAATCCAGAGAGTCAGGAGGGTTTTTGTCTGGTTGATGGGCCACCTGGAAAGTTAAAAAAAAAAGTAGCCGCCTCCCACCTCATGTATGAGCATGATGATCACGAGGAGTGCTTGTGTTTCTCTGTCTTCTATCTTTGCACCATAGTTCCTGGACCTTTCCTTCAACAGCCTGACAGCGGAGGCCATCTGTGACCTGGGGATTCTGCCACACCTCCGTGTCCTGCTCCTCACAGGCAATGGCCTCACCTCTCTGCCACCCAGTTTGGCTGTTGCAGAGCAGTAAGTCCCAGAGTACAGGTATCCAAAGAAATAGTCCAAAGCAGTTCTAAAGGGCTGTAAGGACAGACTGTGAGTGTTCAAAGCCGGGAGAATGCCACCTACTAAAGCTCCCAGTAAAGGTACCAGTAGAAGCAAAGCCCCACGAGTTGGGGAGGCCTCAGCTAGGGAGTCCACACCCCTCCCCAGTAGGGAGTGACACGGGTGTCTGCTCGTCACTGTCGTTTCCTCTGATTGCTCATTCGTAAGCTGTGGCTATTGCTCTTGCCAGATTATTCCCCTTCATGAACCCTCTAAATAAGCTTTGCACATTTTCATTCTGCACATTTTCTGAGGCTGTGCCTTCTGGCCAGAATGTACTGGCCCTTTCTCTCTTAATAATAGTAATACATGTGTAATGCTTACTATGTGTCAGATACTGTTCTGACACTCTTCAGTTCAGTTCAGTTCAGTCGCTCAGTCGTGTCCAACTCTTTGCGACCCCATGAATCGCAGCACACCAGGCCTCCCTATCCATCACCAATTCCCGGAGTTCACTCAGATTCATGTCCATCGAGTCAGTGATGCCATCCAGCCATCTCATTCTCTCTCGTCCCCTTCTCCTCCTGCCCCCAATCCCTCCCAGCATCAGAGTCTTTTCCAATGAGTCAACTCTTTGCATGAGGTGGCCAAAGTACTGGAGTTTCAGCTTTAGCATCATTCCTTCCAAAGAAATCCCAGGACTGATCTCCTTCAGAATGGACTGGTTGGATCTCCTTGTAGTCCAAGGGACTCTCAAGAGTCTTCTCCAGCAGCACAGTTCAAAAGCATCAATTCTTCGGTGCTCAGCCTTCTTCACAGTCCAGCTCTCACATCCATACATGACTACTGGAAGAACCATAGCCTTGAGTAGACACTCTTCATATATACTAACTAATTTAATCCTCACAACCCTATGAGGTAAGTGCCCTATTATCATCACCCTCATTTTATAGATGAGGAAATTGAGGCACAGGTAAATTAAATAACCAGAGTTACAACGCCAAGTCACAGAGGCAGAATTTGAACCAAGTCCATCTGACTCCAGAGAGCAGGCTTATGACCATTACTTTCTCTTCTTATGTTGCTTCTGTACATATTCCAAGGGCTACCTCAGACTGTCCTCTTTCCCTATCAGAAGCCTTTCTATCTTAAGGCTTAAGAGCTTTCTATCCTAAGGCTTTCATTCACACTGTTGGGCAACCGTCACAATCGTCACAACCGTCACAATCGTCCCCAAGGTGAACTCTGTTCACCTTGCAGAAATTCCATCAACTTTGACTAATGGACATGACGCTTTTAAGAGGAATATCAGATAATTCTTTGGATTCCAAAGATATTCCTTTTTGCCCTCAAGGTAGAGCAGCAATCATACTTACTTCTGATAATTGGTATCAGTCACCTAGCCAATATAATAAACCTCTCTTTCCCTGCCTGTTGGTTCAGTGGAATAAGGAACCCAAGAGGCCAGTAGTAAACTTAACTTCCAGTTAAGTCTAACTATTTTTGTGTCCCCTGTAAAAGTATTCCTCCCAAGGAAACTCAGAGCTCTAACTTTGGAACTCAGAGCTGCAGGAATTAGAAGCAAATTGTAAGACGAGCTGCTTTCATTTTCATTCATTCATTCCTAGGCCCTTATGATCCAGTATGAGAAAAACAGAATCAGTTTTAGTTGCTAGTTTATGTGACATTTCATCCTGTAAGTCAGCATCCAACCTCACAGTGGGTAGTCTCCTAGCTAGTGGAATAAATAAGTTGTCAGAAGACTGTTTTACAATTCTGTTAGGTCAGCTATTCCTGTGTGATGGAGTACATGGCAAAAAATTAAACTCCATGTCCTTGAGTCCATTATTGTACTTCCTTGCAATGAAATGTGTTCCATGGTTAAAAACAATGCTATGTGTACTATTTAAATAATGAATAAGACGTTCTGTAAACCCACAGATTGTGATGCTTGGCAGAACACTGTGGTTAGGCAGGGAAAATCCATGTCTCAAATACATACATATTTCAGTAAGAAAAAAAAAAATCACTGCTCCTTTTATGAAAGTAAGCGTCCACTCTAGTCATCCTTCTACTGGATGGTTGGCTAATCCTCCTAGAAATGGTGCCATGTTAGCAACTCAGCATTAGCCTCTGTTATTGGCAGGTTGGGTGTTCAACAGGACTGGTAGCCAAATGAACTTTGTGGAGGGGAAGTATGTAGCCTTCTTCCCTGCTGCCAAGGCCATTTTGCAAGTAGCAGGGTATCTAACTGACATTCATGGCATGGGTCATCTTGTTCACCTGATCATTGAGAGTCTTCTCTAAAGTGGATAGTCTTTGTGAGAATTCACACGAGATACAAATAATTCTCATCCTATTCACTCTGAGAGGTCCATTCACATAATTCCCCCTCAGTCCTCCCTGTCAGCAGTTTTACATTATGGTTTCCAAGTTTTGACTCATCAGCTAAACCACTGCCCATGAATCAGCACAGACCTGCACTTTTGGCTATCTCACCAACCAAGGAAAATGAACAGTCAGATCTATTGTTCTGGGTTTTATCTCTTGGGAGGATTTCTCCTCCCTTGTCTTTCAGAGCCACCTTTGTATGGAGCTATAATCCTGCAACAGTCTGATTTTGGTTAGTATCAGCATATCATGCAAAACCATTTGTAAATCCAGTTGCATATTGTTTTCCTGCACCCAGTGGTCATAGAACATTAGTTATGGGTTGACGGAAAAGAAACAGTACAGCAGGAGTAGGCATCATAGAAATCTAAGCAATGTTAATTCATTCAACTTTCCAAATTTGCTTGAGCTGATCTCCAGTGTTATTTTCATGTGCTTAGAGAGTTCTGAACATTCAGGTCATGATGCACAGCTTAGGAAATGTGGTCACCTTAGTGTCCCATTGTCAGGTGTTCAGTCTCGACCAACATGCAGGAGTAAGCTAGAAGCTGTTTTTCAAAAGGAAAATAGTTACATGAAGAATAGAGCATAACTTTGCTCAAAATATGATTCTGTAATTGATGCCTTACAAAGGCTCTATTCATAGAGTGAGTGACCATTCACTCTCTTTATCATCCAAACCAGGAACATCGTTGAGAGGGAAACAGGTGAAAATTCAAACTGTCCTTGAAAACCAGCATATATGGTAACCCTATCTATACAGCCTTAGACAGAACACAGTTGGACCTGCTGAGTCATAACACCCAGTACCCTTAGTAAATGACATAATGCCCAGAGAGCAACTTGCATGGCAATTGGATCTGTTTCAGAGCCTTGCCTTGCTCTTCCCACACAAAACTAGCAGCCTCAGTAAATGAATCAGAACAGCACAAATGTTTTATGTGTGGCTGCCCAAATTAAAAAAAAAGCCAACAAAGCTTTGTAACTTTTTCTTAGTAGAAGGAAGTGAAAGATGTCTTTCACATTGGCGGTATATTCCAACATGCTCCAGATACTTGGACATCAAGAACATTAATCACGGTGCCAGTTTCTTGAATTTTTGTAAGGTCTACCTCCATCCTGTAGCACAATCCATACTGATGCATCTAAAGTATTTTAATTTCCTGCCCTTTAGTTCTAGTCAACATAGTGTTCTGTGGAATACCAAAATAATCAAGACTTCCATGGATTAGGTTATGATAGAGCTAAAGAGTTAAGGTAGCCCCCAGGGAAGAGAACAAAGGTATACTGCTGTCCCTGTCCGGTGAAAGCAGACTGCTTCTGGTGGTTCTTGTTCATTGATAAAGAGAAAGTAACGTCTGGAACATCCTTAGCTGTATCACAAGTGCTAGGGGCTGTGTTGATGTGCTACAGGAAGAAGAGTTCACGCAGGGAACACTGGCTGAAATTGGAATCACCACATGATCGAGTAGTTTACAGTCATTCTTTGAGACCTGTCTTCTGCACAAGTCAAATAAACAAGATAAACAGGGATGTTATAGGACTCATCATCCTTCTACCTTTCCAGTCTTTAGTGTTTGCAGTAGTCTCTGCAGTTACCTCAGAGATGTAGAGTTACCTTTGATTTACTGTTTTGGAAGCAAAATTCCTAGGGCTTCAGTTTGGCCCTTCCTATTATAATAGCCCTCATGTTATTGGTCAGTAAAAAAAAGTGTGGTTATTTTGTCAGTGGCTTAATGCATCTTTTCTAATGATATAAGAACTGGGGAGATAACAACAAAGTAGGTTTGTGAGTTTACCAGGTCCCTTCACAGGCTAAATTTCCATTCTTCCTTTGAATCATCACACTCGTGCACTTTCTGGTGTGGACCACGGTGCCTTCCGTACCCCAGACTTAGCACCAATTTGCAGATATTTTCTAGTTATGTTTGAAAGCGTTCATCAGCATTCTCTATATTGTTGGAAATGTTCTATATCTGCATTGTCTAGTATGGTAGCCACTAGTCATATTGAGCACTTGAAATGTGGTTAGTGTGATTGAGAAGCTGAATATTTCATTTTATTAAAATTTGATTAGTTTTAATTTAAATGTAGATAGTCAGGAACTGAATGAGAAGCCGTGACTCCCCCTGTGGGCAACTCAAATCACTTTTTTTCCTCACCAGATCTAGAGTCTTTTTGGCTATATAGGTCACCAATAACTCCAAATCAGCTTAATTCATTTACAGAAATTGAAGTTGTTTGAAGCTAGTCTTCAGTCCCTGCAAGGATCACAGTTTTCTAGTTCACACTTCCTCTTTGGATTTAGTCTTCCATTGCCCTAACTTAAAACAGGGGCAGTTGATTGGGGCTCCCTTTCTATGACATACTCTGGACCCCAGTTTTTGGCCTCCTGGACTAGCAAGGTTGTCAGAATCTCTGCTTAGCTTCTCAGCCACTTCTGGGGTCAGCAGAGAGCCCTAGGCGAAAAGTGGCCCCAAATGTTACATGATTCCCTTCAAGTTTTCTCCTTCTTCCAAATCTTGGTGCCCTAACTTTTCACAGCTTATTAGTTCCCACATGCCCTAAAGAAGATTGTCTTTTATATATATATATGTACGTATGTATATATAGTCTGGATTTTATAGTTTATACTTGGGAGAGAGTTGGCTCATGGTATTTAGTCTGCAGGACCATAAGCCTTTCCATTTATTTTGGCCAGGTGCCTAGGTGCCTGGTATGGAACCATTTTAAACTAAATAAACTAGCTGGCTATTTTATGAACCACTCCAATGATACAAATATTGGCTGGAGTTTTTCAGGAAGACCAGCTTGCCCTCCGCCTTCCCCTTCTCTGTTCACTCCAAGGTAGTTTTCCCTTGGTTTGGGGATGAGAGGAATGGGCTTAGTTCTGGTTCTGAGGGTACCTTTCTTTAGGATCCCAGATTCAAGTGAGGATCTCCAATTATACGCCCCACCTTCTCTTTCAATAATATCAGCAAATATCCTTATGGCAAAAGTAGCTTTTTATGCCTGGTTTCTATGTCTGGAGTTTTATTTTTAATTTTTTTTAAGATTTTTTTTAACATGAACCATTTTAAAAATCTTTATTGAACTTGTTACAGTATTGCTTCTGTTGTTTGTTTTGGTTTTCTGGCTGCAAGGCCTATGCGATCTTAGCTCCCTAACCAGAGATAAAACCCACAACCCCCTGCATTGGAAGGTGAAATCTTAACACTGGACCTCCAGGGAAATTCCTGTCTCTGGAGTTTTAGATTTTGGCGCAGTACTTTACTGTCTTTGCATCTCTTGCATCTTTTTATTTGTTTTTTTAAAAAATTTTTTATTGGAATATAGTTGATTTACAATATTGTGTTCATTTCAGGTGTACAGCAAAGTTAATATGTTATGCATATACATATGTCTGTTCTTTCTTAGATTCTTTTCCCATATAGGTCATTACAGAGTATTGAGTACAGAGTTCCCTGTGCTATACTGTAGGTCCTTATTAGTTAATCTGTTTTATATATAATAGTGTGTATGTCAGTCCCAATCTCCCAATTTATCCCTCCCTCCTCCTTTCCTCCCTGGTAACCATAAGTTTGTTTTTTCCATCTGTGACTCTTATTTCTGTTTCATAAATAAGTTCATTTGTACCATTTTTTTAGATTCCACATATAAGTAATATCACATAAGATTTATCCTTCTCTGACTTACTTCAATCATTATGACAATCTTTAGGTCCATCTATGTTGCTGCAAATGGCACTGTTTCCTTCTTTTTTATGGCTGAGTAATACTCTATTGTGGAGAAGGCAATGGCACCCCACTCCAGTATCTTGCCTCAAAAATCCCATGGACGGAGGAGCCTAGTGGGCTACAGTCGTGAAGAGTCAGACGTCACTGAGCAACTTCACTTTCACATTTCACTTTCATGCATTGGAGAAGGAAATGGCAACCCACTCCAGTATTCTTGCCTGGAGAATCCCAGGGACGGGGGAGCCTGGTGGGCTGCCGTCTGTGGGGTCGCACAGAGTCAGACACGACTGATGCGATTTAGCAGCAGCGGCAGCAATACTCTATTGTGTGTGTATATATATACCACATCTTCTTTATCCATTCCTCTCTGATGGACGTTTAGGTTGCTTCCATGTCCTCACTATTGTAAATAGTGCGGCAGTGAACACTGGGGTGCGTGTATCTTTTCAAAGTATGGTCCTCTCTAGATATATGCCCAGGAGTGGGATTGCTGGATCATGCAGTAGGTCTAAATGATAGGTCTTTTTTTAAAAATATATAGGTACTTTATTCATCATTCTAGTTGTTTCCAGTGGAAAGTCTTATTACATGAAGTAAGACAAGTCTTCACCACCCTGTACTTCCTATTTCTTTACATATAAGAAACAGAGAATAAATATACTCCTGCTTACATCAGAGTATCAACTGAAATATTTATGCTTTGAAAGCAATGCGGCTTCAGACAAGTGTCATTGTCATTTTCTTCCCACACATCTGTCCACACTCTTGTCGAGTCTCCTTTTCTGCTAATCTCTTAAATCTCGGTCCCCCATTGTCCACTCTCAACCCACTGTTTTTCTTGATCTTTATAGTCTTAGTGTTCTCATCCCTTCCCAAGTCTTAAGTTATTTCTCTGCTTCACTTTTGTCATCTGAACTATACACCCATGTATCCTCCTTACCGTATCAAACTCATCAGACACGTGCCCATGCCAGCACCTCTTCCTCCTGTGTCCCTGGTCTCATTGATGGCCCTGGGCTTCATCTGCTGTGCAGTTGTCCAGGCTAGAAACATGGTCATCAGCCTGAATTCTTTTCTTCCTCACCTCTCACAACCAACTAGGCCCAGAGATGCTGGAGACCAACTAGAAACCACACAACAAGCAAAGCAGCAGCAACACCAGAACCAGAGCCCAGGGCTCCTGATCCCACTCCCATGCTTTTTCTAATATGGTACTCAAATTCCCGTTCCTGAATGGGAACCCAGCCACCAGGGCAGACTCTTACCTTCTAAGCAATTCCATTAAAGCTACGAGATTTTAAATGGTATCACTTCCCTTTGCCAAGAGAAGTTATAATAAAAATAGCACTACAGCTGGAAATCTTGGTTTCTTCATTACTGACGGACTCCTGCCACTTCAAAGAACTCTTCTCCCAAAACTGCTGTGGGAAGGGCTCAGCAGGAGAGTCTGATGCTTTCCTGTGAGGCTTTGTATCTTGTCTTCCTCACCTACCTATTGATGGCCCCCGTATTTCAAGGCATGTGTTTTAGAGACAAAATGAAACTCCTCTATATTATAATTGGAGCTGAACTTTGAAAAGGCAAAGTAGTGTGACTTTTCACAAGACACAGGTCAGAGCTAGCTTTTTTATTATGGAGCTTAAGAGGAATTTTTTGAAAAGTCTTACTTCTTAGCTGTTTCATATTTCACTGGAGTAAAATAAAGATTGGCCAATTAACTATAGATCAACAGAGCTTCTGTGCACCATCCTATAATTGCTTTCAGGTAGATTAAAAATTCACTGTGTGAAAGTTGGTCCTTTCAGGAAGAGGAAGAGAATGATCTGTGACCCTGAAAAATACCAGGAGCTAAAGGCTTCCTTCGTACTCTGTTGAGTGTCTCTGGTCTTTGGATTTCAAGCCTCTTGCCCCTCACCTTGCCAGGGCTCTTTTGGAAACAGTATCTGACCCCTTCCTCTTTTTAGTCAGAATTATCATGGTTATAATCTAAAGAAATCCATCACTATTAGAGTAACAAAAAAGGAAGAATTTACTCTAAAAACACTGAGGCATCTAACACTCAGGCCTGGGGTCATGCTGAATATCAGTCCTGAGCATTGTGCAGCATCCCGGAAGTTCTGTCTGTCAGCTCTCAGACCTGCTCCTCTCAGTGACTCACCCCATTTGTCCACAGGTGCGTGCCTGTGTTTCTCTGAGCCCCATGTTGAGGCACATGACCAGCCAGAGCTCCTAAAAATACCATAGCCGTAGCCACAAAACAATGATTTGTCCTCCTGGTCTCTCCTTCTCTCACAGTTCTTAAGAAGGTAGCAAATTCTCTCTCCTCTTTTTCCTTTGGCCACACCTCATGGCTTGTGGGATTTTAGTTCCCCAACTAGGGATTGAACCCGGGCCCTCAGCAGTGAAAGCCAGCAGTCTCAGGAGTTCTCTCCCTCTCCGTCTCCATGGTTTAGCTTAAGCATTGCCTTCCCTGGGCTCGCCCCACCTGAGTGGGTGACTCCCGTCAAGCTTTGTGCCTGCCTCTGCTCTAGTATTGGTCTCACTGTGTGCTGAGCATTTGTCTCCGCCACGAGACTATAAGAACTTTGAGAGGGGAATGTGTTCTTTCTCTCTTTGTATTCCCTGTGCCTGGCTCCACAAATATGTGTAAAAAAGTTCTTGAGTTTGAATGAGTGAATGAGTGCACAACTGGCTGTGTGCTGTCTTTAAATTCACCTTTGAAATATTGCTGCCTTTAGGTGAACTGTTAACAGTCCTTTTAGGCTTTTGAACTCACTGTCTACCTTTGTCAGCCTCTCTCTCACCCAGCCAGCAGCTACCCTTCCACTTCCCCACCCTTTAATTCACATAGGGCTTGAAGATGTGATGTGAGAGGTGGGCACTGTAGTAGAAAGAGCCTGGGGTCTGGAATCGAATTGGAGCTCTACCACTTTCTGACTATGAGATTTTGGGCAAGTGACTCTTAAGTTTGAATTTCTTCATCTGAAAAGGAGAGAGATCACACCTGTCCTTCCCAGTGCTCCTCTGAGATGACATATATAAAACAACACAATGTCAGGAATGCAGTGGGCTCAGAAGAAAGGCTACTTTCCAGTCCTCTTATTGTAGGCCTGTGATTCAAATATGTGTATGTGTGCGTGTGACCAGGTATCCCTATGTGTTTGTTTTTGTGTATAGAAAGGATGGGGTTGGAGGGAGCCGTGAAAACACAATGTGAGTCATCTATCTCTCATGTGCTTAGAAATAATTACCTAAGCCTCATCCACATGGTGACACAAATGAGGTCACGTTGATGGTAGTACCTAAAATACCACCACTTCCTACCCCACGTGTGTGATTCAGGACCTCAGCCTGTTAAATCCCACTCTCGAGTGTTTCTGAAGATCCTCAGAATTTGAATTTAAGAAAAGACTTCTCAGTTCCATACTAATGTGTGCACTCTACAAAGGCATTTAAAGGAGAGCCTCACTGCGGCCAGGAATGGTGCCCTTCATCTGTCTTACCTTACCCCACTTGGCCTCTGCCAGGGTCATTATCTCCAAGTGCTTCTGTGGTTACCAGTTGTTAGGGTGACATAACATACTTGGGAGTCTTCCCTGACCCCAAATTGTGCAGTGTTCTTCCTATAGAATGTTTCCCCTAATTTTGCCACCCTGATATCTTCCATGAACATTACTAATGCCTCTCCATCCTGCCCCAACTTGGTCTCGCTGAGTCCATCAGTGGATATATGCAACCTTTCTCCATACGAAAGATTGGATGTGTGAGTGGGGTTTGGGGAAGGGGGTCAGTTGGAGAGGGGATTACACTTTCTGGTACCTCTGTCTGCAGAAACCATTCTTGGGCACTAGAGAAATTTCCAAGGTGGTTAGGCTTCTTTTTTTTGGTGGGAGGGGGCCACACCACACAGCATGCGGGATCTTGGTTCCGAACCAGGGATTGAACCCATGTCCCCTTGCTTCAGAAGGCTGGAATCTTAACCACTAGACCATGAGAGAAGTCCCCTGGTTAGGCCTCTTGATTGATTCCCTATCCTCCGTTTCTTCCTGGGAATGTTGGAGCTTGTCCGGTGCCCTTGATCATGACCCCAGGTCTTTGTGCACACAGGGAGGCGTCTGTCACGTCGCTGACCACCAAGAGGTACATCCTGAGGTTCCCAGCGCTGGAGACACTGATGCTGGATGACAACAAACTCTCCAAAGGAATGGTGCCCTTCATCTGTCTTACCTTACCCCACTTGGCCTCTGCCAGGGTCATTATCTCCAAGTGCTTCTGTGGTTACCAGTTGTTAGGGTGACATAACATACTTGAGAGTCTTCCCTGACCCCAAATTGTGCAGTGTTCTTCCTATAGAATGTTTCCCCTAATTTTGCCACCCTGGTATCTTCCATGAACATTACTAATGCCTCTCTATCCTGCCCCAACTTGGTCTCGCTGACTCCATCAGTGGATATTTGCAACCTTTCTCCATACGAAAGATTGGATGTGTGAGTGGGGCTTGGGGAAGGGGGTCAGTTGGAGAGGGGATTACACTTTCTGGTACCTCTGTCTGCAGAAACCATTCTTGGGCACTAGAGAAATTTCCAAGGTGGTTAGGCTTCTTTTTTTTGGTGGGAGGGGGCCACACCACACAGCATGCAGGATCTTGGTTCCAAACCAGGGATTGAACCCATGTCCCCTTGCTTCAGAAGGCTGGAATCTTAACCACTAGACCATGAGAGAAGTCCCCTGGTTAGGCCTCTTGATTGATTCCCTATCCTCCGTTTCTTCCTGGGAATGTTGGAGCTTGTCCGGTGCCCTTGATCATGACCCCAGGTCTTTGTGCACACAGGGAGGCGTCTGTCACGTCGCTGACCACCAAGAGGTACATCCTGAGGTTCCCAGCGCTGGAGACACTGATGCTGGATGACAACAAACTCTCCAATCCCAACTGTTTTGTCAGCCTGGCCGGGCTCAAGAGGTAAAGCTAAAAGCCTCTCTCTGCAGGGCCCTCTGTAACCCCCATCCTTGCTCACACCTTGAGTACTGCTCTGGAAGCCAAAAGGCCTGGCTTTAAATCCCAGTTCCTCCACTTATCTCAGCTGTGTGGCTGTGGGTAAATCATCTCCCCTCTGAGCTTTAGCTTGAGCCAAAAAAGTGGGGCATTAGTAAAGATATTTCTGATCACATGATTGGTTTAGAAGCAGCAAAGAGGAGATTAGGATGAGATGTTATCAGAAACGGGATCCTAACCCTAAGAGAGGAGATGAAATAAAAGAAAAAGGACTGAGAATCAGATAAGTTAAACTCTGAGTTCCATCTATAGAAGGCCCTCTATACATCCAGAGATTCAACCAACATAGAACCCATAATTGTGGAGGCCTGACTATATTTGGTTAAAACAATGAAATGCTGGCCTTTAAATGATTAAGTTTTAGATCTCTGGAAATTTTACTTGGGGTTCAAATGCTATTTACTGAACACTACTTTGTGCCACATTATTTTGTCATTTAATCCTCACAAGAACCTCAAAAGGTGAATAAATGCTACCCCCATTTTAGAGGTAGGGATATTGAGACCCAGAGAGGGTAAGTCACTGGCTCAAGGTCACAGAGGAGTAAGAGTCCAAGACTGACTCCATGTCTATTCCCTAAAGTTGCTTGGTAAATGTCCCTGAGGTATCATTACTGCTGTGATTCTGTATTCACTTTCCTTAATTGAAGACTGAAGAAGTTAAGCCTGGACCAAAACAGGATTTTCCGGATCCCGTACCTACAGCAGGTTCAGCTCCGAGATGGGTCTGGAGATTGGGTTGGAGGCAGGGGGAGTCCCCGGAAACAGCCCCAATCCATGCTGCAGCCCAAGTCGTGGATATATGAGGCCTCAGATGACCAGCCGGATTATACTATACTGCCCATGAAAAAGGATGTTGATCGGACAGGTTAGTGATACCCCTTATGTTAAAGAGACTCTTGACCCATGGTGTGAATAAGCTTCTAAGAATTGATTCTGAAAGTCTATGGCTCCCTAGGGAGCTCCTGCTTCTCAGCTGCTGGGTCTGGGGAGATTGTGGTCTCACATGAAATATTTCAGTAACTTCCTACTTGTTCTGTCAGTCAAGATGTTTTTATAGCCCAGGTATAAGTGGATTTTTTTTTCTTTTTTATCTCAAATAGTAAGATGCTAGAAGTAAGGCTTTCCAGTGATGGTTAATTCTGGGGTGCATTGGCATTCTCAAGGGACTCGGGTTCCTTCCATCCTCTCTTTTCCATCCTGGGCCTGCTTGCTTGTCCTTCCTTGCTTGTCCATTTGCACATCTTCTTTGGAAAGATATCTATTCATATCCTCTATTTTTTTGCTATTGAGTTTTGAGTTTTTAAAAAATTAATTTTTGGATAGGAATCCCTTGTCCAGATACAGTAATTAAAAATATTTTCTCTTCTTCATTAGGTTGTATTTTCATTTTGTTCATGGTTCCCTTTGCTGTGCAGAAGCTTTTTAGTTTGAGGTGTATAGCAGAGTGATTCAGTTATACATTTATATGTATATGTTTATATTTTTTTTGATTCTTTTCCACTGTCATTTATTACAAGACTTTGAAAATAGTTCCCTATACTATACAGTAAATCCTTGTTGTTTATCTATTTTATATATAGTGGTATGCATCTGTTGATTCCATACTCTAATTATGCTTCTTCTTTGGTAATCATCAGTTTGTTTTCTGTGTGAGTTTTTCTGTTTCATAAATAAGTTCACTGGTACTGTTATTTAAGTTCTACATATAAATGATATCATATGATATCTGTCTTTCTCTGTATGACTTCACTTAGTGTGATAATCTCGAGGTCCATGCATGTTGCTGCAAATGGTATTATTTCACTCTTTTATATGGCTGAGTAATATTCCACTGTGTGTGTATCACATCTTCTCTATCCATTCATCTATTGATTGACACTTAGGTTGCTTCCGTGTATTGGCTGTCATATATAGTGCTGCTCTGAACATGGTGGGGTTACATGTTTCATTTGAAATTAGTGCTTTCATCTTTTCTGGATGTATGCCCAGGAGTGGGGTTGCTGAATCATATGGTAACTCTATTTTTAGTTTTTTAAACAACCTCCATACTGTTTTCCATAGCAGCGTCATCAATTTACATTGCCACTAACAGTGTACAAGGGTTCCCTTTTCTCCACATCTGCTCCTACATTTATTATTTGTAGACTTTTAGTTGATGGTCCTTCTGATCTGTGTGAGATGATACTTCATTGTAGCTTTGATTTGCATTTGTCCAGTGATTAGCAATGGTGAGCATCTTTTCATGTGCCTGTTGGCCATTTGTATGTCTTCTTCGGAGAAATGAAGGAATGTTCTAGTTCTGTAAAAAATGTCACGGGTAAATTGATTGCATTAAACTATAGATTACTTTGGATAGTGTGGCCATTTTAATAATATTAATTCTTCCAATCCAATCTATGGTATATCTTACTATTTCTTTAAATCATCTTCATTTCTTTTGTCAATGTTTTACAGTTCTCAATATATAAGTCTTTCACCTCCTTGGTCAGGTTTGTTCCTAAGTATTTTATTCTTTTTGGTTTCAATTTTCAAAGGAATTTTTTTTTTTACTTTCTCTTTCTTATATTTCTTTGTTAGTGTAAAGAACTACAAGTGGTTTCTGTATGTTAATTGTTCTTAAAATTTTATTTATTTGTTTATGGCTGTGCTAGGTCTTCATTGCTGTGTGAGCTTTTCTCTAGTTTTGGCAAGCAGAGGCCGTTCTCTAGTTGTGGTGCACAGGCTCTCATTGCAGTGACTTCTCTTGTTGCAGAACATGGGCTCTAGGGTGCTTAGGCTTCAGTAGTTGCAGCACCTGGGCTCAGTAATTGAGGCTCCCAGACTCTAGAGCACAGGCTCAATAGCTGTGGTGAATGGGCTTAGTTGCTCTGCAGCATATCAGAGCTTTCCAGATCAGGATCAAACCTGCGTCTTCTGCATTGGCAGGTGGAATTTTTACCACTGAGCCACCAGGGAAGCCTTCTATATGTTAAATCTTGTATCCTGCTACCTTGCTGAACTCATTTATCAACTCTAGTAGTTTTGTGTGGAGTCTTTAGGGTTTTATATATATATAGTATAATGTTATCTGCATATATGACAATTTTACCCCTTCCCTTTCAGTTTAGATACCTTGTATTTCTTTTTCTTGTCTGATTGCTGTGGCTAGGACTTCCAATACCATGTTGAATAGAAGTGGTAAGAGTGGGAGTCCTTGTCTTGTTCTAGATTTTAGCTGAAAAGCTTTCAGCTTTTCACAGTTGAGTATTATATTGGTGGTAGTTTGTCATAAATAGC
Source organism: Cephalophus harveyi (assembly GCA_006410635.1). NCBI lineage: Eukaryota > Metazoa > Chordata > Mammalia > Artiodactyla > Bovidae > Cephalophus > Cephalophus harveyi. Next base: position 429,984 of record SJYT01026546.1, on the reverse strand, counting down.
TTTAATTATGTTGAGATATGTTCTCTCTGTACCCACTTTGGCAACAGTTATTTTTTTTTATCATGAATGAATGTTCAGTTCAGTTCAGTCACTCAGTCATGTCCGACTCTTTGTGACCCCATGAATCACAGCACGCCAGGCCTCCCTATCCATCACCATCTCCCGGAGTTCACTCAGACACACGTTCATCGAGTCCGTGATGCCATTCAGCCATCTCATCCTCTGTTGTCCCCTTCTCCTCCTGCCCCCAATCCCTCCCAGCATCAGAGTCTTTTCCAATGAGTCAACTCTTCACATGAGGTGGCCAAAGTACTGGAGTTTCAGCTTGAGCATCATTCCTTCCAAAGAAATCCCAGGGCTGATCTCCTTCAGAATGCACTGGTTGAATCTCCTTGCAGTCCAAGGGATTCTCAAGAGTCTTCTCCAACACCACAGTTCAAAAGCATCAATTCTTCGGCACTCAGCCTTCTTCACAGTCCAACTCTCACATCCATACATGACCACAGGAAAAACCATAGCCTTGACTAGTTCTTCTTAATATCTTCTGCTTCTGTTAGGTCCATACCATTTCTGTGCTTTATTTTATCAAATGCTTTTTCTGCATCTATTGAGGTGATCTTGTGGTTATTGTCATTTCTTCATGTATCACATTGATTTGAGTCAACACATCTGTTTTCTATGTCTGCATCTCTATTACTACCCTGCAAATAGATTCATCAGTAATATTTTTCTGTATTTTATATATATGTGTGTGTGTGTTAATATGTGATATTTGTTTTTCTCTTTCTGACTTTCTTTATTCTGTAACAGGCTCCGTGTTCATCCACCTCACTAGAACTGACTCAAATTTGTTCCTTTTTATGGCTGAGTAATATTCCATTGTATATATGTACTACAATTGTTTTATCCATTCATCTGTTGATGGACCTGTAGGTTGCTTCTATGTCCTGGCTATTGTAAATAGTGCAGAAAACATCGGGTGTGTGTGTTTGTTTTAGTCGTTAAGTCATATCTGACTCTTTGCAACCCCATGGACTGTAGCTTGTCAGACTTCTTTGTCCATAGAATTTCCCAGGCAAAGCATACAGGAGTTGGTTGACATTTCCTTCTTCTGAGGATCTTCCCAACCCAGGGATCGAACCTGTATCTCCTTTGGTTCAATTCTTTACCACTGGCAGGCGGATTCTTTACCACTGAGCCAACTGGAAAGCCCCGAACATTGAGACATATGTGTCTTTTTCAGTTATGGTTTTCTCAGGGTCTTTGCTGGGTCTTCATGGCTGCATGTGGGCTCTTCTCTAGTTGTGGTATGTGGGCTTCTTGCTGTGGTAGCTTCTCATGTTGCAGAGTGTGGTGGGCTCAAGAGTTGTGGCACACAGGCTTAGTTGCCCACGGCATGTAGGATCTTCCCAGACCAGGGACTGAACTGGTGTCCCCTGTGTTGCAAGGTGGATTCTTAACCACTGGACCACCAGAGAAGCCCAGCACTTTAATCATTAGTCTTTATAAAGTTTCCCTTGCCCTATTTTATTTTTTCTCCTTCATTCTTAATCCCCCCTACCATTTTCATTTCCCATTTTCATGTAAGTATCTGTTTTTGTGCTGAGTGTATTTTCCTGGATAAATGGATATATCTGTGTAAAATATATTAGTTTGTGTGTAATGTGTTTTTAGTTTACATAATGGTAATATGCTGTTGAGCCCATTCTGTTATTTTTTTTCCACTCAGCACTCTTTTTAAGGTTTTTCTTATTGCTGTATGCCCATCCAGTTCTTCCTTTTATCTAATACACAATATTCCACACTGTGCTCTAACCACACTTTATTCATCTATTCCCTTGCTAATGGACACCTACGTCACCTAACCTTGTGTATGTTTCTTGCATATACCCCTGGCCAGAGTTTTTCTGGGATATTTACCTAGGTGTGAGTCTGTTGGATCACAGAGTATATGCATACATGGTTTAAATAAGTGCCCCCTGATTATTCTTCAAAATGGTGGCTCTGGCGTACACTCATACTTGAAGAACATCAGAGTTCCTGTTTCCTTACAACCTTGCCTACACTTGATATTTCCAAGCTTTTTAATTGCTCTAAGTTTTGTTATTTTGGTAACTATAAAGTTATATTTCATTGTTTTAATTTCTATTTTATAAATATTGGTGATGTTAAGTATTTCTTCATATACTTATTTTTCAACTTTTATGAATTGCTATTTCATATCCCTTGATGGTTTTAATATTTTCTATTTCTTCTTTTATTTTGTAATCACCGATCCCCTGTGTTGCAAGGTGGATTCTTAACCACTGGACCACCAGAGAAGCCCAGCACTTTAATCATTAGTCTTTATAAAGTTTCCCTTGCCCTATTTTATTTTTTCTCCTTCATTCTTAATCCCCCCTACCATTTTCATTTCCCATTTTCATGTAAGTATCTGTTTTTGTGCTGAGTGTATTTTCCTGGATAAATGGATATATCTGTGTAAAATATATTAGTTTGTGTGTAATGTGTTTTTAGTTTACATAATGGTAATATGCTGTTGAGCCCATTCTGTTATTTTTTTTCCACTCAGCACTCTTTTTAAGGTTTTTCTTATTGCTGTATGCCCATCCAGTTCTTCCTTTTATCTAATACACAATATTCCACACTGTGCTCTAACCACACTTTATTCATCTATTCCCTTGCTAATGGACACCTACGTCACCTAACCTTGTGTATGTTTCTTGCATATACCCCTGGCCAGAGTTTTTCTGGGATATTTACCTAGGTGTGAGTCTGTTGGATCACAGAGTATATGCATACATGGTTTAAATAAGTGCCCCCTGATTATTCTTCAAAATGGTGGCTCTGGCGTACACTCATACTTGAAGAACATCAGAGTTCCTGTTTCCTTACAACCTTGCCTACACTTGATATTTCCAAGCTTTTTAATTGCTCTAAGTTTTGTTAGTTTGGTAACTATAAAGTTATATTTCATTGTTTTAATTTCTATTTTATAAATATTGGTGATGTTAAGTATTTCTTCATATACTTATTTTTCAACTTTTATGAATTGCTATTTCATATCCCTTGATGGTTTTAATATTTTCTATTTCTTCTTTTATTTTGTAATCACCGAACTGTTTATTTCATCTGCAATGGTAGAGATGACATTTTGAAGAGAAATTCTTAAGTTTGATTTACCCAAGTATATTAGTTTGCTAAGACTGCCAGAATACCACATACTGGCTTAAACCACAGATATTTATTTTCTCATGGTTCTGGAGGCTAGAAGTCCAAGATCAAGGTGTTGGCAGATTTAGTTTCTTTTTCAGCCTCTCTTTGCCTTATAGAAGGCTGCCTTTTTGCTGTATCCTCATTTGGTCATCTCTCTGTCCGAATTGTCCACATCCTAATCTTCTCTTCTTACAAGGAGAACCTTCGTATTGAATTAGGGTCTATCCTAATGAGCTTATTAACCTCAGTTACTTTTTTAAAGATGCTGTTTCCAAATACAGTCTCATTCTGAGGTACTAGGGGGTTAGGACTTCAACATATGAATTAGGGAGGTGAAGGGGGACGACACAATTCAGTCCATCACACCAAACAGGTACAATTTTATCATATGGCTTATGCCTTTGGGTTCTTGTTTAAGTATCTCCATTTCTCATGGTCACAAGATAGTTTCCTATGCTGTATTGCTTTTCATTTTGCTGTTTGAGTTGATTCTTTCAAAGAGGGTTTGCATATAATAGATTTTTCTCAGCCCATAAAATATTCCAAATTACCTTTGTTTTGTCATTATGTTTGAATGCTAGCTCACTGAATAGAGAACTGTAGCCTTAAAATAATTTTTCCTGAGAACTTTGAAGATATTACTTGATTGCCTTCTAAATCCACTGTTACCATGAGAAGTCTGATACCAATCTGATTCCCATCCCTTTATAGGAAACCTATTTTTACTTCCTGAAATAAGATTTCCCTTTTTTCCTTTGGAAATTTGATTAAGGTGCTTCTGGGTATGCGGTTCTTTTTTGTTATTTTGTTGGGTAGTTTGTTCTTTCCAAGATAGTTTCCTTTATCTTGGAAAATTTTTATTATCCTTCATCCCATTCTCTGTTTTATGAGACCTTTTCTTCTGTATAAGACATTTATTAAATCTTTTATTTGATTATCATACTTTAAAATTACAAAATTAGTAACAGTGTCTCTTCCATAATGACCTAATTTTGTCTTAAAATGAAATAGTCTTTTGAATTCCTTAGAAGACATTAATTATTCTATTTAAAGTTTTTATTCTTTTGGTTAAATGACCTCTCTTTTTTGCTGGGGTCCAGCCCCGGTGGATCCAGGGTGATTCGAAGGGGAGATGGAGTAGGCGAGGAAAAGACTTATTTATTAATATAAGATTAGATTAGGAAGAAATAGTGTAGTAGGAAAATTAAGTGGAGAAAAGAGGCTGAATAACTTGGTTTACATGGAAAGCCAATAAAGTTCCAGACAAGGAGCTTGCACCATCTACGTTAGGCTGCCAGCGCCCGTTTGAATATCGGAGAGTGCCCCACCTTGGGCTCTCTCTCTTACGGATCTTAGCAGCCAGGGCAAGTAAGTAGACATGGAGAGCCTCCACGCCCCAGATGGGAATTCAGCCTGAAAACAGAGTAAAGAGGAGACATGGGGGAAACCAGTCCTTCCAACGACTGGCCCGGCCTCTATTGTCTAGAGAGGCCTTTTATACCTTTTTGAATGTACATAGAGATCAATGGGTAATACAAAGTTATGCAGCGTTAGCAGCCCAGACTCATCAAAACCAGGCTTTTTTCTCTGCATACCTGTCTTAGGTAATTTACATCATCTTCTGGCCAAAAGGGCCAATTAACATTTTACAGCCCTTTTCTGATAAGGGTTTGTTAACCAGAAGACTTATTTGCGTTGATCTTCCCAAAGTCTGGTGCCACTCTCAGAACTTAATAAAGTTACATTCTTACATAGCAAGGACACAAGAGGAGTACAGTGATATATAACAAAGAGAAAAGTAATTAACTCGAAAGTCTAGTGTTGCTAATATCAAAACTACTATATATCTTTTTCCATATCCCGTTTACATTGATTAACATCCTCCCAGGTGCCTAAAAGATAAAGAATATGGAGGCCTGGCAGCAATCATTGAGTCAACAGTGAAAACCCTCTACCAATATAATTTTTAGCTCTTTAGAAAAGGCTCTGTATCTTTAAGATGCTTTTAAGGTTTGTGCCTCTCTCTGTTGGCGGACTGTAAGCAATTCACAAGCTGTAAGAGGTCCGGGGGAACCTGTTAGGCAAGCTAGAGAGCTATCAGATGGGGTTTAACTGAAACATCTCTTTCAAATGCAGAAGACTAAAGCCCTGAGTTCGGAGAAGGCAATGGCACCCCACTCCAGTCCTCTTGCCTGGAAAATCCCATGGACTGAGGAGCCTGGTAGGCTGCAGTCCATGGGGTCTCTTAAGAGTCAGACATGACTGAGTGACTTCCCCTTCACTTTTCACTTTCATGCATTGGAGAAGGAAATGGCAACCCACTCCAGTGTTCTTGCCTGGAGAATCCCAGGGACGGGGGAGCCTGGTGGGCTGCCGCCTATGGGGTCACACAGAGTCGGACATGACTGAAGTGACTTAGCAGTAGCAGTAGCAAAGCCCTGAGTTAACTTTTTCCAGAGAGTGTCAGAAGAGTGGAAAAGCAGGCAGATTCTTATTTTGGGGGGTACATACTCAGGAAATACCAGGGGGAAAACCTGAGGTCTGATTAGCCTTGCCATGAGAGCTCTTCTGCATGACCTTGTCATGAGTGGAATTCCTCACGCTGGCTCCCGGCACTGGTTCTTCTTTTATAGTTCATAACTTTCTTTCATGGTGCTAATTTTCCTCAAATATTAGGAAGTGCCTGGCTGTACATCTCTTGAATGGTTCCCAGTCTGAACCTTAGAACCCAGGTTCTGGTTTCTGGAGTTCTTTTTTGTAAGTGTGGGAAGGGCTAGGACCTGAGTTCAGCTAGAGTGTACCTCAGTTCATCTTCCTAGATGTGAGGGCTCTCTATCTCCCCAGAAGATCACTGCTTAGCTCCCACACTTATGACCATGGCTCATCCTTTAGCTAACTCCTACTTTTTTCCTTGCGCAGACCTTTCACAGATTCCTTTCAGACCCTTGTCATCGGAGTTGTTCTTGCCACATGGTGTTCCACCCATATTATTGTTTATTTCATTTTAATGTAGCCTTCTCAATATAGTTTCATTAACATGTGGAAGGGGTCCCATTAGTCAGGGCAAAGGTGAGTGGTCCCTGCATAGGATCCGGACCAGCAGGTGCTTTGCTTTATTAGGTGGACTCAGCTCTTTATTGGCTCCTCTTTGTCTGATGATTTCGAGAATGGAATCACTCTGCAGCCTCCTTCTCACTTGTCTCTCCTGAATTCACTGTCTTAACACATTCTATTTCTATTAATATAACAAACAGTATTTTCAAATCCTCTGACAGAATATCTTTTATGTACATTTTTCTCTTCTAAAACAGTTGGTTTGCCTTCTGACCAATACTGACTGCCCTGTAGTTCTGAGGCTCACAAGAACTTGCATGGTACAAAGTCAGGAAGAAGATTAGTGTGGCTGATATATAGTGAGTGAGGGCGAGGGTAGCATGAGATAAGACTGGAGAAGTAGGCAGAGGCTATCAGAGTTCATCAGGCAGGATCTCCAAAGCCTGGCCAAGGAGTTTGAATTTTGTTCCAAGCACAAAAGGGCATATTACCCGATGCATGTCACAGCTGGTTCCTCTTCCTAGTTAACACTGAAGCTTAGGACCAAGGAGAACCGCCTCCGGGAGATACTCTGCTGCACACAGTGGGTGGCAGATGCAGACCCTGGCCTCCTGGGGGTCAGTTAATGCTCTCACCAATCTCCATTCTTTTCTCTTATATTTCAGAGGTCGTGTTCTCATCTTATCCTGGATTTTCAACCTCAGAGGTAGGAAATGCCTACTTTATATTTGTGTCCTTGCATTAGAACATTAGTTTTAGTAAACAAAAATAAGTTGACGGAGCCATGAGAGGCATTTGCATATATAACACTGAGGAAGCCCATTCACTGAACGCGTATTTCCTGAGTCCCGACCACGTGCCAGGTGCCATGCTGGCCTATGGAGATGTAGCAGGGGACTCAACTGACAGGTCCCAGGCCTCGCACAACCCACAGACCAGCTTCCATTGTTCTTCAGTGGGGATGATTCCTGCCTCAAGTGATCAAGCTGGCATTGAACTGAGGCTGCCACTAGGATGAAGCCCACTAGTTCCTTAACAAGAACCCTCACCCCAAAGCTAGAGCAATCCTGGCCAAACACACTGCCATCTGGGATCTAATCCTTGGTGTCACAGGCTTAGACACTTGATTTTTGTCAGCACAGAAAATTGTCTTTTTTCTCAGGGTAGATACTCACTAAGCAAGTTCAAGAAGACTGATACACTAATATTTATCTATTCATTTACTCATTTATAGTAAGAAGTACCATTATGCAGTTAGGCAACCTGCATCCTTGGGTCACAACTCAGTATACCCCCTCCCCACAGATACAACTGGGTGAGAAATTATATCAATTACTATATTATTACCACTTAACAAGCCAACAGAGTTGACTTCAAACAATGGCAATTTATTATTTCTCACAATTATTTGGGTTGGTTAGGTGGTTCTCCTGGTGTTTAGCTAGGGCACATTCCTGCAGCCGGCAGGTTATCTGGGAGCTGGACTCATAGATAGCTGGCAGGACTTGTCATCTTTATGTTATCTTTTCATCCTGGATTTCTTGGCAGCATGGTGGCATTAGACTTCCAAGAGCAAGATTCTGAAATTAAGGCAATGGCATTTTCTGTTGATGAAAGCAAGTCATAGGCCAGCATAATACTGCAGTGCAATTCTGATGCTAGCCACCTGGAATTCGCATGAGCCCACGAGAGCAGAGTCCCCAACAAGACTGCCCTCACTTTAGGCACTAGTTGCAAGTGGCGGGGTTCCCGGGCTATTTGTAATGGCAGTGAATTCTACAGCTGCCACGATCCCCTCAGGTTCAGTAATTTGCTAGAACAACTCATAGAACTCAGGAGACCATTATACTTCTGATTACAAATCGACTATAAAGGGTGCAAATCAGGACCAGCCAAATGAAAAGATGCACACTGAGGGCTGGGAGGGTTCGAAACATAGAGCCTCTTTGGCCTCTCACTGTGGAATGAATGTGTGACACACTCCCAGCACAGCTGATGGGTTCACCAGCCAGGTAGCTCACCAGAGCCTCAGTGGCCAGGACTTACATTGGAGTTTCATTGCATGGCCATAACTGATAGAACCATTAGCTACATGACTGAACTCGATCTCTAGCCCCTCTCGCCTCCCCAGAGGTCAGGCTGGCTCAAACCCCAGTCCTCTGATCATATGGTTGTCTTTATAGTATGGCCAGCCCCCATCCTAAGTCATCTCATTAGTGTGAACTCAGGTATGATCCAAGGGATTATGAATAACAGAGACATTCCTATCACTCTAGAGATTCCAAGGGTTTTAGAAGCTCAGTGCCAAAAACGCAGGACAAAGACCAGACAAATTCTTTATTGTGCAGCAGCCAGTCTGGTTTCAAAGGATTAGAGATACAGACTCCAGGTCTGAATGGGAGGAGCAGCCAAGTCACTCTGCATAAAGTTGTGCCCAACAGATAGGAGGGCTTGTGGCCATAGCAGCCAGAGATTATTGGCAGGTTGCTTAGTGCTCAGGTCCCAATTGTGTGCCATCTGAGAATACAGAGTGATTTGAATGGATGGAACTTTTAGTGGCCCCTCTATCAACATCAAATACATCCCCCTCTAAGACAGGGCCCTCTGTGACCCCAGCAGAGCCAGTCATGCCCTCAGGTCAGGACCTTCCTGGCCCTGGAGAGGGCTAGATAACTCCCAAGCCTGTCTGGTTTTTTCTTCTCTGAGCTTCAGTCTGACTTACCCTCTTTGGCTCACATGGCCTCCCTCCAGATTGGGAATGGCACAGCTGAGGAGATCCTTAACAGACTACCACCACCTTTCCCTCCAGCCTCTGGGAGACTGCATTCCGATTCCCCTGAGAGGAGAGTTCCCAAGCCCCATCACTGGTTTTCATTTTACTCTCACCCATGACTCATCCACTTGTGGCTGTACAAGGTGGAGCCCAGGAAGAAACAAAATACTTGGCCCAAAGTAGGTGTTCCACAAATGGTCAACTGAATGAGCAGGTGAAATATAAGTGACTTGCTCAAGTCTACACAGCAGTTAATGACACCTAGATGAATCAAGTTCATCTGAAGCCACTCATTAGTCCAGCATCTTGGAGTTTGAATTTTGTTCCAAGCACAAAAGGGCATATTACCCGATGCATGTCACAGCTGGTTCCTCTTCCTAGTTAACACTGAAGCTTAGGACCAAGGAGAACCGCCTCCGGGAGATACTCTGCTGCACACAGTGGGTGGCAGATGCAGACCCTGGCCTCCTGGGGGTCAGTTAATGCTCTCACCAATCTCCATTCTTTTCTCTTATATTTCAGAGGTCGTGTTCTCATCTTATCCTGGATTTTCAACCTCAGAGGTAGGAAATGCCTACTTTATATTTGTGTCCTTGCATTAGAACATTAGTTTTAGTAAACAAAAATAAGTTGACGGAGCCATGAGAGGCATTTGCATATATAACACTGAGGAAGCCCATTCACTGAACGCGTATTTCCTGAGTCCCGACCACGTGCCAGGTGCCATGCTGGCCTATGGAGATGTAGCAGGGGACTCAACTGACAGGTCCCAGGCCTCGCACAACCCACAGACCAGCTTCCATTGTTCTTCAGTGGGGATGATTCCTGCCTCAAGTGATCAAGCTGGCATTGAACTGAGGCTGCCACTAGGATGAAGCCCACTAGTTCCTTAACAAGAACCCTCACCCCAAAGCTAGAGCAATCCTGGCCAAACACACTGCCATCTGGGATCTAATCCTTGGTGTCACAGGCTTAGACACTTGATTTTTGTCAGCACAGAAAATTGTCTTTTTTCTCAGGGTAGATACTCACTAAGCAAGTTCAAGAAGACTGATACACTAATATTTATCTATTCATTTACTCATTTATAGTAAGAAGTACCATTATGCAGTTAGGCAACCTGCATCCTTGGGTCACAACTCAGTATACCCCCTCCCCACAGATACAACTGGGTGAGAAATTATATCAATTACTATATTATTACCACTTAACAAGCCAACAGAGTTGACTTCAAACAATGGCAATTTATTATTTCTCACAATTATTTGGGTTGGTTAGGTGGTTCTCCTGGTGTTTAGCTAGGGCACATTCCTGCAGCCGGCAGGTTATCTGGGAGCTGGACTCATAGATAGCTGGCAGGACTTGTCATCTTTATGTTATCTTTTCATCCTGGATTTCTTGGCAGCATGGTGGCATTAGACTTCCAAGAGCAAGATTCTGAAATTAAGGCAATGGCATTTTCTGTTGATGAAAGCAAGTCATAGGCCAGCATAATACTGCAGTGCAATTCTGATGCTAGCCACCTGGAATTCGCATGAGCCCACGAGAGCAGAGTCCCCAACAAGACTGCCCTCACTTTAGGCACTAGTTGCAAGTGGCGGGGTTCCCGGGCTATTTGTAATGGCAGTGAATTCTACAGCTGCCACGATCCCCTCAGGTTCAGTAATTTGCTAGAACAACTCATAGAACTCAGGAGACCATTATACTTCTGATTACAAATCGACTATAAAGGGTGCAAATCAGGACCAGCCAAATGAAAAGATGCACACTGAGGGCTGGGAGGGTTCGAAACATAGAGCCTCTTTGGCCTCTCACTGTGGAATGAATGTGTGACACACTCCCAGCACAGCTGATGGGTTCACCAGCCAGGTAGCTCACCAGAGCCTCAGTGGCCAGGACTTACATTGGAGTTTCATTGCATGGCCATAACTGATAGAACCATTAGCTACATGACTGAACTCGATCTCTAGCCCCTCTCGCCTCCCCAGAGGTCAGGCTGGCTCAAACCCCAGTCCTCTGATCATATGGTTGTCTTTATAGTATGGCCAGCCCCCATCCTAAGTCATCTCATTAGTGTGAACTCAGGTATGATCCAAGGGATTATGAATAACAGAGACATTCCTATCACTCTAGAGATTCCAAGGGTTTTAGAAGCTCAGTGCCAAAAACGCAGGACAAAGACCAGACAAATTCTTTATTGTGCAGCAGCCAGTCTGGTTTCAAAGGATTAGAGATACAGACTCCAGGTCTGAATGGGAGGAGCAGCCAAGTCACTCTGCATAAAGTTGTGCCCAACAGATAGGAGGGCTTGTGGCCATAGCAGCCAGAGATTATTGGCAGGTTGCTTAGTGCTCAGGTCCCAATTGTGTGCCATCTGAGAATACAGAGTGATTTGAATGGATGGAACTTTTAGTGGCCCCTCTATCAACATCAAATACATCCCCCTCTAAGACAGGGCCCTCTGTGACCCCAGCAGAGCCAGTCATGCCCTCAGGTCAGGACCTTCCTGGCCCTGGAGAGGGCTAGATAACTCCCAAGCCTGTCTGGTTTTTTCTTCTCTGAGCTTCAGTCTGACTTACCCTCTTTGGCTCACATGGCCTCCCTCCAGATTGGGAATGGCACAGCTGAGGAGATCCTTAACAGACTACCACCACCTTCCCCTCCAGCCTCTGGGAGACTGCATTCCGATTCCCCTGAGAGGAGAGTTCCCAAGCCCCATCACTGGTTTTCATTTTACTCTCACCCATGACTCATCCACTTGTGGCTGTACAAGGTGGAGCCCAGGAAGAAACAAAATACTTGGCCCAAAGTAGGTGTTCCACAAATGGTCAACTGAATGAGCAGGTGAAATATAAGTGACTTGCTCAAGTCTACACAGCAGTTAATGACACCTAGATGAATCAAGTTCATCTGAAGCCACTCATTAGTCCAGCATCTACCCTGTGATTTCCTTTGGCTCCATCTAACTCAAGGAATCAGCGAGTAAACTGAATTTGGCATAGTTAATCCAGCAACTTCCATTTTCAACTTGATCATCATCTAGGACTTAGCTGCAGTTTTATCCTGGAATGAAGAACCCTCCACTGTAGGACTGGATGAGTGCATCAGAGCAGTAATTCAAGGCTCAGCTCACTCCTGCTCTGTCTCCTCACCAGGAAGAGTCCCCTTAATGATGTGAGCATACACCTGCCCTTTTGCTTTCTGGAGAAGTCTTAACCCAACTGTATAGAAGGGCAAGTTCAGGATAAGCCACTATAAGGCAGAAAGTGGGAGGTGAGCAGGGAGCTTCTGCTGTCTGCACTGCTGCTGTGTCATCCTTTGGCTTCAGAGAACTTGAGACTGGAACTTTGGGTACCAGAGAATGGTCTTTCTGGAGAAATCTTAACCCAACTGTATAGAAGGGCAAGTTCAGGATAAGCCACTATAAGGCAGAAAGTGGGAGGTGAGCAGGGAGCTTCTGCTGTCTGCACTGCTGCTGTGTCATCCTTTGGCTTCAGAGAACTTGAGACTGGAACTTTGGGTACCAGAGAATGGACTAACTATGTGACATCAGAGAACTTGGAGCCAGAACTCTAGGCCCTTGGTGACATCCCCCGCTTATGACCCCAGAAGCCTCCTTTGGGCCAGCCCCTCTGGAATGGTCATTCTTTCCACCACCCTCCCTAGGAAGGGTCTGTTGGTCCACTTCTTTATCACCAGGGCGCTTTGACTTTGACTCTTTTCCTTCTAAGACGACCAAGGTATGTGCACTTCCGCCCATATTCGAGATTCTTCCTGTGAAGTCACTGAAGGCAAGGAACCAGACGCTGGCCCCACCCTTCCCAGAGCTGAGATACCTTAGCCTGGCCTACAACAAGGTGACTCTTGGCTTCTCTTCCTCTTTCCGCAGGAGCAGATGGGAGGGTGGGGTGTGAATTGCTCTGACCTGAAAGCCAGCCCTCCTGTTCCCTGCTTCGGCAGAATGCAGGTTCAGGAATTCTCAGGGTGGGGGTTCTCAGGCTTGGGGAATCAGAAGGCAAGCAGGCAGAGGCAGGAGTCCATCAGTTGAGTAGTAGGTATTGATTTACCACTCACCACGTGCCAGGCTCTGTGCTGGGCACTGGGGATACAATTGCATGAAGAGATTTGACCTCTGCCCTTGCGGAGCTCATCACCTACAGGGAAGACTGAGAGCGAACAAATAATCACAGTATAAACACGCCCAGTGTTGCGAAGACATTCACAGTGCTATGAAGTATGTGAAGGGTAGGGCTCACCTCATATTAGGGACCAGGGAAGGTACTCTTGAGAGTGGTGTTTAAGCTGAGATGGAAATCAGGGAGCTTAGTGAGGTGAAGATTGAGGGTTGAGTGACTTGAGACATGTTTAAACCAAAGAGAGCAGCAGATGTAAAGTCCATCGAACAGATTTAATATGTGTTTCGTTGACAAGTTTTATGTTAACATGTTTTTCCATGTCCTATAAAACTTCCTGTAAGCCCTATTAATTGAGCGCTACTCAGGTGTGAAACGCCAGCAACTTTTAAGAAACCTGGCTTACATTGCTCCTGAGGCAAGCAGTTAGTACAGCCAAACTCCCCAGGTATTTTCCTCTAAGAGTTATAATTTTAGTCATAACATTTAGGTCTTNCCCTATTAATTGAGCCCTACTCAGGTGTGAAACGCCAGCAACTTTTAAGAAACCTGGCTTACATTGCTCCTGAGGCAAGCAGTTAGTACAGCCAAACTCCCCAGGTATTTTCCTCTAAGAGTTATAATTTTAGTCATAACATTTAGGTCTTTGATCCATTTTGAGCTAATCTTTATATATGGTGTGAGGGTAGGGGTCCAGCTTCATTCTTTTGTATGTGGATATGCAGTTTTCTCAACACCTTTTATTGAAAAGACTGTTCTTTTGCCATTGAATGGTCTGTTCACCCTTGTCAAAAATCAGTGGACCGTAGATGTATCAATATTATGGATTATCCTATTGTTCTTGAAACTGGTAATTTTCATCTTTTCTATTTATTGATCCAAAATAAAAGTTACCCTTTTATTGACTTAAAAAAATAACTAGCTACTGCTTTCTTTTTATCTCTCTATTGTCTGTCTACTATTTCATTGATTTTTGCTTATATTTCTCTCCTACTCACAATGAGTTTAATTGACTCTTCTTTTTCCTAGATTCCTAAGTAGCATAATTTTAGATATTGATGTAGACCTTTCTTCTTTTTAATATAAGCAACTATAAATATCTTCTTTAACACTATTGGAGCTGCAGTCAATAAATTTTGTGTTTTGATTTTCATTCAATTAAAACATTTTTAATTTTTTTGTGATTTCTTCTTTGACCTATGGTTTGTTTAGAAGTGAGTGGTTTAACTTCCAAATATATGGGGCTCTTCCAGATAACATATTTGCTGAGTTCTAATTTAATTCTGTTGTAGTCAGATAACATAATCTGTAAGATTTCATCCTTCTGAAATGTATTTAACATATTTTATGGTGCACCCTATATTCTAGGTTGGTGAATGTTCTGTGTGCACTTAGGAAAAAAAATGTATATTCTGCATTTTGCGGGGATAGTGTTCTATAAAAAGTTATTGTGGTTGCTGCAACAGCGAAGTTGAGTAGTTGTGGTGGAGGTTGAATGCCCTGCAGAGCCTAAAAGATTTATTATCTGGCCTTTGACAGAAAAAGTTTGCTGACCTCTGGTCTAAATGATCAAAGTCAGAGTCCTTCAAGGCCTACTCTGAATCTCCTTCTCCTCTTCCTCTGTATTTTCTCCTGAGACTGGCCTCAGATATCCATTGTCTGTGACCTGTGCCTCATAAACTTTTAACTCCTTATTGTACCCCAGACCTACATGAATTTCTACTTGGAAGTCTAAAAGGTACCTCCAAAGTAGACATATCCAAAGTGAATTAATGATCTTACCAATTCAAATTTGAATGTTCTTCCATTGTTTTGTATCTTAGTCAATAGCTGAGTTACTTGAGCTGTTGACTCCATTCAGCTACTTGAGCCAAACACTGGTTGTCATCTTTGATACTTCTCTCTTCTGTACATCCCTCCTCCCCACACACATCTAATCCATTTCCCAGTCTTGTCAAATTTAGGTCTTCATATTTTTTATGGAAGTATAGTTGACTTACAATATTGTGTTAATTTTAGGTGTACAGCATAGTGATTCAGTATTTTTGCAGATCATATTCCATTATAGGTTATTACAAGATAATCAGTATAATTCCCTGTGGATATACTATTACATAGTATATCCTTGTTGCTTATCTATTTTGTATATAATAGTTTATATCTCTTAGTCCCACAACCCTAATTTTCCCTGCTTCCTTCTCCCCTTTGGTAACTATAAGTTTGTTTTCTGTATCTGTGAGACTTTCTGTTTTGCATATACATTCACTTTTATTATTATTTTTTAGATTCCAATATAAGTGATATTATATAGTATTTGTCTTTCTCTGACTTACTTCACTAAGCATATTTCCTAGGTCCATCCATGTAGTTGCAAATGGCATTATTTCATTTTCTTTATGGCCAATACCACCAATTTACATTCCCTCCAACAGTGTACAAGGTTTCCCTTTCTCCACATCTTCTCCAACATTTGTTATTAGTAGACTTTTTGATGATAGCCATTCTGACAATGTGAGGTGATATTTCATTGTGGTTTTGATTTGCATTTCTCTAATAATTAGTGATGTTGAGCATATTTCATGTGACCTTTGGCATTTTGTATATCTTTGGGAAAATGTCTATTAAAATCTTCTGCCCAAGTACTATTTACAATAGTTAGTACATGGAAGCAACCTAGATGTCCTTCAACAGCTGAGCAGATAAAGAAACTGTGGTACATATGTTCAATGGAATACTGCTACTGCTGCTAAGTCGCTTCAGTCGTGTCCGACTCTGTGCGACCCCATAGACGGCAGCCCAACAGGCTCCCCCATCCCTGGGATTCTCCAGGCAAGAACACTGGAGTGGGTTGCCATTTCCTTCTCCGATGCATGACAGTGAAAAGTGAAAATGAATACTACTCAGCCATAAAAAAAAAAACACGTGTGAGTCAGTTCTAATGAGGTGGATGAACCTAGAGCCTGTTATGCAGAATGAAGTAAGTCAGAAAGAGAAATATAAATATCATATACTGATGGCTCTGTGATAAAGTATAAGGGTGGGATGGGGAGGGAGGTTCTGGAGGGAGGGGATATGGGTGTACCTATGGCTGATTCTTGTATGACAGAAACACAAGCTGGAATCAANGGGATTGGGGGCAGGAGGAGAAGGGGACGACAGAGGATGAGATGGCTGAATGGCATCACGGACTCGATGGACGTGAGTCTGAGTGAACTCCGGGAGATGGTGATGAACAGGGAGGCCTGGCGTGCTGCGATTCATGGGGTCGCAAAGAGTTGGACACGAGTGAGCGACTGAACTGAACTGAACTGAACTGAACTGATGCATATATATGGAGTCTAGAAAGATGCTACTGATGAGTTTTTTTTCAGGGCAGCAATGGAGAAACAGACATAGAGAACCGACCTATGGACATGGCAGAAGGAGAGGAGGGAGAGGGTGAGATGTATGGAGAGAGTAAAATGGAAATTTACAATACCATATTAAAATAGATAGCCAGTGGGAATTTGCTGTATGACTCAGGGAACTCAAAACAGGGGCTCTGTGATAAAGTATAGGGTGGGATGGGGAGGGAGGTTCTGGAGGGAGGGGATATGGGTATACCTATGGCTGATTCTTGTATGACAGAAAACCACAAAATTCTGTAAAGCAATCATCCTTCAATTAAAAAAATAAAGTGGCAGAAAGCAAGACAAAAACCTTCTGCCCACTTTTCAGTTGGATTATTTGGTTTTATTTTTGATAATGAGTTGTATGAGCTGTTTGTTTTAGATATTAACCCCTTGTCAGTTGCATCATTTGCAAATATTTTCTTCCATTCCACAGATTGCCTTTTTATCAGTGGTTTCCTTTGCTGTGAAGCTTTTAAGTTTAATTAGACTTCATCTGTTTATTTTTGCTCTTTGTTTGGCCTTAGAAAATGCAAAAAAATATTGCTGTAATTTATGTCAAAGAGTGTTCTACCTCTGTTCTTCTAGGACTTTAATGATTTCAGGTCTTAAATTTAGGGGATGAAACTGTTTTGAGTTTTATTTTTGTATATGTTGTAAGAGAATGTTTTTTGTTTTGGTTATGGCATGTAGTTTGTGGGATCATAATTTTGCAACCAGGGTCTAAGTAACCTGGGCCCTTGGCAGTAAAAGCATGGAGTCCTAAACACTACTGCTGCTGCTGCTGCTAAGTCACTTCCGTCGTGTCCGACTCTGTGCGACCCCATAGATGGCAGCCCACCAGGTTCCCCCGTCCCTGGGATCCTCCAGGCAAGAACACTGGAGTGGGTTGCCATTTCCTTCTCCAATGCATGAAAGTGAAAAGTGAAAGTGAAGTCGTTCAGTCGTGTCCGACCTAGCAACCCCATGGACTGCAGCCTACCAGGCTCCTCCGTCCATGGGATTTTCCAGGCAAGAGTACTGGAGTGGGGTGCCATTGCCTTCTCCGCTTAAACACTACACAGCCAGGGAATTCCCAAGAGAATGTTCTAATTTTTTTTTTTTTTTAACACGAAGCTGTCCAGTTTTCCCAGCATCACTTATTAAGGAGACTGTCTTTTTTCCAGTGTATATTCTTGCCTTCTTTGTCATGGATTGACTGTAGGTGTGTGGCTTTATTTCACAGCTCTTTGTTCCGTTCCATTGATGTCCGTGTTTTTGTGTCAGCACCACACGGTTTTTATGACCATAGCTTTATAGTATAGTCTGAAGTATGAGAGGATTATACCTCCAGCTTTGTTCTTTTTCCTCAGGATTGCTTTGGCAATTCTGGGTCTTTTTTGATTCCATATAAATTTTAGTACTATTTCTTCTAGTCTTCAGAAAAAAGTAATAGGCATTTTGATAGGGATTGCATTAAATTTGTAGATTGTTTGGGGTAGTATGTCCATTTTAATAATAATAAGATATCATGGGATATCTTTTCATTTCACTGAATCATCTTTAAATTCCTTCATCAAAGTTTTATAATTTTCCAAATACAAGTCTTTCAATATCCTTGGTTAAGTTTATTCCTAGGTATTTTTTGGGTGTGATTTAAAAAAATTTTTTTAATTGAAGTATGCTTGCTGTACAATGTTATATAAGTTCAGTTCAGTTCAGTTGCTCAGTCGTGTCTGACTCTTTGCGACCCCGTGAATCGCAGCACACCAGGCCTCCCTGTCCATCACCAACTCCCGGAGTTTACTCAAACTCATGTCCATTGAGTCAGTGATGCCATCCAGCCATCTCATCCTCTGTCGTCCCCTTCTCCTCCTGCCCCCAATCCCTCCCAGCATCAGAGTCTTTTCCAATGAGTCAACTCTTTGCATGGGGTGGCCAAAGTATTGGAGTTTCAGCTTTAGCATCATTCCTTCCAATGAATGGAATTCCTTCCCAGGACTGATCTCCTTCAGAATGGACTAGTTGGATCTCCTTGCAGTCCCAGGGACTCTCAAGAGTCTTCTCCAACACCACAGTTCAAAAGCATAAATTCTTTGGCTCTCAGCTTTCTTCACAGTCCAATTCTCACATCCATACACGACCACTGGAAAAACCATAGCCTTGACTAGACGGACCTTTGTTGGCAAAGTAATGTCTCTGCTTTTCAATATGCTGTCTAGGTTGGTCATAACTTTCCTTCCAAGGAGTAAGCATCTTTTAATTTCATGGCTGCAGTCACCATCTGCAGTGATTTTGGAGCCCCCAAAAATAAAGTCTGACACTGTTTCCACTGGTTCCCCATCTATTTCCCATGAAGTGATGGGACCAGATGCCATGATCTTCGTTTTCTGAATGTTGAGCTTTAAGCCAACTTTTTCACTCTCCTCTTTCACTTTCATCAAGAGGCTCTTTAGTTCTTCTTCACTTTCTACCATAAGGGTGGTATCATCTGCATATCTGAGGTTATTGATATTTCTCCTGGCAATCTTGATTCCAGCTCGTGCTTTTTCCAGCCCATTATATAAGTTACAGGTGTACAATATAGTGATTCATAGTTTTTAAAGGTTGTACTTCATTTGAACTACTATAAAATAATGCCTATATTCCCTGTATTGTACAGCATATTCTTGTAACTTATTTCATACTTAAGGGTTTATACATCTTTCTTCTCTACACCTATATTTCTCCCTTCCCTCTCCCTACTGGTTGCTGCTAGTTTGTTCTCTGTATCTATAAGTGTGCTTCTTTCTTATTCACTCATTTCCTGTATTTTTTAGATTGCACATATAAGAGATATCATACAGTGTTTTCTTTCTCCATCGCACTTATTTCACTTAGAATAATACTCCCCAAATCCATCTGTGTTGCTGCAAATGGCAAGATTTTCTTTTTATGGCTGAGTATTAGTTCATTGTATATATCTATGTATCATGTATTCTTTATCCATTCATCTGTTGATAGCCACTTGGGTTGCTTCCATATCTTGGCTGTGGTAAATAATACTGTTGTGAACATTGGGATGAATGTACCTTTTCAAATTACTGTGTTTTTTTGTTTTTTTGGTTTTTTTCAGATATTTATCCAGGAGTAGAGTTGCTGGGTTAATGGTAGTAAATGGTTCCTTCTAGTGTATTTTTCATTTCAGTTATTGCATTCTTCATCTTTGGTTGTTCGTTATATTTTCTAATTCTTTGTTTAAAAACTTCCAACTTTTCCTCTGTGGATCCATTCTTTGTCTGAGTTCTTTGGTCATCCTTATGATCGTTACCCTGAACTCTTTCTCAGGTAGATTGCCTATATCCACTTAGTTTTTCTTCTGAGGTTTTACCTTGTTCCTTCATCTAGGACATGTTCCTATTTCACCTCATTCTGCCTAAATTGCTGTTTCTATTTTAATGGATTCAGCAGGCTGATTCTGTTTCTTTTCTGGTAGGTTCTGGTCCTTGTCATCAATGGTCATTCTGTAAATAGTTGTGATTTTGATGTGCCTGTGAGAAGAGGTGAGCTCAGGGTCTTTCTACTCCACCATCTTGGCCAATCCCTGGTCTGGAATGGATGTTTTTTGTGTGGGAGTACCATACGTTGGCTGGGTGTCCCCAATGTCTTTGAGGTGAGAGCTGGATCTGAGGTGGACAGCAGCCCGGTCTTTGCTCAGGGGGTGCTGGCCTCTATGATAGAGGGTGTGGTTGATGTTGGATTAGCTGGCACTCCCAGCAGAGACAGAGGCTACTCTGTCAAGGGGCAGGGTCTGCTGCCTCGTTGCGGCGGTGGAAACCTTGAGGGTCTGACTCAGGCTGACTCTGTTCCCTTTAAGTGTGTGTGGTTTTCCTTCTCCCACACTGGGGCCTTTGCCCTGAAGGAGGGGCATGCACAAGTAAGCGGGGCTCCTGTGCTTTACAGAGGTCCAGCGCTGTGCCTGTGTAGGCATCTGCAGTTCTACTCAGCTGCAGTCCAAGTTGCATCTTTCCCCCCGTTATGGTTGGCCCAGATCTAGTGCACAATTGTAGCACAGAGTGGGCAGGGCTGGCGCCTTCACTAGGCTGAGACTGGGAATCTCGGCGTTGTGCTTGTGGGAATTGAAGCGCTGCTCAAGCTGTAGGAAGTTGGGCTGCTTCTGTGTAAGTGCCAGCAGTGGCCACCATTGCCCACCAGGCCCCCCGCACCACCTCTGCATCCCTAAATGGATTCTTTTCCTAGAACCTGACTGCCCTAGATCCACTGCTGGCCTGTGGTGTTCACTCAGCTCCGATTGAGTGTGGCAAGGCAGCAGCTGCTAGGGTAGACCACCCCCTGCCCTGTCTGGGGGTGAGCCAGCACCCACCCCCTCCTCACCAATGCAGTCTAGGCTTCAGCCTTTCTCCAGCCCATCCCAGCATTTCTCCAAACAGCCACGGGGTTTGCCCTTTCTGTGTAGGACCCCAGGACCGGACACCCTGTCTGTGTCCTGACCCACTCACTCCCTGGGATAGTGTCCGCCCCGCCATCTCCCTCTTCCTCTTAGTCCCCTCCCAGGGACACAGGTCCTGACCAAGTGCCTTTCTTCTCATCCTGCCTGATTATGTGGGAGTCTCTCTTGTAGCCTTGGTGGTTTAGGGTCTCTTCTGCCAGATTCCATAACATTTTCCATGAAAATTGTTCCATGTGTAGATATAGTTTTGATGTGTTTGGGGGGTAGGGGGAGGTGAGCTCCATGTCCTCTTTACTCTGTCATCTGGATCCCCCTCCTGAAGCAACAGCCTAGGTCTTCATATTTCTAAAAATTCATCTAATAGGTTCTCTATGGACTAACATCTTTACTAAACTTGCATCTCCAGTCTCATTTTGCACCAACCACGCTTTCTCTTTGCTTTTAGTCACACTAGTCTATGGGGTCACACAGAGTCGGATGCTACTGGAGTGACTTAGCAGCAGCCACAGCTTTCTTTAAATCCATCTAACAGTGTTTCTCCTCTTTGCTGTGTTATCTTTCACACATTCTTCTTTGTATAGAATATTTTCTCTCTGCATTAGAGGAAGTAATGCTACCTGCTGTGACAAACTAAAAATATGTCAATGAACGCAAAAATGTATTTCTTGCTTTTACAAAACCCATTGTGGATATTCCTGGCTGGTAGGTGGCCTTTCACATGATTCTTTAGAGACCCAGATCTCTTCTGGCCATAGCTCTGTCATCCCATAGGACCTTAAGAGAACTTTACTGAGTCCTGTGCAACTGGTCAGGTGGCTCAGTGGTAAAGAATCCACCTGCTGATGCAGGAGACGTAGGTTCAATCCCGGGGTCAGGAAGATCCCCTGGAGCAGGAAATGGCAACCCACTCCAGTACTCTTGCCTGGAAAATCCCATGGACAGAGGAGCCTGGCAGGCTACAGTCCATGGGGTCATAAAGAGTCAGACACGACTTAGCGACTGAGCATGCATGCACACAACTGGTGGGAAGATAGTTGAGTGAGGAGAGGATCCTGCAGGAGGTTTTGAATGGGCTGCGCCTGGAAATGGCGTTGCCCATTTATCACTTCCATGCAGGTGGCATTGGCTAGAACTGAGTCATAGGCCCACGTCTAGCTGCCTAGGAGGCAAGAAGAAACAGTCTAGCTGTACGCCCAGAAACTAGAGGGAATGTTTCGACTAACAGAGCTTTCTTTGACACGTCCTGCATCCCCCACTGCATTCACTCATTGCCTCCTGCCATCCTCTGGATCTCAGGGACGCCCCCTCTTAGCTCTGTGACTAGGTCAGGCCACCCTGGCGCTGCATGTGCCTCTCTGCTGCGGCACTGGTCGCTGTTGTAAATGTATGCTTCTCTGTGTTACTCTTCTGCAGTGCTTATTTCGCACCAGGTACTATCCCTCCAGGATAGGAACTGTATCTCTCTCACTCAGTCCCAGCCCGGAGCTTGGTACATAAAGACATTCAGTAAATATTTGTTGACTGAAGGAACCAAAATGAAAGACACTGAATAATTGCCCCAGTGAGGCTCCAGAGGAAGTCAGACTGAGCTGCCCCCCGACTCCTGGCGCTTGGTGCTCTCTGTGGCCCCAAATCCGACTAAACACCTTCCAGTGTGTCGAGGCATCTGAGAGGCCACTGCCCCGCTCCCAACCGCTCCGACTATTTCACTGCTAACACACACCCAGCCCAAGGTTGTCCCCAGATGTTCTCACCATTCTTCTCAACAAGGAGTGTTTTTTGCCCTTCAGAGGCTGGCCTCATGGGGTAGAGTGGCCTCTGGGCCCCGGACAGCCATGGGTCTCCCTTACCTCACTGGCTGAGCTAAGGTTTTGATGCGCGTGCCCGCCTGACCCCCTGTCCCCCAGCCCTCCCTTGATCAGTGCCCAGACAGGCTACAGTGAAAGAACTATCACTGCTGTTGGCAGACTGACGCCGTGTGTAGAGGTCACACTGAGCAAGGGGAAGTATCAGACAAATTGTATGCTGGAGTCAAAGTCAGTGCCTTGCCAAATTTCCAGGCTTCTTGTGAGACAAGTACTACATATTACTTGTTCTTATTTTTGTCACCAATATCCTCAATACTTGCTATAAGCTACATATCCAATATGGAGAAGAGGAAAAATTCTTAGGTTTCAATGTGAAACGGTGATGGTGAGATTTGGGTCAGGAGGGGCACAGGTATTCTGGGTGCAAACCGGTGAAATTGCAGAGACAAGACAGTCCCAGCAGTAAGTCCTGTCCCCAGCAGCCTCACTCCCCCAGCCCCACTCCCACTCCAGACCTTGCAGGCATGCAGCCCTGCATTGTAGGGCCTGGAAGCAGTTGGGGAGAGGTGCGGGGTGGTGTCCATTTGATGCTCTCCTGCATTCCTTACAGATTGCAAAGGAAGATGCCATCCTACCGGTAGCTCTCTTCCCATCTCTCTGTGAGCTCATCTTTCACAACAACCCTCTGGTGACCCATACACGAGGTATGGTACCCGCAAACCTGCCCGCTGAAGCCAGTCCCCAAGAAGCAATGTGGAGAACCTCATCCCTACCTCAGTGCCAAGCCCTGCTCTGCCCTGTGTCACGGGTGGACAGGCTTCATAGTGCACAGGGGGCTGCAGAAAACAGCAGACACTGCTGAGCACTGACTCATCCCAACAGCAGCCCTGTGAAGCAGGCGTTACTGTCCTTAGGCACAGAAGATGAAACTGAGGATCAGAGAGAATCACACTCTACCCAAAGTCACACAGCGGAAAAAAAAAAAAGGGCAGCACTGGGAATGCAGTACAGAATTATCTAGATCCACACTCTGCTCTGTGGGATAAGTCTGCTGTGACCTCAGTCCCCACTTCCCAGCTGGGGAGGAGCGTGCAGCCGAACTGCAGAGCCCTCCCCCTCCCAGGACACTGAAGGCAGCAGCTGCCGTGTCATAGTGGAACCCACTGTCCAAGATGCAGCAGCTGGAGGCGTTTTAGAATCCTGGGTCTCTGGAGTGACACTAGGGTATTCTAATCTCTGCTCTACACTGTCTTCATTGCCTCGGGAAAATTCCTTAACCTCTCTGTGCCTCAGTTTCCTCTTCTGTCAAATAGGCATAATGTAGCTTTCTACCTCCTAGGGCTGGTGTGAGAATTAAGTAAGGTTATACATGTACATGAACAGTGCCTGGCACATAGAAGCCCCAGTAAATGTCAGCTAACAAAATAATCTTATTTTCCCATTATGGCTCCAGGGGTCCCACCACTGCTAAAAAGCTTCCTCCAGGAGCGGCTGGGAATCCACTTAATTCGAAGGAAGATAGTAAAGGCTAAGCATCATATATTGATGCCTCGGAAGGACTCTCGGAAGGTAAGGCTTCATAGGCAGGACCCCCAAGCCCAGAGGGAGTGGAGCCTATTCTAATGCTGCAGATCAGCCTGGCAGCAGAGCCACTCCCACCCACAATGCCTGGGATCCTTGTCAGGTTTGTAGTAGCAGTTTTGTCTTCTCCTTCCCTCACTGTATGACATACAGATATACCCAGGAGAGGTAAGACAGTCAGAGACCCAAAAATCAGAGTAGGGGGGAGTATGGGAGGGCATTGAGTCTGATTCCCTAATTTTTCAGAGGAGCTGAGATCCAAAAAAGACACTGTGGAGAAGTGGGGGGGAATCAGTCAGAAGACCTACATGTCAATCTGGTGCCATCTTTCCTCATAGCTGCCTAAACTTGGGCAAAATTTCCACTCTCTGAGTATCAGCTTCTCAACTCTAAAACCTCTGAGTTGCTGAGAGGACTGGATGAAATTGATACATTATTAACTCCCCAAACCCCCTACCAGTGCAACTTATGGTCACCCCTGGCATCATGAATGGCTCTGTCAGCCCCAGAATACGCATCTCCTGCCTGACTCTTGGGAAGCATTTCCTGGTGTGGAGAGCAGTCTGCCCCCTCGGTACCTCCCCTCAGCTAGTGGTCCAGACTTAACTTCTGGGATGCCATAAAGTAAGATCCCTCTTTCATCCATAGGATTTCAGAAATTTCAGTGAAATGCTTCTCCCTCCTGAACTTTGTCTTCCTACAGCCAAAAGCTGGACTGGGCATTGCTGACCCCATAAGTTAAATAAAGATATTCCCTAGGCCCCTCCCTCTGGAGTCTGCCTGTGTACAGCCAAGCTCTTGTCTTGAGCCCTCAGGGGACCAGAGCAGCATTTAAAACCAGCAATAGAAATCCAGAGGGTTTCCATAATCTTCGCCCCTGTCTGCTGCCTCCTCTAAGGGTCCTACTACCTCCCTTCCCGTCAGGCAGCTGGGGAGGGGCAGAATTGGGGTGAGCCAGATGCTCAGTACGTAATCCTCTCTCCCGTGTACAGAGCACCCATGCTGAGAACTTGCACACGCGCTCCCCCGTAATCCTCACCACAGACAAGGAAGCAGGCTCAGAGAGGTGAAATAACTTACTTGTTAAAAGGGAGTGTTGGGGCCCAGGGGCACCACCATCGTTCCAACTAATGGAGGATAAACACACTTACCAGTGGCCAAACGAGAAACGAATCAATGCTCTGTAAATCCTGTCTGACCTCCAGCACGGGCTACGCGGAGAGTGTGGTGTGGGCTGCAGGCAGGTTGGAGATGCCTGCATGTCCCCAGTGTGCTCCCAGAGATGGGTTGGATGGACAGCCTTTTACCCAGTTATATAAACCAAGGTTGCTGGCACTCCTTCCTACGAGACTTGGACAGAACAGGGAGAAAATGGAGAACCTGCCAGAGCAGGCCTGGACCCACCCAACGTGGAATCAGAAAGCAGTGTGAGGCTTCTGTGTGAGAACACAGATGGACGATAACATGGCCTGCCCTGGATGCTCAGCAGTCCAGCATACAGAACCAGTGACTCTCAACCTCTGGCCTCTCAGATTATCCAGTCTTGGCTCAGGAGAGTGGTGGTGGGATAAAGGAAGAGCATCCCCAGCACTCCTCCAGCACAAACCTGTGAGAGGGAGGAATCAATGTGGCCCCTTCCCCACCAGCTGGCAAATAATGGCACTTGTTTTGGCCACTGTGAGGCATGGGTTCTGAAAAAAGACTGGGTCCCTCAGGCTTCAAATCTAAACACTGAGATTTTATGTATTTCAAAAAGGAAATACTTTCTTAAAAAGAACCTTATTTTATAAAATAGTCATCCTTCCCACTCCCTAGTTCACCAGGCACATTCGAGCATACCATTGAGATCTCACTTGGGAAAACTGCAAGATAGGCAGGCAGGGACTGTTTTCCCCTTGTGTGAGCTCAGAAGGTAGACTGTGCTTGAGACCTTTCCACTGCACTGCATGGCCTGTCAAAGTACAGATGTAAGTAGACGAAAGACTTCTGACAAAGAATAAGCAATCCACCAGGTAACTAGGGAGGGGAAGCAGAACTAAGCCCAGCTGAGGGAGCCTGGGCACATGGCTCTCTCCTGGCAGATGAGCAGAGGCATGGAGGGGAGATGACAGGCTTTTGCTAATTAAGAAAGCTGAGCAGTTCCGTGGGAAAGAAGTTATTTCCTTGGGTCTAAACCCTGAGAGAGATTTGCCTTACAGGTCTTTGTATAAGGTTCAGGGACTGGCACCCTGATAGGGGCCTGTTGCTGCCACCTTCCAGAAAATGTGGGGCCATCTCCCCCAGGCCCTCCTAGGAGTCCCTGAGGAAAGGGGCCACATTGATTCCTCCCTCTCACAGTTTGTGCTGGAGGAGTGCTGGGGATGCTCTTCCTTTATCCCACCACCACTCTCCTGATCAGAGGAATGAAGCTACTGAGCGGCAGAGCGATAGAGTCAGGGATCCAGAATGAGGCCCGGAGCCTCTGCCACTGAATAACTCTGTGACCTTGGACAAGTCATTTAACCTCTCTGAGCCCCCATTTTCTTATTTATAAAATGAGGACATTTATTCACTGGGTAGTTTGAGGTGTAAATAAAACATAACATGTCATGTACGAGGCACATCGTAGATGCCCACTAAGTATGATTTTTGTCCCTTCCCTCCCCGTGAGACCTACCCCAGTGCTTTGACCACTATACTGTTTGGCCTTAGGCTGCTTATGCCCAGGAGGAGAGATTCTGACTAGGAAGCAGACTAATTCAGCCCTTCTCCCGTGACAGGTGAAAACTCAAGTTCCCAAGGTGCCAAAGCAGCCTATGATTCTCCCTCACCCATCCATGATGATCAAGTCTTCCTCGAAGGAGATGCTGGAGTCAGAGGCAGAGCTGGCTAGGGAGCCGCCTGCCACCAAAACCATTTCTGTGGGGCGAGAGATGCCCATCGAGGGCCTGGGGGGCCCTCCCATTCCCCACCGGACCTTCGTGCCCCTGCCGCCCATTTGCTCCAACTCCACTGTGCACAGTGAGGAGACATCCCACCGAAGCGATGCTGCTGGCCTCCTCAGCCCAGACCACCTGTCAGATGAGGACACCAAGAGCACAGAGTCCGTCTTCTTGACCCAGGTGCCTGGACCCCACCTGCTCCCGCCCACCTGTTCCCAGCTCCCATGGGTTCCTGTCCACCTTTAGATGGCTGAACTGTGATAAGGCAACTAGAACTAAGCACAGGGCAGATCTGGAAACCAGAAAGCGGCACCCTTGGCAGGGTGCCCAGCCCCTTCTGGGAGTTTGCAGCCCCCCACTGATCCAAGGTTACTGGTAGGGACACCCATGCGGACAAATCATGGTCCTCCTTTCTCATCACTTGCAGACCGTTCCCCAACCCCAGCCTGGGAATGGCTCTCCTGGTTCTTCAAGACTTAGGTCAGACTAAGGCAGCAATCCCTCCAGGCAGCTTCCTGGCCTCCTGGGCTGTTGTAGAGCTTGCTGTGGGCTCACGCAGCACCCTTGTGCTCCCCTGTTACAGCATTCATCTCAGTGTCTGTTTTTTTTATGGTCAGTGTCTGTTTTCATGTCTGCCGCCTCTCACCCCAGGCTTGCTTCTTGCCCTTAACAGGATCCAGCATGGGGACCCACACAGAGCTCAGAGGTGTTCATGGAATGCGTTTTCTTTTCCTTCTTGGGCACAGGTCAGTGGGTTATCTTCCTCCATCTTCCGGAGGGATGATTCAGAGACAAAGGAGAAAGAACAAAGACCACCATCCACAGCACCCGGAGAGGCAAAGAGGACTCAGAAGAAGCCCCCATCTGCCTCTTTGCCCAGGAAGTACCATGGCTATGAGGAGCTGCTGACAGCCAAGCCTGACCCCACCTTCATTGAGCCAAAAGGTATGTGAGGAGAATGTCTCTAGGGCAGGGAGCCCTCTCCATGACCCAGAGTAAGTCAGGGCAAAGCCAAGGCTGGTGCCCACACTCTTTTCCAGGCCAGGGTGCTATTTTCCATCTGAATGTCTGTCAAAGGGCCCCTGGGAGTGTCCTGGTCTAGAACCCTACTTGTCAGGACCCCTGGCCTGGACCTTCATTGGCTTTGAGGGAATCACAGCTGTCAGAGATTCCAGCCATTCTGGACCTAACTGGTTTGGTTGGAAGTCTCTCCAGGAAGGGTTTAATGAATAAACACCCAGACTAGTCAGAGTCCCCAGGTCCTCTCCCAGCCCAGTTAATCCCTAAAATGAACATCCAGAATCCTGCCTGTTTGGTTTGAGACAAGGGAGGCAGCCTCTTCTCCCACCCCTTATTTTGGACTGGCGTGTTTTCTGTTGGTGCTCAGCTGTGCTCCTGTGGGTGTCAGTCTCTGCAGTGTAGCCCTCCGAGGTGAATGGGTTACCTTTCCCCACCCTTGTGCTGTTTTTCCATTAGGACCTGTTCAGTGATACAAGTATTCACTGAATGACGGCACCTCTGGCACCACAACAGATCAGGCCAGGATATGGGAACAGTGTCTTCTTGGCTAGAAAGGGTCTTCTTGGCAACCCCCCATCCTTTTACCCAGGGCTGCTATGAAATGGGGAATGAAGAAGTCAGGGGAGGCATCCAGGAGAAGGGGAATGTGCCTTGACTCGACCGTGTCCTTTTGACCTAGGAATCCAGAAGAATGCACAGGCCTTGCAGCACATGTTGAAACACCCGCTCGTGTACCGCTCCAGCAAGCCCAGGCTGGATACTCTGCCGAAACACTATGTTCCCAAGGAGAAGCGGGTAAGCCTCCACCTCACTGTGCACGTGAACTGCCCCTGCCGACCCTAAGGGACAGAAACGGCTGTCACTTGGAACCTCCAAGAGCCACGCTTTTCCCTAGTGCCCCCAGTTCTCCCCTGCCTGTTGTTGTGACTGTATGAGGAGGTGAGGCCACGGAAGTCTGTGCCTGTGCTAACACTCTGCTCTCTCACCTCCTGTCAGACCCAGAGGATCCCTGTTCCACCCCGACGGAAGACTCGAGCCCAGCTGCTGGATGACATCCTCATTCGCATGCGGGACACCCAGAACATTACAGAGGCGCCACTGGGTATGGCTTAGGGACCCCGTCCTCACCAGCCAGGCTCTGAGGTCTGGACGTTTACCCCCCTGCTGGGATAAGGCAGAGGGCTTGTGTCGCAGCAGCAGGAGCCCTTCAGAGCATCTGCCTGACCTTCCTGTGTGCAGATGGAGGAAGTGAGCTGAGTGAAGCAGAGAGCTGCCTGAAGTCACACAGCATGTTACCAACAGCTTGAGACAGACTCAGAAGGCAATCCCTCTGGCCTTCTAGTGCCCAAGCTGGAGAGACCATTTTCAGGCCCTCAACATCCTCTTCCCATTCCATCCCTCTTTATGGGGGAGCTCTGGACCCAGTCCCTGCTGCTCTGGGATAGGTGGGATGCCAGGTGACCTGGGTGTCCCTCCTGGCCTTTCTCCCTATAGGAGCCGTCCTGCGCCAGCGGACAGAGCGGCGGCTGGTGAACCAGAAGCAGTTCCTGGAGGCCAAAAAGCTGCTGAAGGAGTTCCGTGCGCGCTACCGGCGGCTGGTGCGCTGCTCGCTGCGGTCCGTGTTTGGGACCACAGCACCGCCCCAGGCCCGCCCGGCACTGAGCGGGAGCCAGCCTAAGTTGGGCCACTTCCTCGAATTCATGGATGAATTCTACCAGGAGCCCACAGCCAGTGACTTGAAAGGCTAGGGCTGTGCACGGGGCCATGGGTGCCAACTAGCCTGTGCCCTGCACCCTTCGCAAGGGTGCCACACCCTTGACTGCTCCTTGGGACAGGTTCAGGTCTCCAGGCTCTGCTCAGCCTTGCTTGCTGGCCACAGAGAGTGGGGAGCTGGTCAGGACCTCCCCTTCCTGGGCCAGGCAGGAATCAGCACCTTGTCCAACAACAATAAAGAGTGAGTGCATAGAGCAAAGTAGCCCTCCTTCCTTTCTGGAGCCTGGGCCAGGTCGCTCCATTGTGGGAAAGAAACCCCAGCTGATACACATCCTTAAGTCCCATGGGAAAGCTGCCTGAGTCACACAGGTGATAACAGTGTAATCCCACAGAGCTGGGGTAAGCACTAAGACACAAAATGGTTGATGAAACAGAAAAGCAGCACAGAATCTTAAGGCTCAGAGAGGTTAACTTGCCCACAGCCAAGTGTGTGTGTGTGTGTGGGGGGAGGCAGGGGACAGGTCCAATAGTGTGTGTCTGTGTTGAGAGCAGGGGTCAGGTGCAAAACAGGCCTCTGGGACCTTGAAATCCTTGAGGCTCTCTGTTGGGTAGCCTTTTCCACTGTGACAGCAAATGGAAGGGAGAAGAGGATTGGGGATTTCCTTGTTAGATGGATATCACCACAAAGTTGGGACAAGTTGAGGGAAGGGCTTACATGGAGTTTCCCGAGGTCTTCTAATACAGAATGTAAACCAAAGTCCCATGTGCAAGTACAGTGGGACATGACTCTAAAACTAGATTGTGGATTGTGGACTGTGCAGGGTCAGCCTGGACGCAGGGTAAGCAAGCTAGTTCTGGTCAAGGCAGCCTAAAGGGTTGCCCCATTCTTGTGCGTGCACAGTCCTCCGCACCTGCTGCGGAGGAGAAGGCCCCCGGGGCTGAATTCTGGAGAGTGCACTTCGGGACGGACACTGGCTGTGACCTAGTCACCTGGCCAATGATTGCTCCTTAGACTGCCCTCCTAGAGGTGCCTACAAGTCAGACCTGGGGCAGGCCTATAGTTCCCGGGGTCCAGGAAGCAGTGGCATAGAAATGAAGGATGCGTGGCAAGGCACAAAGTCTCACAATCTAAGGTGTAATTAAGGCGATTACAGAAGTAGTCTGGTCGCCACAGGTCTGTGGTGCAGTGTCTGCTGTATCTTGAGTGTGAGACTATTAGGACACAATTGTTCGCATGTCGTCATACTCAACCACAGCCACAAATGGGGCCAGACACATATTTACACCAAGCTGTGTCATACCAACATACACATTCAAGTTCAGACAGTCTCACACACGAGCACACGCATTCTCATAGACATACCGAGTTACGAAGTCAGTTCCGTCCCACTCACACAGGCACCGGAACCGATTCAGGTAATGTCCACAGTGCTACCCTCCACGGCACCCCTGTGCTGGGGCCTGTTGCTGAATTGCCACGTTGGATCACCTAGGCCCAAAACCACCCTTCTGCTAACGTTAGGAAAGAGAATCCACCCCGACATTCACGTAAGTAAGCCTCACTAGGTTCAAATTCACGAGATCTGGGATGCTCCCTTCAGCCAGAAACACCTATCAAACCCTAAGCTCATAGGCCTGAAAAGCTCCTGAGAACACGCTCGCCCAGCTTCAAGGCAGGAAGTCTCTTGCCGTCTCCCCAGCAGATCACTCAGTTTGTGCTTGCACACCTAGTGACAGGGAGCTCATTCCCTCCGAAGGCTGTCCCTTCCTTTGTTGGGAAAACTATTGGATGGCTCAAGTCATCGGGCTAAGCATCTGCTCAAGTCCCTCAGTAATCCTAACTCTGCTTTTTGGCCCAGAGCATATCTGCTCTCTCTGCCCAGTCAGGCCAGTCCTTTACCTGTATGAGACTATCCTGAAGAGGCTATACTTATCTAGATCAGATACTCTTACCTTTCTGTCATTCCACATGGATACCATCTGAATAACCTGGTTTTCCCATCATTTTGAATGCTGAAGCAAGACATTCCCATATGGGGCATCTTCTAGAGCAAAAATGGTGCCAGGACTCACATACAGTCTACACTTACCTCAGATTTGCCTGAGATTGCTCTCCAGAGAGAAGACTTTGACTAGAAACAGAACATTCATGAGCTTGCTTTACTGTATTCTCAACTTGGGTCTCTCCTCAGCCTGGCAAACCTGCATTGAGGAATGCACTTTAGTACTGTTCAAATAACACATCATCCCATTTGGTCCTGTGTGGGCAGAAGCATTCCTGATAGGCATGCCCTGTTCTGAGTCCTCTTTGTCAAAACACTCTTTCTGAAGAGTTGGAGAGGAGGCATCCAGCAGTGGCACTGCCAAGGATCTAGGCCCCTTCTGTACTGCAGACAGCAGGTTGAATAAAACCAAAATCCAAACTATTTTCTTTCTGGGTGGAAGGGGATAAGGCCTTAAGGATAACTGTATGAAGAATTAAGAGTAAATAAATAGTACATCAGTCACACACAGACAAGAAAATCCATTAGTTGGCACTTGAGACAATCATATTTCCCTTACATAATTATCCATTCTCACTGGAACTTTTAAGGTTCTGTTGGAGGTTAAGAGTTGAACCACTGAGCAAAACCCCTGCCCCTGGTGGCACAGCGTGGGGAGAAGGCCAGGCCAATAAGGGAGAATCTGCCAGCATCTGGAGCCAGGGCCCAAAAGCTGCTCTTGAGCTCTCACGGTTTGATCTTTGAGGAGTACACTCCCTGTTTTTACCCTTTATTAAATGAGAGGAAAGGAAGAACAAGCCTGGCCTTGCCTTGGCTTTGTCCAACCAGTTGTTAAGACCCCAGAAAAGGCAGAAAGAGAGGCACCCCAGTTTGAGGTTGCCTCCTACAACTACTGAGACAAGGCATTAAGGAAGCATTTACTCACAAGCAGTGTGTAAATATTTTTCTTAGGAAAAAAATACTGATAATACATAGAACAATGTGCACATTCAGTCTTGGCACGTTTCCTTTATCCAATATAACCAGTTTCTAAACCGAAGACTTCTGTATATGTCAAGATGCATTTCTGGATCATCTTTGGAGGAAAGCCTATTCAAGCAGCCTTTTTTCCTAGTATCCCACCCCTCAGAAAATAAAAAGCAGACCTGCTTCCTCATTGACACAAGAATAAGTCATTCTCGTTGAGTCACAACATAAGTAGCTATATTTACTTCTAAAAGCCAAGCCAAATGACCAATCTGTGGGTTGTTAAAAAATGGCTGGCCGAGAAAAGTTAAGTCCCTATAGAGTTTTTGATTTTCAAAGAAAAATGAAGAGCTGTGTTCTAACCCCTGGTAGTTAAAAATGACAGGCTGTTCAGTCAAAATGTATCACTTCCCAAGATTTCATGTTCACATTACTCTCACTATGGGGCAGGGCAGGGGAGGGGAGGGGGGGGGGTTCCCTACCTGGGTGTGTATTCAAGGGATCTGGGTACATTTTAAGTCTATCTGAAAAAAAGCAGGAAGAAAAACCTGTTAAAATAATCATTTGGCTATCTCCTTCATGAGTAAATTGTGTGTGTGCGCAGCTTAGAGGACTTAAGAGGACTATTCATTCAGACCCTAGATAACTATAGTACAAAATATGACACAGGGCACTGAACCCCAAGTTCCTTGTTTCTTAAAGAGAAGGAGGGCATCAGGTGGGATAGTGTGACCTGGGTAATTCCCATGCCCATTCCAGCTATATAACATTTTGTGATTATGATCCAGGCTTCATTTTTCTTCCCCCTCCTCACCAGCTGGCCTTCCATCTCAATGGAAAGCCATGCAAGAAAAAGGAAAAGAATCCCAAGTTGCTGCCAGCCTTGGTGAGAGGTCTGGTTCGTGGAGAGGTTGGTAGGTTGCTAAGTTGAGATTTGAACCGCCTCTGACCATGTCAGTGATCCACAGTCTTCCTCATTTCTTGGGGCTTTATGCTAAAAGCAGCTCCTGGAGAACTATAATTGTCCTATAATCGTGGGAGGAGAAAGATCATTCTCCTCTGGTAAAAGTACTTCAGAAACAGAAAGCAATATTGCAGTCAAGTTCACAGATCTGATGGGGGTATCTAAAATGTCCAAGGGTGCTGGACGGTACCTTGAATGGGCCATCCAAGATCATCACTATGGCCCTTTATGAAACCATTAATGAACTTTCCAGCCACACCATACATTCAAATACATTCCAGGAGACACTGAGTTCAAGAGCATGGACTGTCCTTTCCTTCTTTATATCCATGACCCAGCACAGGGCTGGCAAAAGTTCGAAACTCAGGAAATACCTATCAAATGGAACAAAAAGGATGAGCAGCACAGCCTTCGGTCATCAGCTCCACCAGTCAAGCCAGTGGCAGCTTTCCATCTTAGTCAGTTTGTAATCACATAGCAATTAATTAAGCAGCTTTAATCTCTTAAGGGCATTTTTAAGAGAAAATGAACAACAACAACAACAACAAAACACAGAAGGCATTCATCACTAGTGCTTCCTCCAGGCAAAAATTTAAAGATTCCATTTAAAAAAATAAATGAAGCCATTTACAAAAGGTTTTCTTGGGAAGCATTAGCCAAAAAGAATCAACCTTCTAAAAAGAGGCAATTATATGAAATGGGCCCGGGGCTGGATACATAATCCCCAAACTTGACATCAACCCAACAGGCCCAGATAACTTCTTCCAGCGGATACAATCAATGGATCATGAACAGGTTTCCAAAATATCTTTCCCACTTGTTAAAAAAAGGGCTTTGAGCCCTGTTCTCAGGAACCATGTTTCTTGGATTTCCCATTAGGATGACCTCCATCCTCCAACCTCTCATAACTTTGCCTTTAATAAGAAAAAACACAATGCATATACACAAGGAACAGAGTAAACAGAACATGGGAAATTTCTATGGTGAAGCAGATTCCAATGATCTGTGAGAAATGTTTGTTTGGGGAGATAGCGTATCTTTCATTCTAGCTCACAAACCCTCCCCATCATTCTGTTTTCCTTCCGTGTCTTTTTCTCTAAAGAATTCATGTCAACAACTCCATGTGTGACCAACTTCACAATTAAGCAACAGGGGAGGGGAATTCTTTCAGAAAGAAGCGTTCAGGTTTTAGTAAAGTATGGGAAGCATGTTAAAATACAGATAATATCTTAGTGGTTTTACCCTCCTCCAAAACCAGGAAGATGAAAGATTAAGCCTCCTCCTTCCTTAGCCTAAACTACTTTGCCTCTGTTTGAAGGACTGCTGCTCAGCTGGAAGTCTGGAAACAACTGTCAGTACCATTCAAGGCTCCACAGTAGGGGGTCACTAAACTGGATTCAGCTTTTGGAATATTCATGTAACAGATTTTCACTCTGCAACCTGATGCTGAAACTTGTTGCTACTAGTAAGCAATTTCTTAAAATGAAAGCATTACTTTGGGGAAATATTTAAAATATATATCTTTTCTATTAAAAATATTCATCTTTTTTCCCAAAAACTAAAATTAGCTCCAACTGAAAAGTTTTTCAAATTATAGGAGATACAGAAAAAGGTGACAAGTGGAAAAATAAGTGTCTTTGCTACTACCAATGAGACTAGCCTTCCAATAACATTTACTAAGATCGAAAAGGAACTCCATGAATTGGCAGTAACTGACATCTCTGAGGGTATTTAGTAAGTCACCCTCCCTGTCCTCTACAGATTACTGCCAGCTTTTCTATCCTGGGCACCAATATGCCCTCCAACAGCTTTCAGAGGGCCCATGTTGCTGGGAGGACCTAAACCTGAAGTGGTGTGAAGATGAAGTAATGAGATTGGTGTATATCTTCTAAACACACATCTGCACGTGTGCATGCACAGACACACAGAACACACATATTCAGGTGAGTGACATTCCCCACCACAGCAGCCACTGAGGAAGTCCCACGTATCTCGGTGATTACGCAGGCACTTCAGACAGCTCTGGAACTCCTCGGGGAACTGTGTGTATGAGTTGCCCAAGAAAACGGCTCTGACTGCTTTACAGCTGCACCTCGTTTCTGACTCCAAACCCTCTTGATAACCTACTTTCTGTTCCAAAGGTTTCAGATAGCTTCTGACTAGTTTCAAATTAAAATTCTCTTTCCTATAACCCAAAGATTAAAGAGAAGTAGGGAGGCAAATCTTCTAAGGATCAAAAGTAGGTGACAGAGTAAATCCTTTGTGATCTGGATAAGTGAGTTATTGTTCTGGACCTTAGCTTCTGCCTTAGTAAGAGGAAGAAGCTGGAATAGACAACCATTAACGTCCTTTCCAGTTTGAATATTAGATGTCTAGATGTCTCCAGACTTTGAGGACAGTTCCAGAAATGTTTTCACCAAAGACATCATTGGAAAAACTGTGCAGCATCCAGCTGAGGCCACCTGAGGGGAACAATGTACACTGGGATATGTAAGATCTGAAAGGCTTGTTAAAATGCCAGTCATGTGACTTTATAGTAACAGCTCATACATGCACAGGGAATGCCAGCCCACCAGAGATTCCCTAAAATTCTATCTTAATCCCTACTCTCAATAAGCCCAGATGGGCAGAAGCACCAAGCACCACCAGAGATGCAAAAGACACACGGTGTCACCTGCTAAGGAAAATAAACCCCAAGGTCCATGGGACTGAATTGGCCAGCTGCATCCAGCCAGACACCGTGTTTCCACAGTAGCGAGTCTCAGTACTGTTCTTGCCTGACTTCTGGGCAAATTTTTTGGATTTTAGAACAACACTGCAGATAACTCTTGTCCAAAAGGAGAGCAATAATGAGGTCCAATCATAGTTTATCTAACAGAGTGGAACCCCAGGAAAACAGAAGGCTGTAAACTGGAGGGATGTGGATAACTATACAGTATATGTTTGCACTTCCAGTCAATCTCAATTATCTGCATGTGGATTTTGCACAATCAATATTCAAAGCCCAGCCAGCTTTCTCTAGGCTCCCCTGGTATGTCCTTGGATTGCTGTCCATTATGGCAACCTCTTAAGTGTGGAAAAAATCCATGGGATTTGTTGTCGGGAGACCCAGCAATTAGTCTGGGCTATGTATGCCCTTAGTAGTTGAGAGAACCTGAACATCTGCAGTGCAGTTTCATCATCAAAAACTGGGGCTAATACCACTTACATGTGAGGTCTCCTGAAAAGACCAGATTAAACAATGACTATGAATGTGGTCTGTCAACTATATAGTATTAATCAAGTGTTATTTTTTTAAAGAAGGAATGTAAATTAACTTTTGTAGAAGCATAAAAACTGATTTCATTAGGTATATTTACTTGAAGCAAAGGTTAAGAAGGGGGAACACAATCTTTTTGGATTTGCCAAAGAACTACACTGGTGCACTTCTCCAGAAAAAAAAAAAAAAGATGGAACTAATTTTTATCTGCAAGGCTGATTTGAAACACCACCTGCTGAAAGAAGTCAGGAGGTCTATCAATGTAAGAAGGCATCCCCTTTCTCCTCTGCCATCTAACCCTGGCCACTCTGCTCCTGAATCTCATGCCAAGCAGGTGCTGCCAGATTTGGCCCGGATACCCTAAGGGGTGGGCCACCCTAGGGAGTGAGGAGTGCTTCTGGCCTGGGTCACAGGGAGGCAGAGACGGAGTTCCCTTGGATATAGTCTACAAAGGCCCCAAAACCTC
The DNA here is from genome assembly GCA_006410635.1 of Cephalophus harveyi. Taxonomy (NCBI): domain Eukaryota; kingdom Metazoa; phylum Chordata; class Mammalia; order Artiodactyla; family Bovidae; genus Cephalophus; species Cephalophus harveyi. The sequence goes on along the minus strand of SJYT01026546.1, from coordinate 392,289 downwards.
TCAGAATCATATTTGACAGTGTTTTGCCATTAAAAGAAACCCAAAGTGAGAACACTCATTTCTTCAGGGTAAATGATCAAGCTCAAAGACCTCTGAGAAAAACAGGTAACTCTGTCCATCAGGTGCTACTTGGCCCCCGCCATGCTGCTGGACCGCAGGAGATACTGATCCACGCTTCCTTTTCGCCGACTCACAGTCCGCCTTTCATTGTCAAACATGCGCTGCAACTGCAGAGCCAGCTGCCGGTCCTCTTCCTCTTGCTGTAATTTCTGCTCCATCTCTCGCAGCACTGGGTCTGTGGGGGCCAGACCCACCTCACCACTGCTTTGTCGCAGTTTCTTAAGGGAGCCATTTTGTTCCAAGTGCTTGGTCTTACAGCGTCTTTTCCTGCCCCGACGCAAGGAAGGAAGTGGCTCATCACCTAGGTTGTCTGCCAGAACACCATTAGGCAGATCAAAATGATTCACTGTCTTCAACTGTTTCTTTGTTTTGAGGACCCCACCCAAAACACTGTTTTTAGGTAGCACTGAGTTAACTGCCGAGATTTTCATAGTTGCTGTTATACAGGTTTTATCTAACTTGGCATCTGGGGGTGACCCTGACCTTTCCAACTGCTCTCTCTCCAAAGAAGTCCCACTGGCCCCCACTGGGAGTTCTGAAGAACAACAGGTTTCCAATGGGATCTCAGTGCTCTTTTTATGGTCATTGCCCTGTTCTGCTTTTGTCTGGCTAACAGAGGAAAAATAATCAAGGTCAGGGGCGGTAGGTCCTGTACACTCAGAGAGAACTTGCCCACTGGACAGTCTTGTATTTAAAGCCAGAAGAGGCTTCTCCTTGCTAGACTGCGTAACCTCAGAGACCAGCAAGTCGTCCCCTGTTTCTGGAGCCAGGGAGGTGAGGGTGGCTTTTGAAAGGGTCTTTTTGATCTGCCGCTCCTGAAAGATCTGCTCCCACTTTTTGAGGATCCGTGGACTGGCCTCATAAGAAGTCTGCTTCTGCAGGCTTCTGTTTAGGTTGCGGGGTGTTGATTTGATGATGAGGGGACTCAGCACGCGGCCATCAGGGAGCCTCTTGGGAGGAGTGCACGGTGAGCAGACAATGGGCTTGAAATGGTTCAGCTCCTCTGAGATGCTGTCGTTACTCTCGGGGCTGACAGAGCGCTCTGGCTTCTGTAAGGAGGCCAAGGCCGACAGGGAGCTGAAGGGCAGGCGCTTCTCAACGGTCAGGTCGGGAGCCGAGAGGCAGCGGTGGTGCCGGGTGGAGAGCAGGACGCCGATGATGGGGTTGGAGGTGGGGGTCATGGCTGTGGCCTGAAAGAGATGAAAAGACTATGTATACCTACATATATAACCTTTTTCTTCATCATTCCTTCTTGATGGTAGAGGGGTAGAGAAGAGAAGGGTAAGAAAAGAGAGAAAGGGTGATACAAGTCCAAGAAATGTAGAAAATCCCTCATTTAGAGTGCACCCACCATTTAGAGAAATTTCTACATATGAAACAAATAATGAGATTGAAAACTTTTATGAAAAAACCTCATCTAGAATTTTGAAGAAGGTTTTTCTAGGAGCCCTCATTCTACTTATCTTGCTACTAATTCAAACTCTCTTCCTTCACATCTGCTTTGTAAAATTCTCCAACATAATGAGTTGGCCTAGGATCCACTGTGCCCCTTCTCATCTGAAATCGCTCTCTTGTGGCCACGCGCAGGAGGTTATGGGACAGGACGGGAGAGCCCAAGAAGAGGCCTGTGTCTGAGGTCTACCTTGGCTTTGCTGCTGGGGGCTGCTCTGAGTCTGCTCTTTGCTCTGTCCTGACCAGTGTCACTGCAGCTCTGACTCCTTTCCATCTTGGAATTTAGGTTCCTAAAAGAGAATAAAGACAAATCGTCAACCGTAGCCTATGACTGCTAAGGAAAAAAAAGATGACAGTCTCGTCTGTGCTTTCAAAGCTATGCAGCTATAACAGAAAATGTATTAATTAACAAAATAATTCTAAGAACAAATCCTGTCCAAAGAGAGAGTTCTCCAGAGAGGACATTTGGTTTAAGTCTTTGTTTCCAAACTTAGATCCTGCCTAAATAACACAAGACCAATGGCTATTTCACTCATGCTTAGAGAAATGTAGGGACACCTCACCTTCCTTCATAGAATGGACAGAGGTCCAGTGGATAAGAATCTGCCTTCCAATGCAGGGGATGCAGGTTTGATCCCCCTTCAGGGAACTAAGATCTCACATGCCGCAGGGCAACTAAGCCCATGTACTGCAACAAGAAGTCCACGCCCCACAAGAGAAGCCCCTGTGTGCCGCTACTAGAGAAAGCCCACGCACTGCCGGAAGGGCCAGTGCAGCCAAAAAGTAACTTTTAAAAATAACAGTAATTTTTAAAATAGGATGGATACAATATTAAATCACCTTTAGAAAGATTTTTTTTTTTTCTTTGCTTAGGCCCAGACCACTTCTCAAGCAATCTAAACCATCCATGAAACAAATATTTAAGTACTTATAAAGCACCTAGCAATGCACTAGATTCCCATGTAGGGAGTAAAAATTAAATATACTCTCTCCCTTAATCTACTACATTTAAGCTTCCAAAGGCCTACATCCTGGTGATTAAGAGATTTCAAGATCACAAGATTTGTCTTGTGCATTATATTATGATTTTACAGTGCAAACCAAAAACCAAAGTAGCTGTATTATAACAATGATCTTACTGGGTAACAGCTCTACTCAACAAGCATTTAACATACACTTACTATATGCCAGTCACCTATGAGCATTATCTGGGCACTGGAAATACAGAAAAGTATGAGGTACAGTCTAAGTCTTCAAGGAGTCCAGTGGAGCAGACAAATAATTCAATATAACACAGTTAAATGGTACAATGAAAAATTATGCCTAATAATTTTGCCTAATAATGGCATAAAAGAGAGTTATTAATTATGTGGGATGGAGTGAGAACAGGGTTGGAAAAGCCTTCAGTGGCATATGTATTTTGAAGGATAAATAAGAATTTACCAGAAGACAAGGTGGACACGTAGCCATACAGATGATCCCAAACAGAAATTATTTCCTTGAGTGATTTTACTTAGCTCTGGAATGGAATAGTCATATCTACTCTTTTGAGCAAAAGATTTAAAATTTTATGATAGATTAGTTAAGAGAAAACTTATAAAGGAGATAATGAGGTATATGTTCTCTCCCAATTTGGGACCAATCTGTTGTTCCATGTTTAGTTCTAACGGTTGCTTCTTGAGCTGCATACAGATTTCTCAGGAGGCAGGTCAGGTGGTCTGATATTCCATGTCTTGAAGAATTTTCCACGGCTTATTATGATCCACACAGTCAAAGGCTTTGGCGTAGTCAATAAAGCAGTAGATGTTTTTCTGGAACTCTCTTGCTTTTTTGATAATCCAACAGATGTTAGCAATTTGATCTCTGATTCCTCTGCCTTTTCTAAGTCCAGCTTGGACATTCGAAGTTCTTGGTTCATGTACTGTTTTAAAGCCTGGCTTGGAGAATTTTGAGCATTACTTTGCTAGCATGTGAGGTGAGAGCAGTTGTGCAGTAGTTTGAGCATTCTTTGGCACTGCCTTTCTTTGAGATTAGAATGAAAACTGAGCTTTTCCAGTCCTGTGGCCACTGCTGAGTTTTCCAAATTTGCTGGTGTACTGAATGCAGCACTTTCACAGCATTATCTTTTAGGATTTGAAAGAGCTCAACTGGAATTCCATCACCTCCGCTAGCTTTGTTCATAGTGATGCTTCCTAAGGCCTACTTGACTTTGCATTCCAGGATGTCTGGCTCCAGGTGGGTGATCACACCATCGTGACTGTCTGGGTCATGATCTTTTTTGTATAGTTCTTTGTATTCTTGCCACCTCTTCTTAATATCTTCTGCTTCTGTTAGGTCCATACCATTTCTGTCCTTTATCATGCCCATCTTTGCATGAAATGTTCCCTTGGTATCTCTACTTTTCTTGAAGAGATCTCTAGTCTTTCCCATTCTGTTGTTTTCCTCTATTTCTTTGCATTGATCACTTAGGAAGCCTTTCTTATCTCTCCTTGCTATTCTTTGGAACTCTGCATTCAGATGTATGTATCTATCCTTTTCTCCTTTGACTTTTGCTTCTTTTCTCAGCTATTTGCAAGGCCTCCTCAGACAACCATTTTGCCTTTTTGCATTTCTTTTTCTTGGTGATGGTCTTGATCACTGTCTCCTGTACAATGTCACAAACCTCGGTCCATAGTTCTTCAGGAACTCTGTCTACAGATCTAATTCCTTGAATCTATTTGTCACTCCCACTTTATAACTGTAAGGGATTTGATTTACGTCATACCTGAATGGTCTAGTAGTTTTCCCTACTTTCTTCAATTTAAGCCTGAATTTGGCAATAAGGAGTTCATGATCTGAGCCACAGTCAGCTCCCAGTCTTGTTTTTGCTGATTGCATAGAGCTTCTCCATCTTCGGCTGCAAAGAACAGAATCAATCTGATTTCAGTATTGACCATCTGGTGATGTCCATGTGTAGAGTCTTCTCTTGTATTGTTGGAAGAGGGTGTTTGCTATGACCAGTGCATTCTCTTTGCAAAATTCTGTTAAGCCTTTGCCCTGCTTCATTTTGTACTCCAAGGCCAAACTTGCTTGTTACTCCAGGTATCTCTTGACTTCCTACTTTTGCATTCCAGTCCCCTATGATGAAAAGGACATCTTCAGGGAGGCCTGGAGTGCTGCAGTCCATAGGGTTGCAAAGAGTTGAACACAACTGAGCGATTGAACTGAACTAGAAGGTCACAACAGGACTGAGCAACTTCACTTTCACTTTCATGCACTGGAGAGGGAAATCCTATGATGAAAAGGACATCTTCAGGGAGGCCTGGAGTGCTGCAGTCCATAGGGTTGCAAAGAGTTGAACACAACTGAGCGATTGAACTGAACTAGAAGGTCACAACAGGACTGAGCAACTTCACTTTCACTTTCATGCACTGGAGAGGGAAATGGCAGCCCACTCCAGTGTTCTTGCCTGGAGAATCCCAGGGACAGGGGAGTCTGGAGGGCTGCCGTCTCTGGGGTCGCACAGAGTCAGCCACAACTGAAGCAACTTAGCAGCAGCAGCAGCAGCAGCAGCAGGTCTTATAGGTCTTCATAGAACCGTTCAACTTCAGCTTCTTTGGCATTAGTGGTGGGGGCATAGACTTGGATTACTGTGATACTGAATGGTTTGCCTTGGAAACAACAGAGGTCATTCTGTCGTTTTTGAGATTGCACCCAAGTACCGCATTTCGGACTCCTGTTGACTATGAGGACTACTCCATTTCTTCTAAGGGATTCTTGCCCACAATAGTAGATATAATGGTTACCTGAATTAAACTCACCCATTCTGGTCCGTTTTAGTGCACTGATTCCTAAAATGCCGATGTTCACTCTTGCCATCTCCTGTTTGACCACTTCCAATTTACCTTGTTTCATGGACCTATCATTTCAGGTCCCTATGCAATATTGTTCTTTACAGCATTGGACTTTACTTCCATCACCAGTCACATCCACAACTGGCTGTTGTTTTTGCTTTGCCTCAGCATCTTCATTCTTTCTGGAGCTATTTATTGGGCACCTACTGACCTGTGGAGTTCATCTTTCAGTGTCATATGTTTTTGCCTTTTCATACTGTTTTATGGGGTTCTCAAGGCAAGAATACTGAGGTGGTTTGCCATTTCCTTCTCCTGGTTAAATTTACTTATAACTACTCTGTTTTTGTTTGTATGTCTGTGCCACTGCAAATAAAATTGCTCTAACTATATTTTCACAGTGTTCACTGCTAATATAAAAAATGTAACTGATTTTTATGTGGTGATCTTGCATCCTGCAACTTTCCTAAATTTGTTTATTAGCTCTAATAGTTTTTTCATGAATTCCTTAGGATTTTCTATAAATATTACCATATCATCTGTGAACAAGGATGTGAAAGGAAGAAGACATGCTCCTTTGCAATCAGGATGCTTTTCTTTCACAGTTTTACTGACCTATGTTTGACATATATTGTATAAGTTTAAGGTGTACAAAGTGTTGGTATTTGATACACATTGTGAAAGGATTCCATAGCAAGGTTAGTTAACACCTCCATCACCTTACGTACGTAATTACCATTTATTTTGGGGGTGAAGAACATTTAAGACCTGCTCTCTCAGCAGCTTTCAAACACATAAATACAGTGTTGTTAAGTATAATCTCCACACTGTACATTAGATGCCTAGAACCTATTCACCTTAGAATTGGAAATTTATACCCTGTGACCAACATTTCCCCATTTACTCCACCTTCTGCCAACCACCATTATACTCTGTTTTTATGAATTTGGCTTTTAAAGATTCCATATGTAATTGACATGCAATATTGTCTTTCTCTCTGACTTAACTTTGCTTAGCACAATGCCCTCAAGGTCCATCCACACTATTGAAAATGGCAGAATTTTCTTATTTCTCATATCTGAGTAATATTATATATACATATATGTATCTCACATTTTCTTTATCCATTCATCCAAGGACAGACACTTACAGATTGTTTCCATGTCTTGGCTATTATGAATAATGATGCAATGAATGTGGGAGTGCAGATAGCTCTTGGAGATTCTGATTTCATTTCTTTGTGTATATACCCAGAAGTGGAATTGCTGGATCATATGGTAGTTGGAATGTTTGCTTTTGAATTATATATGTACCTTATTTTGGATATTAATTCCTTATCAAATATATGATTTGCAAATATTTTCTCCCATTCTACAGGTCGCCTTTTCATTTTGTTCACTGTTTCTTTTGCTGTGCAGAAGCTTTTTCGTTTGATGCAGTCCCACTGACATTTGCTTTTGTTGCTTAGTGTCATCTCCAAAAAATGATTGCCAGACAATGTCAAGGAGCTTTCTCTCTATGATTTCTTTTAGGAGTTTTACACATTCAGGTCTTATTGGTTAAAAGTTTAATCTATTTCAGTTAATTTTTATGAATGATATAAAATAGAGGCCCAATTTCATTTTTTTGCCTGCAATTTTCCAGTTTTCCCCAGCACCATTTATTGAAGAGACCATCCTTTCTCCACTGAGTTTTTTTAGGCTCTCTTGTCTCATATTCAGTTCAGTTCAGTCACTCAGTCATGTCCAACTATTTGCAACCCCATGAATTACAGCATGCCAGGCCTCCCTGTCCATCACCAACTCCCAGAGTTCACTCAGACTCACGTCCATCGAGTCCGTGATGCCATCCAGCCATCTCATCCTCTGTTGTCTCCTTCTCCTCCTGCCCCCAATCCCTCCCAGCATCAGAGTCTTTTCCAATGAGTCAACTCTTTGCATGAGGTAGCCAAAGTACTGGACTTTCAGCTTTAGCATCATTCCTTCCAAAGAAATCCCAGGGCTGATCTCCTTCAGAATGGACTGGTTGGATCTCCTTGCAGTCCAAGGGATTCTCAAGAGTCTTCTCCAACACCACAGTTCAAAAGCATCAATTCCTTGGCACTCAGCTTTCTTCACAGTCCAACTCTCACATCCATTCATGACTACTGGAAAAACCATAGCTTGACTAGACGGACCTTTGTTGGCAAAGTAATGCCTCTGCTTTTGAATATGCTACCTAGGTTGGTCATAACTTTCCTTCCAAGGAGTAAGCATCTTTTAATTTCATGGCTGCAATCACCATCTGCAGTGATTTTAGAGCCCCCCAAAATAAAGTCTGACACTGTTTCCACTGTTTCCCCATCTATTTCCCATGAAGTGATGGGACCAGA
>SJYT01026546.1:367616-382767 GCA_006410635.1 Cephalophus harveyi | reverse complement strand
AGCATATTGGGCACCTACTGATCTGGGGAGTTCCTCTTTCAGTATCCTATCATTTTGCCTTTTCATACTGTTCATGGGGTTCTCAAGGCAAGAATACTAAAGTGGTTTGCCATTGCCTTCTCCAGTGGACCACATTCTGTCAGACCTCTCCACCATGACCCGCTTGTCTTGGGTGGCCCCCAAGACAGCATGGCTTAGTTTCACTGAGTTAGACAAGGCTGTGGTCCTAGTGTGATTAGATTGACTAGTTTTCTGTTATTATGGTTTCAGTGTGTCTGCCCTCTGATGCCCTGATGATATAAGATGATATCATCATAAACAAGAACAATTTTACTTCTTCCTTTCCAATTTGGATGCCTTTTATTTGTTTTTCTTCCTTGACTGCTACAGTTGGGACTTCTGGTACTATACTGAATAGGAGTGGTGAGAGTGGGCACCCTTGTTTTGCTCCTGATCATAGAGGAAAATCTTTCAACCTTTCATTCATCAGTATGATGTTAGCTGTGGGCTTGTCAAGTATGGCCTGTATTAGTATGTTCCTTCTATACCCAATTTGTCGAGAGTTTTTATCATGAAAGGATATTTGTATTTTGTTGAACACTTTTTCTGCATTAAGATCTTACAATTTTCATCTTTCATTCTATCAATGTGGTATATCACGTTTATTGATTTACCTGTGTTGAACCACCCTTGTGACCCAAGGGTAAAACCAGTTGATCATGGTGTGTGAATCTTCCAATGTGCTGCTGAATTCAGTTTGCTAATAGTTTGTTTGGAATATTTAATCAGGGATATTGACCTCTAGTTTTCCTTTCTTATAGTATCTTTATTTGGCTTAGGTATCGGGGTAATGCTGGGTTCCTAAAATGAGTTAGGGAGTGTTCCCTCCCATACGGTTTTTTGGAAAAGTTAGAGAAGGGTCAGCGTATTAATTCTTCTTTAAATGTTTGGTAGCATTCACCAGGGAAACCATCTGGTCCTGAGTTTTTCTTTGTTGGGAAGTATTTTACTACTGATTCAATTTCGTTACTCATTATTTGTCTATTCAGATTTTCGATTTCTTCATAATTCAATCTTGGTAGGTTGCATGTTTTTAAGAATTCATCCATTTCTTCTAGGTAATCTAATTTGTTGGCATATAATTGTTCACAGTAGTTTTTTGGGATATTTTGTTCTACAGTGGTATCAAGTGTGATGTCTCCTCTCACATTTCTAATTTTTTTTTTTTTTGAGTCTTTTTCCCCTTAGTTAGCCTAACTAAAAGTTTAGTCATTTTTTTCTCTTCAAAATATCAGCTCTTGGTTTCACTGGTCTTTTCGATTGTTTTCCTGGTCTCCATTTATTTCTGTTCTGGTCTTTGTTATTTCCTTCCTTCTGCAATCTTAGGCTTAATTTGCTCTTCTTTTTCTAGTTCCAAGAGGTATAAAGTTAGATTGTTTATTTGAGCTCTTTCTTTTTCTTAATAGGTCTTCCCTGGTGACTCCATCGGTAAAGAGTCAGCCTGCAATGTGGGAGACTAGGGTTTAGTGCCTGGGTTGGGAAGATCGCCTGGAGAAGGAAATGGCAGTCCACCCCAGTATTCCTGCCTGGAGAATTCCATGGACAGAAGAGCCTGGTGGGTTACAGTCCACGGACTCACAAAGAGTTGGACACAACTGAGTGACTAACGCTTTCACACTATATACTTCCCTCTCAGAACTGCTTTCGGTGCATCCCATGCGTTTTGGTATGCTGTGTTTCCACTTTTGCTTCTTTCAAGGTATTTTTTATTTCTCTTTTAATTTCTTCTTTGGCTAACAGGTTGTTCAGGAGCATGCAGTTTATTTCCCTTTATTTGTGAATTTTCCAGTTTTCCTCCTCTTATTCATTTTGAGTTTTGTACCATTCTGGTCAGAAAAGATACTACGTATGATTTCAACCTTCTTAAATTTGCTGACCTGCTTTGGGACTTGTATGATCTATCCTACAGAATGTTCCATATGCAGTTGAGAAGAATGTGTATTCTGTTGTTGGGTGGAATGTTCTATATATGTCTGTTTGGCTCATTTGATCTAAAATATAGTTCAATTCCAACATTTCCTTATTGATTTTCTGTCTGGGTGAGCTATCCATTGTTGAAAGTAGAGTGCTAGAGTCCTCTACTAATATTTGTATTGTCAGTTTCTCCCTTTGGATCTGTTAGTATTTGCTTATAATAGTTAGGTGCTCCAATTTTGGGTGCATATATTATATATTTATGATTATTTCATCTTCTTGATGAATTGACTCCTTTTTCATTATATAATGCCTTTTTGTCTGCTCTTACCATTTTTGGCTTAACGTCCATTCTCTTTTCCCACTTCGGTTTTCATTTGTATATAGTATCTTTTCCCATCCTTTTCATTTACAGCCTACCTGTATCAGCAGAGCTGAAATAAGCCTCTTGTGGGCAGTATATAGTTGAGTCTTGTTTCTTTATTCAACTCACCACTGTATGTCTTGTGATTGGAGAATATAATGCATTTACAGTTAGAGTAATTATTGAAAGGTAAAGATTTACAACGCCGTCTTAGTTTCTAGTAGTTCTGTACTTCTCCTTCTCCTTTAGCGTTCTCTTGTGACCTGCCTTTGTGAACTGATAATTTTCTATAAAAGTATGCTTTGACATCTTTGTATTTTTTGTTAATTTACTGTAGGTTTTTGCTTTGTGGTTATATGAGGCCTACATAAAACACAGATATGAGAGTCTGTTTTATGCTTGATAACAACTTATCTTCGATCACATACAAAACTTCATGCTTTTACTCTCCTCCATTTTGTTTCTGATGTCACAAAACACTTTATGTCTTTTTATATTGTGTATTCATCAACAAATTAGTTTAGCCATAGTTATTTTTCAACACTCTTGTCCTTTTAACATTTATACTAGAGTTAAGTGGTTAACTGAGAACTTCCCAGGTGGCTCAGTGGTAAGTGATTAATGAGGACAGCCCGCCTGCCAACACAGGAGATGCAGGTTCGATCCCTGGGTCAGGAAGATCCCCTGGAAAAGGAAATGGCAACCCACTCCAGTATTCTTGCCTGGAGAATCCCATGGACAGAGGAGCCTGGCGAGCTGCGGTCCACGGGGTCACAAAGCATCAGACACAATTTAGTGACTAAACAATAACAATAAATGTTAACACATCACCATGTTACATTATTCTTCTTAACCCTAACCCCTCCCAGCTAGTGTCTGTTCTAATGTTTAGATCAGAACATCTCTACAATGATAGTTCTATCAAAGGGGCAGTGAGGGGTGTTCCCTTGGTAACTAATGAGCCAACCTGACAGTTTTCTTTATAATTAATAACCTCCCTCTCTCTCTGGTTGTAAAGATCACTGCCGTGTCCTGCCCGCTGTCGGCTGCACAGAGTGGGATGTCACTCGAGTACCTTGCTTCAGACATGGAAGATCCCTCCTTAATCCCATTAAACTACTGATGTCTATATTACTGCCTCTGGGCTCTTTCTTTAGTCTTGAGGCAGGGCAAATATAGGCTTGCAGACCTACAGGGTACAGCTCAACAGACACTGGGAGCACGCACAGGGAGCTGGCCACAGGGTCAGAGCATTTGTGAATGAGGCATGTGCAATGATGGGAGTGCCCATTGGCCAACGGGGAGGAGGCACAGGAGAGGTATCCCCAGTGGCTTGTGGGTGATGTCTGTAATGCAATTAGTAAGAGCTTCATCTCTTTGAAACCCTCTGGAGTACTATCTACTGCTTTCCTAACCTCTTCCTTCTGCTCAGTCACAGAGCTCATGATTCAGTACCCTGGTTGAGGCAGAAGAGAAGATGTAGATGAAGATGGGCTTCATCTACAGTTGGAGCCTTTTAATTAGAGTTTGTTTACATTTAATGTAATTACTGATAAGGAAGGACTTCTGCCACTTTTCTATTTGTTTTCTACATGTCTTACACCATTTTTATTCCATAATGCCTCCAATAATGCCTTCTTTTGTGTTAGATATCTCCTACTATAACCATTTTGATTTTCTTCTTATTTCTTTAACCATATGTGTTATTTTCTTAGTGGTTGTCCCAGGGATTACAACTAAGATCTTATTTGAAAACAATATTTCATATTAACACCAACTCAATTTCAATAGCATATATACACTTTTTTCCTATATAACTCTACTCCCCCAATGTTGTTGTTATCACATGAAGGTCACAAAAATCATGAGTGTGAAAATATTGTGGAAACTATCAACATAATATATAGATATTATTATTGCAGTATTTGGTCAGGTTAAGAGGCTTCAACGCTGGCTGAGAACAGTCAGCAGTAAACTTGATAATGTTCCTAAGATTTAAGAGCTCAAACAATACCTTTGCTAAAAAAAACAGGAGAAGTAATTACACCTTCCATCTTTGTGCACATCCATTTCTATATTTCCAAGCCCTAACAAGTACCTGAAACACAGTGGATATATTTAATAAATTTCTTATAAGTAAATAAAAATATGTACAGAAATACCTATGACCTCCTTAAGGAAAGGAGAGAAAACCTCAATATTTATTAGGAATCTATTATAATCTCTCAGGTATTGTGTGTTTTAAATATATTATGTCTCATTTAAACCATACAGAAACCCTGTATATCAGCATCCCCAATTTTATAGACAAAGAACTGAAGGAAGTGATTTTTTTTCCAGGTCACACATGAATCTCCAAAACTCTAAGGCGTGTGCTCTTTCTACCTCAGCATACTGATCTTACAGTCTGCTCTATTCTGCCACAGAACAGACCAGCGCATCTAGGGAAGTTCTCTTTTCCAAACACATAATGAAGTCATAAACAAGAGAAAGCAGCCTTGTCTGAAAGGTTACTAGCTTAAAACTTCCACTGCCAAGGGACCAGATGGTTTCTGGGATGTCTCGTTAAGCTAAAAATACCCACAACCACAATGAGTCTGACTTACAAACAAAGAAAAGGAGAAGCAGCCAGTGTCAACATGCAGCTGGAAAGCTAGAAGATTTAATGCTTATGAAACACTGCTTAAAGGGTTTTCAAATGGTAATACATGATATAAAACACGAGATAGCTCATGTTATTAATTGCTTATTCATCACTCTCTCTCACATACCCATACCACATTAGTTTCTTTTTTTCCCCCCACACTGTTTTCTTAATCAAACTCTCAGGCCTGGCAGAGCTGAGTCCCACCAAGAAGGCAAGAGAGGATCCTCCTCCCAGCCCCTAAGCTGGATATGTGAGGCCCCTCACCCCAACACATACATACTTGAGTAAAAGCAGCAGCAGCTTCCTAGGGCCTAACTGTAGCTGCCATGCACCCAGAAATGGGTAAGATTTTGTAACAACCCTTCCCTTGAATATTTATTATTGGGTTATCTGCCTTGTGTACACTAGCATTCTTTTTTTTTTAAGTGTACAATTTAATGGTTTGAGTTATTTAACCATTACCACAATTTTAGAACATTTCCATCACCTCATAAAGAAACCTCATACCCTTTAGCTATCACTCCTAAAACCCTGCTTCTCCTCCATCACTAAGCAACCACTGATCCACTTTCTATCTATATGTATTTGCCTACTATGGACATACACTAGTATTTGTTTGCTGATGGATGGAACCATTGTTTCCACAGCTATATTTCAAAAGTAATGCAAAAGGATTTGAATTCACTCAAATAACTGGGCAGCTTCTTACCCAGCTCTATACAACTTTGTGGTTTTTTAGAACAAAGTAAAGTGAAAGTGAAGTCGCTCAGTCATGCCCGACTCTTTGCGACCCCATGGATAGTAGCCTGCACCAAGCTCCTCCGTCCATGGGATTTTCAAGGCAAGAGTACTGGAGTGGGTTGCCATTTCCTTCTCCAGGGAATCTTCCCAACCCAGGGATCGAACCCAGGTCTCTCACATTGTAGATAGACCCTTTACCATCTGAGCCACCAGGGAAGTCCTTTTTAGAACAAGACAACATATAAATTATTTAAACAAACAGAAAGAAGGAAGCTCTCTGTTACAAAGGTAGATCATTTCAAGACAAAGATCTAAGTGCAGAGTCTTTTGTCATAGGATTCTGATGATGGTTTGCTAGAAAGAGCACAGGTTTGTGGAGTCAAGAGAGACCTGAGTTCCAATTTCATCTCTGTCACTTTATTGAGGTGAGAAGTTCTAGGATGAATTGCTTAATCTCTTTGAACTGCATTTACCTTAGCTGAAAAATAAGAATGTTAGAAATCTTACAGGATTAATGTAGAAGCTAAAGGAAATGAGGTATGTAAAGTACTGAATACGGTAGGAAGACCTGGGAGAAAGCTAGTTCCCTGATGCTACTTGTCACCATCCTGCCATATCCCTCCGAAAACCACCAATATATTCCTATTGTAGTATAACAGATTCAGTTCAGTTCAGTCTTTGCTTCCCCTTGAACTGCAGCACGCCAGGCTTCCCTGTCCATCACCAACTCCCAGCGCTTACTCAAACTCATGTCTACTGAGTTGGTGATGCCATCTAAACATCTCATCCTCTGTCGTCCCCTTCTCCCGCCTTCAATCTTTCCCACCATCAGGGTCTTTTCCCAGGAGTCAGTTCTTTGCATCAGGTGGCCAAAGTATTGGAGTTTCAGCTTCAGCATCAGTCCTTCCAATGAATATTCAGGACTTATTTCATTTAGGATGGACTGGTTGGATCACCTTGCAGTCCATGGGACTCTCAAAGAGTCTTCTCCAACACCACAGTTCAAAAGCATCAATTCTTCGGCATTCAATTTTCTTTATAGTCCAGCTCTTACATCCATATAAGACTACTGGAAAGATGATAGCTTTGACTAGACAGACCTTTGTTGGCAAAGTAATGTCTCTACTTTTGAATATGCTGTCTAAGTTGATCATAACTTTTCTTCCAAGGAGTAAGTGTCTTTTAATTTCATGGCTGCAGTCACCATCTGCAGGGATTTTGAAGCCCCAAAAAATAAAGTCTGTCACTATTTCCACTGTTTCCCCATCTATTTGCCATGAAGTGATGGAACTGGATGCCATGATCTTAGTTTTCTGAATGTTGAGCTTTAAGCCAACTTCTTCACTCTCCTCTTTCACTTTCATCAAGAGGCTACTATTTAGTTCTTTGCTTTCTGCCATAAGTGTGGTATCATCTGCATATCTGAGGTTATTGATATTTCTTCTGGACAGAGAGATTACTGACACCTCTAAAACCTACTACTTAAGTTCCACATCACTTCTCCTTAGGCTATCTTTCTTTTCCAACTGTAGCTGCCATGCCTACATGAAATCCATACTTTTAGCAAGATTTGTCCTCTTAACCAGTTCATCTACTTGATTTATGTTCTTTTATCCCTCCCCCAACGATATGCAGATGACACCACCCTTATGGCAGAAAGTGAAGAGGAACTAAAAGGCCTCTTGATGAAAGTGAAAGTGGAGACTGAAAAAGTTGGCTTAAAGCTCAACATTCAGAAAACGAAGATCATGGCATCTGGTCCCATCACTGCATGGGAAATAGATGAGGAAACAGTGGAAACAGTGTCAGACTTTATTTTGGGGGGCTCCAAAATCCCTGCAGATGGTGACTGCAGCCATGAAATTAAAAGACACTTACTCCCTGGAAGAAAAGTTATGACCAACCTAGATAGCATTTTCAAAAGCAGAGACATTACTTTGCCGACTAAGGTCCGTCTAGTCAAGACTATGGTTTTTCCTGTGGTCATGTATGGATGTGAGAGTTGGACTGTGAAGAAGGCTGAGTGCCGAAGAATTGATGCTTTTGAGTTGGAGAAGACTCTTGAGAGTCCCTTGGACTGCAAGGAGATCCAACCAGTCCATTCTGAAGGAGATCAGCCCTGGGATTTCTTTGGAAGGAATGATGCTAAAGCTGAAAGTCCAGTACTTTGGCCACCTCATGTGAAGAGTTGACTCATTGGAAAAAGACTCTGATGCTGGGAGGGATTGGGGGCAGGAGGAGAAGGGGACGACTGAGGATGAGATGGCTGGATGGCATCACTGACTCGATGGACATGAGTCTGAGTGACCTCCGGGAGATGGTGATGGACAGGAAGGCCTGGCGTGCTGCAATTCATGGGGTTGCAAAGAGTCAGACACGACTGAGCCACTGAACTGAACAACACACACATGCGCACACACACATGCACACACACACATACACACACAATCTGCCCTAGACCATCATTAAGCCTTGTGGTTTCTTTTAAATCACTACCTCAGTTTTCTCTCATAGTCTCCTTTCCCTGACAGTTTTTGTTTGGACTATTCCCCACATATAACTTGCTAAATCCTATCTTGAGATTTTTACAGAACCCACCAACTGCCCTTACCCCTTCCATTTCATGCCCTGGCCACATTTCTTCCACCCTTTAAAACCCTACTTTAAGCCACTTCTAGATACTTCAATCTTAGAGGTGAAAAGAATCAAATCATTCAGTGAAATCCCCTGCCCAGCAAGCAAAAAGTAGGGCCTAACAACCTGTATTTTACATAAATGATATAGAATGAGGTCAACTGATTTTACTCAAGCTCACACTACTGTTTCCCTAAAACCTCCCAAGACTGACTTCTCCATCCTCACACCTCTCTGGCTTGTCTCTCTTCATCAATTGTAAAGTTAGTCCTCTAGTATCACATCATTTATGGGTCTGGTATCTGTCAGCTCAAAGAGTTCATATTTTCATATGTTTGTTTTAAAAATGAGGAACAAGTCAGGATAGACTGATTCATCCCAACATTAACTGGGCATGCAGTTATTATGACTGAGTCAGGAGTCAGTCTCTGTTTCTATCTCTTCTTACACACACCTTACAGGAAGCACAGACACTACAAGGCTCTTCTGCTGAGCCCCACTCTGAACCACAAACTCAGGCTTAAAGTATAAGAACATTAGCAAACAAAATAATGTGGTTAATTTCTACTTAATTAAGGTTTAATTATGACTTGATGCAATACAGACTTTTCTCTTACAGAATCTATAAAAGGATCCCCATAAGCTACTGTTAATGCATTAAAGGGAGAAGCTAACTTTATAGTGTAAAAGCTTTATCAGTGTGGTCACTAGATCCCCCCCACCCAAATCCCATATTAATCTTATAGAATCTACTCTAAACAACAACCACCAGCCAATCTGTTTCCTCCACAACTCCCACAGTCCTCTTTCCTAGAGACCCTGCAAGTTTGACAATTCTGACAAAAAGCCTCCTTTAACCCTCCCACGGGCACAAAGACCTATATCATTAAGCATTTCACAAGTATTTACTGAGCCTCTCCTGTGTGCCAGGTACTGTACTAAGTATCGTGAATATAATGGCAAACAAGATTTTTGTCACTGCTTGCAAAGGATTTAAAGTCTAGTGGGAAAGTGACTTTAGAAGGGATTTTATAAAAATCAGGATCTAAAAGAAGGTCATGGGGGACAAAAGAGTACAGTGGAAAGAGAGAAGAAATCTAACTCATCATCCTTCTATTCCAGCAGTCTAAGATTTGACAAGCCATGTTTTCTTGCTGGCCTTTAGTCTTTTCACTCTGAAACAAAGGAATTAGATAAGACACTATTTATGATCCTTTTCAGCTCTAGGTTCTAAAATAAAATACAAAATAGTGGCGGCAATACTCACTGAAGACTTAACATATGCCAGAAATCTCACTAGGCACCGTTTGCTTAACCTACAGTTTTGTACAGCAGTACTGGCAATACTGCCTCACTTTCCTTTTTTCATTTTTTAAACTGGAAGGATAGATGGTTTGACTTTATTTTTTTTAATGGTTATACCCTATTTCCCAAGTAGCAGTTTAAGTGACTTACAGTAAAAATATGTAAAAACTGAGCCTTAATAAAGACCACATTAAATAATAAATATGAGAAGAGTATACCAAATGTTATTTTAAAAAATTATATGCCATGTTGTAAGGCCATGATGACTGAACTAAAAACTGTCATAATCCTAAACTTCTTGACAGCCAAAGCACAGAGGAAAAGGGAACTGGACATGTAGCTCTTAGAAAAGACACTGGCTGAACAGAGAAAGTTTTTCCAGATTGAACTTTTAGTATAACTTGCAATCAGGTTTTTTTTTGATTCTTCAAGTGGTAAAGAGGGTATGAGGAATGAAGGGAAATAAATTTAAACGAACAACAAACCAGTTTTTCAGATATCTAAAATAAGACCTTAACTTTATAATTTATATCTTATAGTTCAAGTTATTAAATCTTTTCAATTCACATATATCTGGTGATTAACTTAGAGATGACCTTGAGTTAACTATTACTCTACCTGCCTATTTGAAAGAAGCTACATTTTCAAAGAGCTATAGGACTTTATTAATAGTGTAGCAAAACACTATTTGTTTTGAACGTTTCAAATGCAAATAGTCTGAGCTGCTCTCGCAAGATTCAGCCAGAATCTACTGATGGACTTCTTCCAAAATAACCATCCTACCAGGGCTACTTGCTCTTACCTCCATGCTTCTGGGCTTAAGAAAGAAAAGTTTATAGAGTAGATAAGTAAAATAAACACAGATTAATTTGATTTAAATACAGATGTTAAAACATTAAAACTTGTACAAATGAATTCTCGTTAGGAAACAAACTTGCAGAGAAAACCTGTTCTTTAGCTGTTGCTTACCAGATAGAAAAAAATGGTTTTGAAATATTCCCAAACTATTACCAATGCTAATTCCTTTTTACTTGTGCCAAAACCTATAACATAAAAGGTACCATTTTAACCATTTTAAGTTCCGAGGCACACTGTGATGCAACCATCACCATGCTAATTCTTTTTTAATATATCTATAAACCTCATCTCAGTGTCAGCACTAACAACTCCACGCTGTTTTCCTAAATATCATCTAAAATTGAAACAATATTTTCTTAACTAAGAAATAAAACATGTTGACTAAATAAGAGATGCAGTTCACAGTATTACCATAATAGATTTTCCAACCTAAAGTTTCCATGACATCAACAAATTATTTCCTAAAAAGATAACTGTACCAACCAAATCCAATTAATTTTTTTTTTCAATTGTACTAGTAATTGAGCTCAGCCCACAACCTTGTATATTTGGAGGAAAATGCTGAAATTCATAAATGCTATGACTGTAAACATCTCTTAACAATAAAATGTTAAATGAATATTTTCCTATAAATTAAGCCCATTGTGACTCAATGTTACAAACTACAAGAAAAGATGAGCTAAGGAGCAGGAAAAGAAGATGTACCGCAGATATTCCCGAGCCACACGTAATCGGAAGCACTCCCCTCGGTATACAGACTTGACATTTTGCCCTTCAGAGAAGAATTTTCAAAGTTCCTTGGTAGACATTTCTAAGTAACAACATAGTAACCTTCTAATCACTTTAAAAGAATGAATTACAAGGGCAGAGATCAGAACTGGTAATAAGTAGTTCACCTATACAATGTCTACTCCAATTAATTGCGGCAATTTGGCCTTGACATCGTATGTGGGTTTTAATAAAATTTCCTTTTTTTCCAAGTAATTTCAAATGAAGAGATACTGACTAATTGCAGATTGCCAAGAGCAACATTATTTTGTTTCAGGGGATATTTATTGTAACTTGATTGGAATTAATGATATGATCTTTTTCTCTTTCTCAGTAGATCTCTCTAAAAATCATTAAGATATATCTGCTATAAATGGGAAAAAGTTCTATATATACATTCTGCAGCTGACAATTCTTAATCAAGCAATCTTGAATTTTTTAACTTTACAGAGCATTTATATTTCAAGCACATATGCACAAAGCAAGAGTTTCATCATCATAAATGGTAAAGTACACTGGCTTACACATTATATAGTGGGTCCTTATTACACCAGTCAAACTTCAGTGGCTGTAATAGAGTGGCCGTTCAACAAATTTCAAATGAATGAATAAATAGTTTAGGAAACAGCCTTCCTGGAAGGAGTTACCATCACCCAGAGAAAGGAAGGCATTTAAGGGAAGGAGAAGTTTAGTGAATTTTACTCACAGAAATAGTCAACATTCTGTAATAATCTATATGGGAAAAGAATCTGAAAAAGAATGAATATATGTATAACTGAATCACTTTGCTGTATACTTGAAATGAACACAACATTAAATCAACTATACTCCAATAAAAAATTTTTAAAAAGAACAGGAAAATCAGAACATATACAAAAAGGATTCAGATATAAAAACATCAGGGATCACAACAGTATGAACTTTATGACATTCTTAAACTTGGTAGATTTTTTTTGGTTTTGTTAGTGACTAACAATAAAGAGCAATCAGATAAAAAAGATCCAGGTGTATGTCCACAAGTAAACAAGAAAGGCCACTTCATAATGCTATGTTAAGGAAGAGAAGAACCCTAGAAGTAAGAGTGAGCAATGCCAGCTAAACCAAAACAGACAACAGATGGGGTAAAGATTGTGTGTTTTCATATTAAAACAGAGTATGGCATGTAGTAGCTATCCCCAAAATGCCCACTGAATAAATGATTCCTTCCAGCCTTCCTCCCTTCTTTCATTTTTCCTTCCCTTCTTTTCCCTCCTGTCTATCTATCCATCCTTCCTTCCTTCCCTCCCTTCAGTAAGCCCTTCATTATTCTTCCATCACCCAACATCCATCCAATTCCTCCTTCCTTTCCTCCCCAGGGCCTGCAAAGTGCTTAGTATCAAGAGATTTCTTCACAAGGGTCTTAAAAACTTTTCAGTTTGCCCTCTTGAAACCTATCAAGATATATTTTACTTCCAGGCACTGAAAAAAAAAATCAACTTTGGCCTGAAGTTCCTACTAAGAGAAAAAAGTTCACAAAGAAAATCCATGGCTACTGTCTTCAGTATCAACGGATACTGAATAAGGCTTTATTGTTTCCTCCCAGAATAGAAAGTTCAACTGTTCTGTTCAGCAGAGCAATTAGTACAATCCTATCCTGACGATACCAGAAAAGGATAATGTTTACTTTTCTTTAAAAATTCAGTTCAGTCCCTTATTTCTTTCTAATCCATATTTGAAAACCAGTTTCTCCCTTCCCCAACTCCCACCTCCCCCAAAGTAACTACAGTAAATCCTTTTGCTCCCCACCCCACCCGCAACCCCATCCCTTTTGCCTCATACCCCAGAATGAAAGAACCCTGACTGAGTTCATTATCAGTCTCTTACCCTGCCAGGAAAGCTAAGGAGTAGGAGCTGCTCTTGGAAACAAATGCCGAGCGGTGTGTCTGTATCATCTTGCCTCGGGAAGGCTCTTCATTCTCTGAATCTGAGAGGCGTGCAGGACACTGGCAGGAGACAAGGGAGACAACACTGTCCATGCGGGTTCCCACGGACCCCCCACAGCTAGAGCCCAAACCTCTCTAAGATATGCCCCTTCCCTCAGTCCAAGCGATGATGGCAGCTGCCTCCTGGGATCCCAATCTGGATAGCCCAATACAGCTCAAGCTGAATATATCCAAAATCAAACCCATTATTTCTCTTCTCTAAGTCCCACTATGAACCCAGTTAGCAGCCTCAATGTCGTCCGTGACTCCTTCCCTTTTTTCAAAGTCATAATAACATTGCATAGAGCTCTTGAGTACCCCAACACACCCAAATATTTTATTTCATTTACTCTTTAACCAGTTCCACTAAGAAAGGCCTATTATCTTTTACAGATGGCAAACTGAGGCTCAGAGTAGTTAATTTGCCCAGGATTTTAGAGTTAACAGGTAGCTAATGCTGGTACTTCGATCCAGAACATCTGTTTTCAAACTGCCTCCACGTTATTCGTACTTTGCTCCATTGTACCCCTCAAATGTCCCTCAGATCTAATCCTCAACTCTGTCTCTCATACTCTACTTGTGTATGCTCATCATCATTGCCTTTCCTTAGATTCTCATCACCTCCGGCCTTGATTACTGCAATAATCTACTTACAGGTCTTGCTCTTTCCAGCCTTTCTTCCCTCTAATCCTCTCCATCCTATTAAGCACACAGATCCCATCACTCCCCTGCTTAACTGCTGGTGACTTTAGGATCAAGTCTAAATACCTCAGCATGATCCAATAACCTTCAAAACCTAGATCCAACCTTCTTTAAAGTTTTTCTCCCAGCAGTTCCAATACAGGTAACTCCTTGAGCTCTACAGCAATCAAACTATTCTCAACTCTCCACATGTACCATCATAGTCTTTCAAAACTTCTATTCTTTTGGACATGCTATTAGTCCCTTTCCCTAAGATTCTCCTTCTACATTTTCTGCCTATAAAATATTCACTAGCCTTTCAGAGGCATCTTAAATGCTACTTTCTCTTGAAAGGTTTTTCCATCAGCTTTTTCCATCTTGCTGACACTATTTCATTTATCTTCACTTTATTTTCGAGTTTCTTTTTGAGTCTTTAAATTTATATTCAATGTTTCTTTTACATATGCCTTTTACATACAACATATGAGAATCTGCTCATGATTTAATATGAGTTTCTTCTTTATTGTGTGTATGTGTGGGCTAAATCACTTAAGCCATGTCTGACTCTGTACAACCCTATAGACTGTAGCCTGCCAGGCTCCTCTGTCCCTGGGATTCTCCAGGCAAGAATCCTGGAGTGGGTTGCTATTTCCTTCTCCAGGAGATCTCTCCAACCCAGGGACTGAACCCGTGTCTCCTGCGCCTCCTGCATTGGCAGGCAGGGGGAGCAACTATCACACTGAACTGCAGCTTCTTATTTAGGAGTCTGACTTCTGTTTTAGACAACTGACTCGGACAGTAAATGATTACCTTTTCTCTAAAACTTCTGATACTATTATACAGTAGGTAAACAAAAAAAATGTCTAATCATCTAATGATTAACCAGTTTTCTAATGATTAAGTTAATATCAAAGTTAGAGTTATGGACAGAGGCATGCAAGGCATCTTACAGCTCAGAGTACATTGTATTCCTTAAATGTTTTGCTATTCTCTAGGCTGATAGGCACATTCATACAATAGGCTAGGTTTCCAACAGCCTGCAAGAAAGAATTGAAGGATTATAATTTACAGAGAAGCTCTTCAGTTTTGTAGGGTGTCTATCACTCCTTAAAACCCTGTTGTACAAACTATTCACTGGAGAGATGTTAATAGCACTAACTCATTACCAAATATTGTGGGAAGCAAGAAAAACCTTTGACATCAATAGACTCAACGGGG
>SJYT01026546.1:346233-357906 GCA_006410635.1 Cephalophus harveyi | reverse complement strand
CACCTCATGCGAAGAGTTGACTCACTGGAAAAGATTCTGATGCTGGGAAGGATTGGGGGCAGGAGGAGAAGGAGACGACAGAGGGTGAGATGGCTGGATGGCATCACGGACTTGATGAACGTGAGTCTGAGTGAACTCCAGGAGATGGTGATGGACAGGGAGGCCTGGCGTGCTGCGATGCAAAGAGTCGGACACGACTGAGCGACCGAACTGAACTGAAGGCAGTTCTGTTTCCAGTTTTTTAAGGAATCTCCACACTGTTCTCCATAGTGGCTATACTAGTTTGCATTCCCACCAACAGTGAAAGAGGTTCCCTTTTCTCCACACCCTCTCCAGCATTTATTGCTTGTAGACTTTGAATCGCAGTCATTCTGACTGGTGTGAAATGGTACCTCATTGTGGTCTTGATTTGCATTTCTCTGATAATGAGTGATGTTGAGCATCTTTTCATGTGTTTGTCATCTGTATGTCTTCTGTTAGGTCCATACCATCTCTGTCCTTTATTGTGCTCATCTTTGCATGAAATATTCCTTTGGTATCTCAAATTTTCTTGAAGAGATCTCTAGTCTTTCCCATTATTTTTTTTTTTAATTTCCCATTCTTTATTATTTTCCTTTATTTCTTTGCATTGATCACTAAGGAAGGCTTTCTTATCTCTTCTTGCTATTATTTGGAACTCTGCATTCAAATGGATTTATCTTTCCTTTTCTCCTTTGCCTTTCACTTCTCCTTTCTCAGCTATTTGTAAGGCCTCCTCAGACAACCATTTTGCCTTTTTGCATTTTTCTTGGGGATGGTCTTGATCACTGCCTCCTGTACAATGTCACAAACCTCCGTCCACAGTTTTTCAGGCACTCTATCAGATCTAATCCCTTGAATCTATTTGTCACTTCCACTGTATAAGCATAAGGGATTTGATTTAGGTCATACCTGAATGGTCTAGTAGTTTTCCCTACTTTCTTCAGTTTAAGCCTGAATTTGGCAATAAAGGGTTCATGATCTGAGCCACAGTAAGCTCCCAGTCTTGTTTTTGCTGACTGTATAGAGCTTCTCCATCTTCGGCTGCATAAAATAGAAATCAATCTGATTTCGGTATTGACCATCTGGTGAGAGTCCATGTGTAGAGTCTTCTCTTATGTTGTTGGAAAAGGTGTTTGTTGTGACCAGTGCTTTCTCTTGGCTAAACTCTGTTAAGCCTTTGCCCTGCTTCATTTTGTACTCCAAGGCCAAACTTGCCTCTTACTCCAGGTATCTCTTTGACTTCCTACTTTTGCATTCCAGACCCCTATAGTGAAAAGGACATCTTTTTTGGGTGTCAGTTAGTTAGTTCTAGAAGGTCTTGTAGGTCTTCACAGAACCATTCAACTTCAGCTTCTTCAGCATTAATGGTAGGGGCATAGACTTGGATTACTGTGATACTGAATGGTTTGCCTTGTAAAAGAGCAGAGATCATTCTGTCATTTTTGAGACTGCATCCAAGAACTGCATTTTAGACTCTTTTTGACTTTGAGGCCTACTCCATTTCTTCTAAGGGATTCTTGTCCACAGTAGTAGATATAATGGTCATCTGAGTTAAATTCACCCATTCCAGAGTTAGGTAATATGTTCAAATTCAGAGCCATAACCTTTGAACTGGAATTCAAATCTACATTTACCTTGGTGGTTCTCAGCCACGGATGATTTTACAGCTGGCAAGGTCTGGAGATACTTCTGGCTGTCACAGCTGAGGGGATAGGTGTATGTTGCTACTGGTATCTTGTGGGTAGAGGCCAGGAACTGCTACTAAACATCTTAAATTCATAAGATAGCCCCCAATAATATATACATACACAGATGTTGCCATTTAAAAAAAAAACTAAAAAATTTCCTGTATTATGTATTTTAGCGTTACTTTGTTCAGTGATTAATTATGTTTACATACTATGTTCTCTGGCTTTTTAAGTGCTTCAGAATGCATCCTTTGCTTCCAAATAATGTTTATGGCTGCTCTCAAAGTTTTTGACAGTTAACTTGTGCTATTGGCAAAACAACTTTTTCATTGCAGTGTTGAATCTCTGTGAACACAGCATCAACTTGAAGTTAAAAATTTACAAAATTGAAAACCCCATATATCTGTTTAAATCTTCATATGAATCATGTTGGTATTTTCTCTATACTGGATTCTGCAGATGCTAGTTTTTGGTCCCTTTTGATGGTTATTTACAAGGACTTGAGAACTTGGTCTCTAGGAAAGAGTTTTTATACTCAGGGAAAATGGCTCAGATAGTGTCAGACAATAGCATATAAACCTGAATATGAAGTATTGATAGGAGAAGGAAATGGCAACCCACTCCAGTGTTCTTGCCTGGAGAATCCCAGGGACGGAGGAGCCTGGTGGGCTGCCGTCTATGGGGTCGCACAGAGTCAGACACAACTAAAGCGACTAAGCTGTAGCAGCATCAGTGCCACAAAGTGAAAATATAGGTCACTAACTACAAACCACCAAAAGGTTCCATTTCCACTTAAACCAAGGTCATACACTTTATGTCTGAACTTTTTTTACTTTTCATCTTCATTCATATCTTGGTAGTTTTCCCTGCTTTCCAATAAAGTTTTTCTATGAGGGCTAAAAAAAAAAAAAAAAAAGTATTGATAGCTGCTGTTTATTCAACTCTTCCATGTTTCAGACATGCAGTTTATAGAGCTTACCTTATTTAATCCTCAAGGGCTTTGTTTGTACCTATCATTACCATTTTACAGACACAAAAATTAACACTCAGTGGTTATTTCCTAAAGTCTGTGTTTGTTTGAATATTGAAGAGCTTAGATTTTTAAGCAAACCACTGGCTTCAAATACTAGGGTTTCCCAACCTCAGTACTATTGACATTTTGGGCCAGATAGTTCTTTGTTAAGGTGAGAAGGTCAGAGTCTGAGCAGAAGGCTTTTTCATGAATATTTTGCTGGGGAGCAGGAATTAAGGCTGGAATGGTACAACAAGAGACAGCAAGCCAATAAAAGTGGTTGGCCTAATAGCTGTCCTACAGAGGACAATGTGAGAAACTGTATGAAATGCAGCTCAAGACTCAATCTGAAGTAAGAAACGGGGAAGCAAATATTATATACATATATATGTATGTGTGTGTGCGTGCATACATAGACTCCCATCTCCTGCTGACCAAAGTTTGCTCCACTGGATGTTAAATATCCCTCATACTGGCTTGTACAACTCCAGTAAGTTCCCAGGGTAAGCACTGTACAGCAATCACAGAGGAGCCCTAGAGCTAAAAGCAAGAAACAGCAGTGTGAGCCAAAACAAGGATCTCAGACGGTACCAAGTGAAGTTGCCCAGCTCTGTAAAGTGCAATGCTTTTTACTGCCTCCATTTTTTAAAATGTTTTTTTATTTACTGGCCATGCTGGGCAGCTCATGGGATCTTAGCTCCCTGACCAAGGATGGAACCTGTGCCCCCTGCAGGGGAGGGGGTGAGTCCTAATCACTGGACCACGAGGGAATTCCCTGCCTCCATTTTTAGATACTATTACTGACAACTATTGACTTCCGTATAGTAATCTCATTCTCAGCCACACTACCAAGAATACCATGTAATTTTTTTCCTCAAAGTATCTTTACTTTGTCATTAATTTTTTAAAATAAACTTTTCTTTTAGGCTGTGCTGTGCATGTGGGATCTTAGTTCCCCCACCAGGGATCAAGGCCATGCACCCTACAGTGGAAGCATGGGTCTTGACCATCAGGGAAGCCCCCAAAATAAACTTAAAAATCAAATCACTATACACACAGTGTACAAATGATGAATGTAAAACATGAAAAATTCTACAAAATAAGCACACCCATCTGACTACCACCCAGATCAGGGACCCCTTGTGCCTACCCCTCACCCCAAAATATCCATGATCCCAGCTTACAACACCAAAAACTTGCTTTCACCTGTTTTTGAGTTTTATGTAAAAGGAATTTTATGTATGTATTGAATCTCTCTTCCTTCAGTCAGCATTTCACTTGTGATCCAAGAGGGAGGGGATATATGTACACATATAGCCGATTCACTTTTTTGTATAGCAGAAACTAACACAACACTGTAAAGCAGCTACTCTCCAATTTAAAAATAAACATTCTGTTTATGAGATTCATCCATGCAGGTGTATTTAGTAATTTGTTCTTTCTCATTGTTTTATAGTACTCCAGTGTTTGACTACAAAATAACTGATTTTATTGTTATAGATATTTGTGTAACTATTAATTTTTTTTATTCACAAATAAACTACTATGACCATTCTTAAAAATGTATCCTGATACATATACTGTTCTGTGGGATATATTCTAGAAGAGAAGCTGTTTAGTCATAAAGTAGGGGTACACTGCCATAGCTTCCCCAAATTAATTGTACAAATTATACTCCCACCCCAATCTGCAATGTAGCAGGAATGACAGTTGCTCTCCACCTTGTTAACACTCAGAATTGTCTATTTGAGCCATTTCAGTGCACACATATTGATACTGCATTATGACTTCAATTTGTATTTCTCTGATGACTAAAGATCTGGAACAGTTTTTCATGTGCTTATCGACTATTTAGAAATTCTCTTCTATTACATGCCTATTCACATTGTTGCCCTTTCTCCTTTCAAATATTTGGAATTTCCCCTAATAATTTATAGGAGCTATACTTTTTGGATATGTGGCAATTTTCAAGAAAAAATACATACATATAAGAAACACACACACACAGTATTCCCCCCTCTCATACTAGCTCGCCTTTTTCATTCTCTTGATAGTGCCTTTTGAAAGCCAAGAAGCTCCAGCTTTTAATGTTAAACATTAGTGATTTTTTTTTTAAAGAAACTGTCTCATAGTATCTATTTTTTGGCTCTGTGTCCTGGCACTTGAGGATAGAACCAGTGGACCGGAAGCTGCTGGTACTGAAGACATGATGCCAAGGAGGCCAGAGCCCATTCCTTCTACCTCCATAAATTACATAGATCGGGAATCCCTGCCAAGAAAAGGAGGGTCCACAGGCACCACCCCCCTTCCCCAAGATCTCCAGCACGAACCCCATGTCTACAAAGTCACACTCACTCAGTCATCGCCCTCATAGTATTTTTAAGGAATTATTTTTTTGACATTTCACACAGATCTATAATCCACCTTGAGCTGTTTTTTCTTTTTTAAATCAACTATGTTAAGGAATAACCTACATATGATAAGATGATCTCATATGGAATGCATAGCTCAATGAATTTCAACAAATGTATATATCCATGTAACCATATCCCTAATCAAGATACAGAACATTTTTACCACCAAGAAAGTCACCTCAAACCCAACAGTGGGAATTCCCTGGCAGTACAGTGCTTAGACTCTATTCTTTTACTGCCAAGGGCCCGAGTTTGATCCCTGGTCAGGGAACTAAGATTCCACAAGTCATGCAGCATGGCCAAAAACAAAAACAATAAAAAACCCACTAGTAATCAATCTCCCACCCTACTCAGCTCAAAGCAACACTTAATTTTATAACTGTGACTACAGATTAGTTTTGCCTACTATAAAATCATACAGCATATATTCCTTTATGTCAAGATTCATTCACAGCACATTTTTTATATTCATCCATGCTACTAAGTTCATTATAATACTGTATTCCTTATATTCTTTTTATGGATAAGTTATATTCCATTGCATGAATATACCACAGTATGTTTATCCATTCAAGTATTATACATGTGGGTTGTATTTAGTCTGGAGCTGTTATGAATAAAGCTGCTATGAACATTCATGTCTTTTTCTGAACAGATGTTTTTATTTTGCTTGTCTAAACAGCTACAAGTAGAATTGTTCCGTCAAGTAGTTGCTGCTGCTGCTGCTGTCACATCAGTCGTGTCCGACTCTGTGTGACACCACAGATGGCAGCCCACCAGGAGCCGCTGTCCCTGGGATTCTCCAGGCAAGAACACTGGAGTGAGTTGCCATTTCCTTCTCCAATGCATGAAAATGAAAAGTGAAAGTGAAGTCACTCAGTCATGTCTGACTCTGTGACCCCATGGACTGCAGCCTACCAGGCTCCTCCGTCCATGGGATTTTCCAGACAAGAGTCCTGGAGTGGGTCGCCAGTGCCTTTTCCATCAAGTAGCTAAGTGTATGTTTAAACTTATAAACTGCCAAAATGTTTCCCATGGAGATATACCATTTTATACAATCAGTCCTCCATATCCACGGGTTCCACATCAGTAGGTCTAACCAACCACAGATCAAAAATCAAAAATCAGTCTGCCAGAATTCCCTGGTAGTGCAGTGGATAAGAATCCTCCTGCCAATGCAGGGGACATGGGTTCAATCCCTGGTCCAGGAAGATTCCATGTGCTGCAGAGGAACTAAGTCCATGCACCACAACTTCTGAGCTCGCACTCTAAAGCCTGTGAGCCTCAATTAATGAGTGCCTGCGCCGCAACTACTGAGCCCATGTGCTGCAACTACTGAAGCCTGTGCCTCTAGAGCCTGTGCTCCGCAACAAGAGGAGCCACTGCAACGGGGAGCCCACGCACTGCAATGAAGAGCAGCTCCAGCTCTCTGCAACGAGAGAACGCCTGCATGCAGCAATGAAAAGCTGGTGCAACCAAAAAGAAAATAAATAAGGGTTTTAACAATATCAATCTGCCTTTGGTGGAACCTGTGTACACTGAACCTGCAGATGCCAAAGGCCAACTGTACTCTGTTTTTCGTAAGGGACTTGAACATCTATGGATTTTGGTATCCACATGGTTTCTGGAACCATTACCCTGTAGATATGGAGGGAGGATCTACTCCCACTAACAATTCATGAGAAATCCAGCTTATTTTCACATTCATTTGGACATATGGAATTCTTAGCCTTTTAATTTTAGCTATTCCAGAGAAAGTAGGGGGTATCCCATATGTGATATTAGTGAGTATCTCTCTGCTGGTTAACTATGTTGAGCATCGTCTCACATTTTCGGTAGCATGTCTTCTTTTGTGAAGTGTCTGTTTGCAATCAAGTTTCTTTTTTTAAAAAATTCTAAATAAAAGTCAGCTGTTAGATATTTTGAGAATATCTTCTCCCAGTATTTGCTTTATTTTCTAAATGTGTAGAAGATTTTAACTTTAATAAAATTCAATGTATCATTTTTTTCTTCTGTGATTAGGATTTTTGGGGTTCTTGTCTAGTAAATCTTTGCCTACCCTAAGAGCAATATTTTTTTCTTCTAGGTCTTCTTCTGCATAATTTTAGCTTTTATGTTTAGTCTATGATCCATGGTATACAGATCAAGACTGACTTATTCACAGGATAAGTCTGTTCCAACATCACTGTTGAAAAGACTGTTCTTTTGCCACTGAATTATTTCTGTGCCCTTAGGAATATCAATTGACTATTTATGAGGGGGTCTATTCCAGGACTATATTCTATTCCACTGATCTATGTCTTTTCTCTATGCCAATACCATATTCTCTTGATGACTATCATTTTAAAATCAGGTAGTAAAAGTCCTCCAATAAAAACAGTCATTATTCACAGACATGATCCTCCATGTAGAAAATTCGCTAGAATCTAAAAAAAAAGCTACTAAAACTACTAAATGAGTTTAGCACAGTTGTAGGATAAAGTATCAAAATGTAAAAACCAATAGTATTTTTATATACTTGCAAGAATTATAATACCACTTACAGTAATATCCAAAAATGTGAAATATTTAAGATAAATCTGATAAAAGAGCTGGAAAGTGAAAACCACAAACCGCTGCTCAGAGAAACTAACGAAGAACTAAATAAATAGAAGGATATCATGTTTATGAGTCTGAAGACTCAATTACTGAGATCAGTTCTCCCTGAATTGATCTATAGACTCTAGGCAATCTGAATCAGCATGCCAGCAAGTGTTTTTGTAGAATTTGGCAAGCCAATACTAAAATTCAGATGGATACAGTGACCCAAGAAGCCAAAATAACCTCTTACTATAAAGCTACAATAATCAAAACAGCATGGTACTGGTGTAATAATAAACAAATAGATCAATGATACAGATACAATATAGAGTTTAGAAACAAATCCACAATATGCAGGTAACTAATATTTGACAAAGGTGCAGAAAGCAATCCAATGGAAAAGGACAGTCTTTTCAGCAAATGTGCCGGGAATAACTTGGACATCCATGTGCACAACATATATAAAAATTAACTCAAAATGGATCACATTCCTAAATGTAAAGCCTAAAACTATAAAACTTCCAGAAGAAAACACAGGAGAAAATCTTTGTTAACTTTGGAAAAAGAATTCTTAGATATAACACCAAAAGCAAAATCTACAAAAGGAAAAAAAAAAATGTACAAAGTGTACTTTTTGAAAGTTAAAAACTTCTACCATTCAAAGGGCTCTAAGAAAATGAAAAGACTGATACAGGGAGAAAAATATTTACAAAGCATATACCTGATAAGATTTGTATTCAAAAATCTTTCCAAATTCAACAGTAAGAAAATACAAATAAACACATGAAAAGATGCTCAACATTACTAGTCATTAGTTCAGTTAAGTTCAGTCACTCAGTCGTATCCGACTCTTTGCGACCCCATGAACCACAGCATGCCAGGCCTCCCTGTCCATCACCAACTCCCAGAGTTCACCCAAACCCATGTCCATCGAGTCAGTGATGCCATCCAACCATCTCATCCTCTGTCGTCCCCTTCTCCTCATGCCCTCAATCTTTCCCAGCATCAGGGTCTTTTCAAATGAGGCATCTGGTGGACTACAGTCTAAGGGGTCTCAAAGAGTTGGACACAACTGAGTGATGAACACTTTCACTTTCCTTCATCCTGTTTGTGCCTCACTGAACTTCTTTAATCTTAATTTGGCATTTTTCATTAAATATGGAAATGTTTGAACAATTATTTCTTTAAACACTTTTTTCTGCCTTGTCCTCTTTATTGCATGTGTGTTAGATTATCTGATATTGTCCCACAGACTACTGAGGCTCTGTTTATTTTTTAGTACTTTTTTCCTCTTCAACTACTACTTAAATTTGAATAATCTTATTACCCTAACATCAAATTAACTGATATTTGCTTTTGTGTTGCCTAACCAATCCAGTTGCCTGTTATACCAATCCAGTAAATTTTTCATTTGAAATAATGTATTTTCAGCTTTTGTTTTTCTTTTATAAACTGTTTCTTTCACAAGTATGTCTGCTTTCCTTTTCATCTTTGGCAATGTTTATAATAATTGCCTTTAAAGTCATCACTTGTTAATTCCATCATTTGTAATTTCTAGGTCTTTATCTATCGATTCCTTTTTATCTTCATTTTGGATCATTATCTGGCTTCTTCACATGTCTAGTAGTTTTGTATTGGATACTGGATATTGTGAATGTTTGATTATTGGGTGTCTGGATTTGAGGGTTTTTTTTTCATTTAAGGAGTTGAAAAGGTTTTGAAAGATTGAAATATTTGTAAGTGGGAGGGCAAACTGAGCCACCGTTTATTATAAAAAAATTACTCGGGTACAGATGAGAAATGGGAAGCTGAGAGAATAGTGACAAGCTGTTGTTACAGTTCAATTGAGAATTCTGACACTTAATAAAGGCAGTAGCAGTGGGAGTGGAGGGAAGAGGCAGCATTGACACACCTGAGAGAGACTGATGTCTCTATTCTCTTTTCCATGACCTATCTAGAACTCATTTGAGCTGATTATTTCCCAGGCATAATTTAGGGATCCTCATCTCTGTGCTTTAGTATTTATTTTTTCTCTTAGCCTGGTATCTTACTCATTCCCTGAGGTTCTTTTCAAATGCCAGCTCCTCTTTGAAGTTCTCTCTATTCTTGCCACTTTCCTAAGTGATATCCTTTTAATGCCAAACACATAGTAATCTCACTGTGTTTAGTGTTGATGGTGAAAGTGATCTTGAACATCAGTCTCTTCTATAATTTTCTATGAGCCTAACAACATGGCTTTTGGGTGTGGAGAGAAGAATGTAACCTTAGCCATAAACTTTTTTTTACACTTGGCAAAGATTTTATTTGACTTATTAATTAATGAGGGAACCAGTAGGATGTTACAGCACTTACAAAGAAGGCTTTGACTTACAGATTCGTACTCCTCACCTAACAGAATCTGTTTGCCACTTGCCACTTTCAAGAGTCATTTGCATAGCTGTAGTACAGAAATATTTGTATTATTATTTTTAAACATTTTTTAATGTGGATGATTTTAAAGGCTTTTATGGAGAAGGCAATGGCACCCCACTCCAGTACTCTTGCCTGGCAANTCCTCACCTAACAGAATCTGTTTGCCACTTGCCACTTTCAAGAGTCATTTGCATAGCTGTAGTACAGAAATATTTGTATTATTATTTTTAAACATTTTTTAATGTGGATGATTTTAAAGGCTTTTATGGAGAAGGCAATGGCACCCCACTCCAGTACTCTTGCCTGGCAAATCCCATGGACAGAGGAGCCTGGAAGGCAGCAATCCATGGGGTCACTAGGAGTCGGACATGACTGAGCTACTTCACTTTCACTTTTCACTTTAATGCATTGGAGAAGGAAACGGCAACCCACTCATGTTCTTGCCTGGAGAATCCCAGGGATGGGGGAACCTGGTAGGCTGCCGTCTGTGAGGTCTCACAGAGTCGGACACTACTGAGGTGACTTAGCAGCAGCAGCATTGAATTTGTTAAAACAGTGCTTCTCTATAATGTTTTTGACTTTTAGACCACAAGGCAAATGAGATCTTAGCTCTCTGATCAGGGATTGAACGTGCAATCCCCTCCACTAGGAGGTAAAATTTTAACCACTGGATGACCAGGGAATTCCCTGCATTATAGCCATCAGTTCAGTTCAGTTGCTCAGTCGTGTCCGGCTGTTTGCAACCCCATGAATCTCAAACGCCAGGCCTCTCTGTCCATCACCAACTCCCGGAGTTCACTCAGACTCACGCCCATCGAGTCAGTGATGCCATCCAGCCATCTCATCCTCGGTCGTCCCCTTCTCCTCCTGCCCCCAATCCCTACCAGCATCAGAGTCTTTTCCAGTGAGTCAACTCTTCGCATGAGGTGGCCAAAGTACTGGAGTTTCAGCTTCAGCATCATTCCTTCCAAAGAAATCCCAGGGCTGATCTCCTTCAGAATGGGCTGGTTGGATCTCCTTGCAGTCCAAGGGTCTCTCAAGAGTCTTCTCCAACACCACAGTTCAAAAGCATCAATTCTGCAGTGTTCAGCTTTCTTCACAGTCCAATTCTCACATTCATACACGACCACTGGAAAAACCATAGCCTTGACTAGACAGATTTTTGTTGGCAAAGTAATGTCTCTGCTTTTCAACATGCTATCTAGGTTGGTCATAACTCTTCTTCCAAAGAGCAAGCGTCTTTTAAAATCATGGCTGCAGTCACCATCTGCAGTGATTTTGGAGCACCCAAAAAACAAAGTCTGACACTGTTTCCCCATCTATTTCCCATGAAGTGATGGGACCAACTGTTCTTCATTTTCTGATTGTTGAGCTTTAAGCCAAATTTTTCACTCTCCTTTTACACATTCATCAAGAGGCTTTTTAGTTCCTCTTCACTTTCTGCCACAAGGGTGATGTCATCTGCATATCTGAGGTTATTGATATTTCTCCCGGCAATCTTGATTCCAGCTTGTGTTTCTTCCAGTCCAGCGTTTCTCATGATGTA
>SJYT01026546.1:244104-346030 GCA_006410635.1 Cephalophus harveyi | reverse complement strand
AGGGTGACAATATACAGCCTTGACGGACTCCTTTTCCTATTTGGAACCAGTCTGTTGTTCCATGTCTAGTTCTAACTGTTGCTTCCTGACCTGCATACAGATTTCTCAAGAGGCAGGTTAGGTGGTCTGGTATTTCCATCTCTTTCAGAATTTTCCACAGTTTATTGTGATCCACACAGTCAAAGGCTTTGGCATAGTCAATAAAGCAGAAATAGATGTTTTTCTGGAACTCTCTTGCTTTTTCCATGGTCCAGCAGATATTGGCAATTTGATCTCTGGTTCCTCTGCCTTTTCTAAAGCCAGCTTGAACATCTGGAAGTCACAGTTCATGTATTGCTGAAGCCTAGCTTGGAGAATTTTAAGCATTACTTTACTAGCATGTGAGATGAGCGCAATTTTGCGGTAGTTTGAGCATTCTTAGGCACTGCCTTTCTTCAGTTCAGTTCAGTCGCTCAGTCGTGTCCGACTCTTTGCGACCCCATGAATCACAGCACGCCAGGCCTCCCTGTCCATTACCAACTCCCGGAGTTCACTCAGACTCATGTCCATCGAATCAGTGATGCCATCCAGCCATCTCATCCTATGTGGTCCCCTTTTCCTCCTGCCCCCCTATCCCTCCCAGCATCAAAGTCTTTTCCAGTGAGTCAACTCTCCGGATGAGGTGGCCAGAGTATTGGAGTTTCAGCTTTAGCATCATTCCTTCCAAAGAAATCCCAGGGCTGATCTCCTTCAGAATGGATTGGTTGGATCTCCTTGCAGTCCAAGGGACTCTCAAGAGTCTTCTCCAACACCACAGTTCAAAAGGGAAATACAAATTAAAACCACAATGAGATACCACTACATAACAGCTAGAATTGTGAAAATTAAAAAGACTATCACTACCAAATGTTGGCAAAGACTAAGGGAAACCACAACATTCATACACTACTGGTAAGAATTAAAATGGGAAAACCACTTTGGAAAAGTTTGGCCGTTTCTTAGAAAAGGAAGCATACATACCATATGATCCAGCCATCTCAAGTCAAGTATATACTTAAGAGAAAAAAAAATTATTTTGTACAAAGACTTGCAAGTGAATAGTCACAGGAGCTTTATTTGTAATAGCTAAGAACTGAAAACAACCCAAA
The DNA here is from genome assembly GCA_006410635.1 of Cephalophus harveyi. Lineage (NCBI taxonomy): Eukaryota > Metazoa > Chordata > Mammalia > Artiodactyla > Bovidae > Cephalophus > Cephalophus harveyi. The sequence continues at coordinate 344,903 of SJYT01026546.1, read as the reverse complement.
TGTCTACTAAGAGGCAAACAGATAAACAAACTGTGACATGTACAATGAAATACTACTCTACAATAAGAAAGAATAAATTACTGATACATGTAACTAGCTGAATGAATCTCAGAATTACTGTGCTGAGTGAAAAAGTGAAACAGAAAAGCATTAAGCAATTTAGACCAAAAAGAAAAAGCATTAATTGGACTTCATCATAACTAAAAACTTTTGTGCAAAGGATACTAACAAAGAAGTGAAAAGACAACCTATACAGTGAGACAAAATATTTATAAATCATGTATCTGACAAGGATTTAATATTCAGAATACATTTAACAAAAAAAACAACTTACAACTCAACAACAAAAACCCAACTCAAAATTGAGCAGAAAGACCTGAACAAACATTTCTCCAAAGAAGAAACACAAAGTTATCAATAAGGACATGAAAAAAGGCTCAACATCATATTCATTAGGGAAATGCAAATCAAAACCTAAATGAGATACCCACTAGAATGGTTATTTTTTTAAAAAATCAGAAAATAACAAGTGCTAACAAGAAAGTGAGTAATTGGGGCCCTCACACATTGTTGGTAAGAATGTAAAATTGTACAGCTGCTGTAGAAAACAGTTTAATGATTCCCTTGACCTGGCAATTCCACTCCTAATTATATACCCAAAATAAAAGAGGGAGTCAAACGGACATCTGTATTCCAATGTTTATGAAGCATTATTCACAACAGCCAAAAAATGAGAACTCAAGAGTCCATCAGGAGATGAAAGGATTAACAAAACGAAACGTTGCTGTTGTTCAGTCGTCCAGTCATGTCCGACTCTCTGGAACCCCATGGACTGCAGAATTCCAGGCCTCCCTGTCCCTCACCATCTCCCAAAGTTTGCCCAAGTTCATGTCCATTGCATCGGTGATACCATCCAGCCATCTGATCCTCCGATGCCCTCTTCTCGTTCTGCCCTCAATCTGTCCCAGCATCAGGGACTTTTCCAATGAGTCATCTGCACACATCAGATGAACAAAACACTGGAGCTTCAGCTTCAATATCAGTCCTTCCAATGAGTATTCAGGGTTGATTTCCCTTAAGATTGACTGGTTTCATCTCCACGCTCTCCAAGAGTTTCAGGAGTCTTGTCTAGCACCACAGTTCGAAGGTACCAATTCTTTGGCGCTCTATCTTCTTTACAGTCCAGCTCTCAGAACTATACGTGACCACTGGGAAGACCATAGCCTTGACAAAACGGAATATCCAGCCATAAAAAAAATGAACTACTAAAACATGCTACAGTGTGAATGAACCTTGAAAACATGCTGCGTGAAATAAGCCAGGTCACAAAAGGACAAATATGATATGATTCCACTTACATATCTAGAATAGACAAACTTGTAGAAAGAGAAAGTAGGTTAGAGGTTAACGGGGGTTGGGGGGTATGATGGAATGGGGCGATATGGATTAATGGGTACAGAGTTTCTGTTTGGAGTGATAAAAATATTTTGGAGAAAGAACAGCGATGATTGCACAACACTATGAATGTATACTCAAGGCTAATGAATTGTAACTTAAATTGGTTAAAATGACAAATTTTATGTCATATATATCTCACAGCACTTAAAAGTTTTTTCGTGTGTCATATAACTTACTATATAAGTATCATTAAGTTCCAGCTAGCGTTGGATCCTTTTAGATATAAATAAATAACCTGTATGACAGGTTCACTCAAGGCAATCATCTAGCAGGAGGCTTCAGCTAATCTTCTGGTTAGAATCAAATAATTGAACTGTCTGACAGCTAAACACAAAAGCGAATGGAATTCCTAGCCATAGGGCAAGCCTCCACTGAAGGAACAGGCTGTGGAGCTCAGGAGATTATTCAATCCTGTTCATTCAAGGGTGGAGATGCCTACAGAATATTTGTAGCTAATCATGTCATGAATAATGCCCATTTTACCATGAAAAATTATTTATCTTCATAATTGCAAAATATGAGTGATGGGTATATAGGTATTCATTTTATTGACCTTTTTATATTTGTTTAAACATTACAAAAATTAAAAATTTAGAAAACATTTATAATATTCATTATGCTAGTCACCAAACCTCAGGCACTGGATGATTGCAGAAATAACTAAAGGGCTTATAGGAGCCTCTGTAGAGAAAGTTCTGATTACTGTCTTTCAAATGCTAAGTAACTACCCCAGAGTATTTATTCCCTATTATTAATAGTACTTCAAACGTTAACTAGCCATACTTAAGAGTTTAGAATAAAACACATTTGAACTTCTTTCAATTTGGAACCGTGTCCTATTCATCCTTGATGTCCCCTCTCCCACTTTCGTACTAGACACAGGGCCTGTATGCAGTAAGTTTAATTCCACAAACATTTACAGCACACGAGAATCTATGTGTTAAGAACTGCTTTTAGAGCTAAGGATATAGCCCTGACCAAAAATGACAAAGTTTTTTGTATGAGGCTTATAATCTGTAAGAATGTGATTGAAATGAAAGATGTGATTGGAGTAATCAATTTTTAAGAGGTCTCCCAACAAATATTCCTGCAATACAAACTATACCTATTTTGGTGACCACAGCAGTCCCCACGTTTTGGGGGAGCTTTGCTCAATTCCACAGTAAAAGATAATCAATGCAGTGGTGTCATGAACACAGGGCTCGTGGGAAGAGTGCTGTTCAATGTCACTTTTAAAAAAATCTGGATGTAACTGCTCTCATTAAAGTTACATGCTTATCAAAATTACCCCAACCAAAGGTAATGTTCCATACATCTGTCTCAGGCTAGAGAAGAATTTATTACTAATGTAATACAGTCACACATAGAGTGTGCCCTTCCAATAATGGCAAGGATGACAGTGAGAGTTCTCCTCTAAACTGACTAATAAGGATGGGATTTTTCTAAAATATATCAGACCTTTCAAAGATTAAAATACACAGATCTTTACCACCCCAGCCTCTCTAGCTGTGCAGGAAACAACCAAGTTATGAGAGAATTTATCACATAATGCATGCATTAGGCCTCCCAAGTGTTGAAACAGGAAACACTAATGCTTGTTACACATGATGCCTTCAGTTAACCTGAAGCCTTGTTTTATTTTGTGAAGCAAACCATTCATCACTTTCATCTTCTGCCACTGCATCATCCAATAATCTGCTTCTCTCTGGATCCATCTTTTAGAGTTTTCAAAATGCTTCATCTCCCACAAAGCAAACTGCATGTCCATCAGGGTCAGGCAGAATGATCACTTGCACTGCTGCTTCTCCTAGAGTGTCCAGACTCACAAGGGGAGTCAGAATCCCCCGGTTCTCCCATTTTATCAAGTCTTCTGACAACTCTTTCTAGGGGCAAGAAAAGGCAATTTGTCCAAAAGCTGCTGCAAGATCACTGCCTCCTAGATGTCCTATAGCCCCAGCTTACACTGGTTATCAGCAGAGCCCAACAAAGTCCTCTGCTTCTTTTCATCTTTTTCATAAACTTTCATTCCTACTAAATTATAACAGTAGCCAAAGGACTTCTCAAGATCAGACTCTGGTAGAGTTACTTTTAATATAGGATCTGTCTGCGGTGGACTGCAGTTCTGCAAACAGAATTTATATCCTTCAGGGGCTTTGGTTTCAAAAACACCTTCTGCAATCTCATTGAGTGGCTACTCCAGCTTCCTGGCATTGTTGACAGCCTGGCTAGAAGAGTGAAAAAGTTGGCTTAAAACTCAACATTCAGAAAACGAAGATCATGGAATCCAGTCCCATCACTTCATGGCAAATAGATAGGGAAACAACCGAAACAGTGGCAGACTGTTTTCTTAGGCTTCAAAATCACTGCAGATGGTGACTACAGCCATGAAATTAAAAGATGCTCCCTGGAAGGAAAGTTATGACCAACCTAAACAGCATATTAAAAAGCAGAGACATAACTTTGCCAACAAAGGTCCATATAGTCAAAGCTATGGTTTTTCCAGTCGTCATGTATGGATGTGAGAGTTGGACTATACAGAAAGCTGAGCACCTAAGAACTGATGCTTTTGAACTGTGGTGTTGGAGAAGACTCTTGAGAGTCCCTTGGACTGCAAGGAGATCCAACCAGTCCATCCTAAAGGAAATCAGTGGTGAATATTCATTGGAAGGACTGATGCTGAAGCTGAAACTCCCAATCTTTTGGCCACCTAATGTGACGAACTGACTCATTGGGAAAGACCCTGATGGTGGGAAAGACTGAAGGCAGGAGGAGAAGGGGACAACAGTGGATGAGATGGTTGGATGGCATCACCAACTCAATGGATATGAGTTTGAGTAAACTCCAGGAGTTGGTGATGGACAGGGAGGCCTGGCATACGGCAGTTCACGGGGTCGCAAAGAGTCGTACACGGCTGAGCGACTGAACTGAACTGGCTAGAAGCGAGTCATTGTTGATCATGAAGTCATGTCAAGTTTTTAAGTCTCCGATGCCCTAATTGTAAGTCAGTTCTACAACAAAATGATCAGCCTCAGGTCCAAATCCATCCATCGTTTTACTTGATTTCCCATCATTACGGCCTTCATTCCCAGGACACTACGATAGAAATGCCATTAGGAAATGGTTTTCCACTTTGAACATGAAGTGCAGAACCCTGCAAGTCTCCATGACCTCCTACAGTACCCACCCCTCACACGTACAGTGCCACACCACCCACAGATGATGCCAGCACAGTAGTCCCAGTGGCACTTTAAAAATTAGAGGCACTTTGTCTCATTTTCTTATGCAAACTGATAAAATGGTCTACCACCCAATGATAGTAGACTACAGAAATAATTTGTGAGAGTTGTAGGATCTTCTGGCCTCTTGCTGCTGCTGCTGCTGCTGCTAAGTCGCTTCAGTCGTGGCCGACTCTGTGAGACCCGATAGACAGCAGCCCACCAGGCTCCCCCGTCCCTGGGATTCTCCAGGCAAGAACACTGGAGTGGGTTGCCATTTCCTTCTCCAATGCATGAAAGTGAAAAGTGAAAGTGAAGTTGCTCAGTCGTATCCGACTCTTAGCGATCCCATGGACTGCAGCCCACCAGGCTCCTCTGTCCATGGGATTTTCCAGGCAAGAGTACTGGAGTGGGGTGCCATCTGGCCTCTTGGTGCTTCCTTAATCTTTCCCCTGTGCTCATTCACTTTAGTAGGATCACACTCTTTGCAATCCGATGGACTGTAGCCCGCCAGGCTCCTCTGTCCATGGGATTCTCCACACAAGAATACTGGAGTGGGTTGCCATGACCTCCTCCAGGGGAAGCTCCCAACACAGGGATAACAAAATTCTTTCCCCAATCAATGCAACAAGATGGAGGGCTGAGCACATTCTAATATTCTCCTTCTGCTTAAAACAACATGAAATGTCAGGAAACTTCTCTTTAATGGAACATATCTATAAAAGTACAGAAAAAAATAGCATGACATTAGCAAACAAGATCACAAATATGCAGAAGATGGAACTAGTTTTCGCACTTAAAGGTGTGAAATTGCTAAATAAGCAATTCACACACACACAAAAAAAATGGCCAGTAAGCACAAGATGCTCCTCCTCTCTAGTAATTCAGAAACATAAATGAAAACAATGAGATATTTTATTTAGGAGATAGCAAAATATTAAAAATAATGAAAAGGGACTCTCTTTTACTGTTGATGAGAAAGTTAGGTTGAAAAAGTCTTTTTAATATCCACCAAAATACAAAGTGTATATATCACTTGACCCACACTTTCACTTCTAGGAATCTAACAACATTTGCTCAGATATATTCATACATGTTTAGTGCAACATCTCTTCAAAATTGGGGAAAATGGGAAACAATTTAAATGATTAGTGGTTAAATGAATTATGTACGCCTCATCCACACCATGAAATATCATTCAGTATGAAAAAAGTATCTACATGAAAGCACTTGCTTGCCATCCACACATCCAAAAAAAAAAAAATACCGTCAGAAAAAAAAAAAAGAAACTGGCTACAGAATAGATCATATCTTTCCTCAAAACTCCTAGGTTCTTTGAAGTCTTTACCATTAGACTGTAATACTCACAACCCTTCTCTGTGGTAATCACCTAATTTGCCTGTCAACTCCCCTTATTCAGAGAAAACCTCAGCACCAAAGTTTCTGCCCAGCTACTCCAGTGATCATTCCTGAAGATTTCAATAGCAGTATTTTCTCTCAGGTTCTTCACTTCCTTCTAGATAAATCTTTTCTTCCACCCTATTTCAGTTACTTCCTCCCATAATCATACCCCAAACTGTCATGGTCAATAACTAAAACTACCTCTCAGCATCACATTTAAGCCTCTCACATTTAGACCACCACTTCTAGGTTTCCAGCTTTACTAATATGCTAGTCACCCTACTTTCATAATTCTTCATCACCATCAAAACTTCCAGTCCACCAGCTCTAGCACTCTCACTGTCCACCATGCCCCTCGTGTTCTCAATTCCTGCCTCAAACAACCTTCTTAAAGTAACCACAGTCCAAAATTACAACTTCCTTGTATACACCTTCAGGTCCACTGCATCGTTCCCCCTGTCATACTTCTTAGCACACTTACTAATCCTGGCTACACCCAACCCATTGCTTACTCCGTGTCCTTACTGGTCTTATTTCCATTTTTGTCCCATGAGGCAGAGATAGCTAGCTGCCTACCCAGTATTCATTTTTTCATTTCTTACTAAAAGAATCCTAATTTTACTGAGGAAGCTAATGTACCCAGCTAAAACACTATGTTTCCCAGCTTTCCTGACAGCCACAGGGAATCTGTGACACTAAACTACAAAATATAGGCAAAGTCACTGGGTGGGGCTTTGGAGAAAGCTATTTAAAAGACCAAATTCAGCTGACATATGCCCTTCTGCCTTACCTTCTGTCTAGACGGAATTCTAGAGAAGGATCAGCCATCTCACACCACAAGGAGACAGGCACACTAAAAGATGTCTAAACAGAAAAACCAAAGGACCCTGAACCTCTGATGTCCTAGAGCTGCCTATCAGTCCTGGACAGTTTACCTCCTGCTTTTTTGTTACTTGAAAAGATAAAACTCCTAATTTGAGTCATTATGTTGGGGTCTCTACTGCTCTGCTTAGTTGCTCAGTCGTGTCTTACTCTTTGTGACCCCATGGACTGCAGTCTGCCAGGCTTCTCAGTCCATAGGATTCTCCAGGCAAGAATACTGGAGTGGGTTGCCATTTCCTCCTCCAGGGAAATCTTCCCAACCCAGGGACCGAACCCAGGTCTCCTTCACTGCAGGTGAAGTCTTTACCATCTGAGCCACCAGGAAAGCCCAAGAACACTGGAGTCTCTACTATTGATAGTAAGCACAATTCCTAATTCCTAGGCCCATTACAGTTTATTCCCCACAAGGCAAATAGAGACCTTTTAAAAGTATGAAAGTGAAAGTCATGTCCGACTCTTTGTGACCCCTTGGACTGGTCCACAGGATTCTCCAGGCCAGAATACTGGAATGGGTAGCCTTTCCCTTCTCCAGGGTATCTTCCCAACTGAGGGATAGAACCCAGGTCTCCACCATCACAGGCGGCTTATTTACCAGCTGAGCCACAAGGGAAGCCCAAGAATACTGGAGTGGGTAGCCTATCCCTTCTCCAGTGGATCTTTCTGACCCAGGAATCGAACTGGGGTCTCCTGCATTGCAGGCAGATATAAGTCAGATCATATTACTGGCTTCCCATCACACTTAAAATAAACTTAGGGTCCTTACCAGGCAACTAGGCCGTCTCTGATATGGCCCTCCTCTCTCTCGCAACTCACATCATACCAAATCCCCATAACGCACTTCCATCCACAAATTGTACACTCAGTTCCAGCCAACTGAAGTGAAGTCGCTCAGTCGCGTCCGACTCTTTGCAACCCCATGGAGAGAGGAGCCTGATAGGAAGTTTTCAGGCAAGAGTGCTGGAGTGGACTGCCATTTCCTTCTCCAGGGGATCTGCCCAACCCAGGAATCAAACTCGGGTCTCCCGCATTGTAGACAGACGCTTTACCGTTCCAGCCAAGGTGTTCCTTTAACAAGGAAAACCTGTTTCCATCTCAGGGCCTGTGTGTTTGCTGTTTCCTTTGCCGGGAATGCTCTCTCCTCACAACTTTACTTGGCTTGCTCCCTCACCTCTTCCAGGTTCTTCTCCAGGGGATCTGCCCAACCCAGGAATCAAACCCGGGTCTCCCGCATTGTAGACAGACACTTTACCGTTCCAGCCAAGGTGTTCCTTTAACAAGGAAAACCTGTTTCCATCTCAGGGCCTGTGTGTTTGCTGTTTCCTTTGCCGGGAATGCTCTCTCCTCACAACTTTACTTGGCTTGCTCCCTCACCTCTTCCAGGTAGCAACTCAAATGTTGCCTTCTCTGACATTTCCCCTGATCCCTGTATTAAAAACAGTTGTTTTGTGTCTCAAGTTTCCCTTCCACTCCCCTGTAACTCTTCCTACCTTGCTTTATTAATATATATTAAATACTTTTTTGCTTATTTACTATTCATCTTTCCCACTAGAATGGAATCTCCCTGACAGCAAGAACCTTGGGTGTCTTTTTCAGCATCATATCCCTAGCACCTGGCACACAGTAAGGACATAATAAATATTTGCTGAATAAATGAATATACATCATGATCTCATTTACACTGAAAAAGACTAAAGGATATGTGAGTATTTGTTCTTTCCCACTAGAATGGAATCTCCCTGACAGCAAGAACCTTGGGTGTCTTTTTCAGCATCACATCCCTAGCACCTGGCACACAGTAAGGACATAATAAATATTTGCTGAATAAATGAATATACATCATGATCTCATTTACACTGAAAAAGACTAAAGGATATGTGAGTATTTGTGTGTAAGTACATTCAAAATCTAGGATATACACTAAACTGTTGATACTAGTTATCTCTGGGGAAGAGAGTGGAAAATAAAAAAAGAAGAACTTTCACAGTTTGCTCTGCATATTTTTGCATGAAAAAGACAAAACTAGCTATAACACATGACAGGAAGAAAATTTTAAACATATTTAGAAATATAAACCTATTAATAGAATCATAAAATTTAGACACTCATAGTAAACTCAGTAAGCATAACACTACACCAGGGGTAGAAGGATCTATGAATAGCAAGCAAACATCTTTTAAAAGACCTAGAATCACGGGAATAAAACTTCCTGATAACTTTTTTATAGCCTTTATAAAGGTTTTTGCTGTCATTTAAACAAAATAATAAAGTATACTAAGCAAAGTGCATTATACATCAAATTAGTAATGAGTTGTATAGAATTAATTTCCATCACTTGCTCAGTAAAAACTTTTAAATATCTCCCTTCCCTAGGGATTCATCTAGATAATTATATATTTGTTTTGTTTCAGAAAATATGCATTCTAAAAGACATCTTTTTTATCAAGTTCTCCATCCAAATGTCTAGTATCTTAATTTTTTTTACTTTATGGAGGCATATTTTTACATGTTATATAATTCATCCATTTCAAATATATAATTCAGTGATTTTTAGTAAATTTACCAAGTTGTGGAACATACCATAAATCAGTTTTAGAAACCTTTATCGCTGCAATAAAATCATTCATGCCCATTTACTGTTAACCCCCTTTCCCACCTCTACTCAATCAACCATTAATCTACTGTCTCTATACTTTTGTCTATTCTAGACATTTTCTATAAATAGAAACATACAATATGTGGTTTCTTTCATCTGATTTCTTTCACTGAGCATCTTTTCCAGGTTCATCTATTTGGTAGCACGTGTCAGTGTTCCATTCGTTTTTGTTGCTGAATAGTATTCCGCTATAATTTGGTTCTACGACTTGGATTTCCATTTTCCAGATAATACAATGGGTGAAGGATAACTTGGGTACTTGGGGAAGAGGGGCAGGGAGACTTTATGGCTAAATTTATTCAACACAATGACATAGGTGAGTGTTTTTCAATTCCAATCCAGTTTATACAGAATGAGATTGTCATGGCTTCACTCAACATTATGCTATCAGTCACTTTTAAAACTATTTTTTCTGTCCCTCCCTCCTAACAGGAACAAAAGGATAGTTCCCCAAGGTTTCTTTCTCTCTACTAAGGTTTATAAAAAATCTCTACACTTACTATGCCTTCTGCTTTACTTCTTTTTTCTACCTCTGAGTCCTTATTTCCTCATTATATTCAAGCTGATAGCTTTAAAATTTCCATATTCTCCAAATTTCTAAAAAGTTACATTAAAACTAAATATCTGCATATTCTGGAATTTTATTTAAAAGAAATCTGTGGTTCTCTTCATGTAGCCCCTGAGAACAATTACTTTCTATGTAGAAAAAAGCTTTGTAACTGATTTAAAATGAAAAACAAAAAACTCACAACTCTAATATAAAAGGAGCAAGTGGGTCCATGTCAACATTTGACACTTTCATTTAAAAGAAAAGATCAAATATATAGCAATTAAGCACAGTCTTTTTTCTCTTCTCTTTCTCTTTAACATGACCTTTCATTCAGTCTAAAATGCCACAATAATGTTATTGTCTTGCTTCTGCTTTATGATGATATCTGATTCAGATTAAGTGGGTTATTTGTCTTTATAAAATATTAAACATTTACATGTAGAGTGATTATCTAACCATTATGATCTTAGGTAAGGGATGGTGGTTCAGGGAAAAGGCTGGGGAAGGATAATACAAATCTTATACTTCTTAAAACCAGACTTAATTTGCCAAATGATTCCCAGACTATTAGCTTGAAAACATCAAAAATAAGATGATGTGGACATAGCTAAAAGCTTTCCTGATGGTAAATGTTCTCTAACTAGAAAATTATTCCACTACCCCTTTATCAGTCTAAGTTACAGTTCTTACAGAACACATGTAATTAGAGTAACCTTATAAGATAATGAAAAATAATACAAGCTATTATTATTAAAGGTTAAATGTTAGCTTTTAACTAACATTTAAATGCCAAGAACACCTCTCCTGGTGGCCAGTTATTGTGGCAGGTGTATGATACGCTCTGTGAGCTACATTTTCATCTGTTTGCTATAATGCAGACAGGTTCTACATTATCAATTTTAAAATTCCCTATTAAATCTAAACTTCCACTAAGTACTCTTTAATGTCATTATTCCAATTTACTTTAAGAAAATGAATGGCATAATAATATGTATACTATACCTTTCTCAGGCTTTCATATTCCTCACGAAACTCCCCAGGCTTGCTTAATTTGATTGGTGCTCTGAATATAAACTCTGGAGAAATGAGAAAAGAAAACACTTTTTAACAGAACTTTCTAGGAAGGAAACCAAGATCTTGTCCTACATCCTAAACCACATAAAAATTGTGGTCATCTTCCCACAATTTGAAAATTCATTCATTCTTTTAACCAATACTTATTAAGGGTATAAACCAGGCACAGTCCTAAGCACTGGGGAGAAGCACTGAAAAAATAAAGTCCCTGCTATCATGGAGCTTACAAAATTGTGGAGGGAAACAGACAGATGTGTGTGTGTAATGCCGCTGATGGTACTAAGGGCTATGAAGGAAAATAAATGTAAGATGGAAGGAAAAAATAGGACACAGAGTGGTCTGAAGGGCCTCACTGATAAAAGTCACATGGCAGAAGACCTCAAGGAAAACTATATGCAAAGCTATTAGTTCGGGACTTCCCTGTCGGTCCAGTGAGTAAGACTCCGGGCTTCCACTGCAGGAGGCGCAGATTTGACTCCTGACCCAGAAACTAAGATCCCGCCCACTGTGCCACTGGCACGGCCAAAAGTTATTTACTTCTTTTTTTTTTTTTAAGTTCTCAGTTAAATGTTATCAAGTGACATTTTAAATAAGCTAAAGTTTTACTCATACTGTTTCTACTTCTTTTTCAACACTGCCAACAGATTACAACCTATAAATATTTTCAGGAAATACCCTGATTTTTTATCCTCAAAGCCTTCAGCGGTTTTAATCAGCCTATAGAATAAAGTCAAAACTCTTCAATGTCACTGAAGGTCTTCCAGAGACTGGTCACAACTTCATCTTTCTAAAGCACTGTCTCTCTCAACTCTTGACTACCTAATTACAATATATATGCCATATATTTCTAAACCTTTTATGTTGCTTTCTCAGCTGAAATTCTGTGTTCTTCTCTTCTCTAAATATAGTTTTAAATCTGAGATTCCAGGCCCACAAGAGGCACACAATACACATTGGTTATATAAAAAATAAAAATCCAACTTAGGAACAAATAAAAGATAAGTCCTAAATGCTATAAAAAGGAAGGAGAAAACACACACTTCAGCCTTCTTACATGTACATGACACTTCTATACACCCCCATGTATATATTTAGTGACTTAAACATGGTATTTAAGACTTACTAATAACTCTACATCCATTCAGGTTGATAATATCTGTTGTAGAAAAGTGGGCTCCTCAAAAAAGTGACTTTCGTCCTTTTTCAGTTGTCTCAACTACTTTAGAAAGACTCATTTACACCAGAGAAATGTGGAAGATTCTTAGACAGAAACACTGGACCTAATGCAGATGCAGAAAACAGGAACTTAAAGCTGTACCAAACAGGAGAGAATTATTAGACCCAGGGCTTGGGAGGAAAACATTCCATCACCTTCATCCACTTAAAAAATAAACTCCTGATGACTATTTTAATCATATCTCTTAAGAACATTTCCTATTATAGGCAAATAGTATTTAAAAGCAGATGCTCTAAAAGAGCAGTGGAAAGGGAAGAGAAAAGCAAAATCCTTAAGACAAAAAAAGGAAAATATTTTTAATCCATTTATGAAGAACTTATTCCTGAACAATATTTCATATACATTATCTCAGTGAATCTTCACAGAAACTTTGTAAAGCAGGTATTATAACCATTTTACAATAAGGAAAATGAGGGGTTAATGACTTCCCCAAGACCACAGAACTAGTACATGGCAAAATTAAGAGAAAAAGAATTAAGGTATAAAGATGGAAACTATGTATGATAAAAAAAATGATCTCATCAAGAAGATACAATAATTATGAACTTATATGAACCTACCACAGAACAAAACAATAAGACTATAAGAGAAACTAATAAATCCAAAATTATAGTAAAAAATTTTAACATATCCCAATTAAAAACAGATCATCCAGAGCAAAGGTAATAAAAATACAGAAAAACTGAACAATAAAATTAACAAACTTGATTATGTATTTATGAATTCAATGAACAAAGTATATATTCCTTAAAGCAACAAGGAACAATTAAAAACACACTAGGTCTCAAAGAAGTTATAAAAATTTTCAAAGAATTCATATTATATAGACTTTGCTCTTGGATCTTAACTGCCATTTTCCAAGCCAAGTTCTGTAGCTACTGGCTGATAACTTTAGCTTACCCAATATTCTTTCTCAATAAATTCCTTTTCTGCCAGAGTAGATTTCTACTGAAAACCACCACTGGGAGGGGAGTTTGGGAGAGAATGGATTCATGTTTATGTATGGCTGTCCACCTGAAACTACCACAACATTGTTAATTAGCTCCAATATAAGCGGTTTAGTCGCTATGTCATGTCCAACTCTTGCGACCCCATGAACTGCAGCCCATCAGGCTCCTCCATTCATGGGGTTTTTTCCAGGCAAGAATGCTAGAGTGAGTTGCCATTTCCTTCTCCAAGGGATCTTCCCGACTCAGGAATCAAACTCTCGTCTCCTGCACTGCAGGCAGATTCTTTACCAACTGAGCTACCAGGGAAGCCAATATAAAACAAAAAGTTAAAAAAAAAAAAAACTAACAACTACTGGCTGACTCTATTTTTCATATGGTACTATGAGATGATTCAGAAGCAAAACTCAGAACTGGTTAAGGGAAAAAAGAGAGAGAAGACAAATTACTCCTAAGAATAAAAATGAGGACCAAATTAGAGGTATGAAGTGAGTTTAAATCTCCAGTAACTATTAAAACAACGTTACAATGAGTGATCTTGCATATGAATTGTTTTGCATATCTACAAGTATATCCATAGATTAAGTTGCTGGAATCAGAACTGCTAAGTCAAAGAATATGTGCTTCTGTAATTCTGGCAGACAATACCAAATCCCCCTTCACAAAGCCTGTACAAACTTACAGTCCCACCAGTGATGCATGAGACTGCAATTTCCTCACACCTTTGCCAGCACAATGAGTGCTGAAATTGTTCAGCTTTCCCAATCTAATTGGTGAAATTCTGCACCTTATGTGCTGAATGAATGAAACTGAGTACTTTTCATATATTTGAGTAATTTACATTTCTTTTGATATTTAAAGCTCTATGTAAGAAAAATTACCCTTGTGTCACATGAATAGCAATACTTAGTTTATCATCTGTCTTGACTTTGCTTACAGTGGTGATTTTTGTGTAGTTATATTAATCAAACTTCTCCTTTATGACTTCTGCATTTTGCATCATATTTGGAAAGACCTTCCTTGGGCCAAAATATAGTAACAAATTCTATCACAGTTTCTTCTGGTACAAAGTGTAAGACTTCTCATATCTACTTTTAAAAATTCTAAATCTATATTTTTATTTGGAAGCAACATAAGGAGCATACTCTTATTCAGGCTTTTAATAAGTCTACTATCCAACACAAGGGACCAAAAATACTTTAGGGACAGGCTAATAAAAATGATTACAATTTTTACTTACTGTTAGAGAATTTGTTTTCTTTAAAATAATTCTTGATGGCATTTAGAAGAAAATGTCCAAAGAGCCTAACATCTTTATTATATAGTGTAAATAATACAAAATTAAAAGCCTGATCCCAAACTTAGAAGCTTCCAGAGTCTCAGATAAGTCAGTTTTAACTTCCTCTTCTAAAAATCAGAAAATTACCTACGACAGCCAAGTATGAGGATCAAATGAATATAATGAAAGTGAAAACACTTTGTAAACTATTTTCAGATAGTAGAGTGGCACGCAGTAGAATCTAATAACTATAAAACTGCCTCTGGTATTGACGAGATTAAGAAATGGTAGTTTGGTCTGGTTTATTTGCAAGTACAACTTAAGAGAAATGAAGATAATTACCCAACTGCTTTGATACATTTATTATATGAAAAGCTAAATTCACTTTGGGATACTTACTAAGAAATCTCAAAGTTCATATATAAGGCCAAGTAAGAACTTGGCATACTGACAAAATATTACTATGCCTTGACTTGACTCATTTGAGGGTAAACGGTAATGACAAGGGTAGGATTAATTTCTACTCACCAAGATTAGTACTGATATAGATTATCTTACTATTGGATTAAGATTAATGAATCTTGATATTTTAAAGATAAAAAATGCTAAACAGTCACTTTTTGCAACTTCTCCCAACAGGACTGTGCTTCATTAACTGGCATCATGCCCAAAAGTTCAAAAAATTATACAGTCAACAAAGTAATTCTTGAATACAAAAACAGTTAAGCATAAAAGGTCATGAACTGGTCCAATGTGACATTAACTTAAATATTTAAGCCTTTTCCTATTTTAATAATGCCCTCTAGAAATGTCAACAAGGCAAAAATAATTTTTTTCTTCCCTACTGGCTTGCAACAAGAACATATTAGGTTTTTACATCTGCTCTGTCAATTAAGTGAGAGAATCTAGATATATCAAAGATTCTCTTTGCCTTGGTCTCATCTATCAAATGGAAATTAAAATACTGGCCAAATCTACTTCACAGGAATGCAGAGGATCACATTTAGTAGTAGCAGTAATCAATGAAGAATCTCTATAATAAAAGCAGCTAACATTTAATAAGAGCATCACATGCTAAACGCTACATATATATACACACACACAATGCAGAAAACACAACAATAGCAGGCCTAACTGCCTATCTTAAGGCTTGAGTACAGGGTTAGCCCTTAACTGGTGGCTAGGAAGATTTTGGGAGAGTTCTCAGGCACCCTGATTAGGTACAGGCTCACTGTTACCTAACTGTCTGCATAAACTGTGTAGTTATGCTGAATACCTTTTTTCCTGATGGGACTCTGGAATTCTGAAACATGTTAGGCAGACAGTCCCTATATGATCAGCCCCTAATAAAAACTTTGGGCAATAAGCCTCTAAGAAGCTTCCCTGGTTCGCACCATTTAACACATGTAGTCACAACTTGTTGCTGGGGGAAATAAGCATGTCCTGTGAGACTCAACTGAGAGAGAACTCTAGAAGCTTATGCCTGGTTTCCCCTGGACTCTGTTCAATGTTCCTTTTCCCTTTGCTGATTTTAATCTGTATCCTTTCACTGCAATGAATCATAGCCACAACTAGGACTATATGCTGAGTCCTGGAGGCACTGCTAGTGAATCATCAAACCTGTGGGGGGTGAGGGGGAGCGATATCTTGGAGCCCTCCTGAGACACATATATACAAGGCATGGATTAAAATCTCGTCAGATCTCAGTTTCTACTGGAGAAATGAGATTAACTTCTAGAGCGAATGATTCAGCACAGGCTTATCTAGCTTTATTGTGCTTCACTTTCTTACACTTGACAGGTATCGTGGTTTTTACAAATTGAAGGTTTATGACAACTTTGTTAATGTCAGATGATGATCAGTATTTTTAAATTAAGGTATGTACATTGTTTTTTAAACCATGATGCTACTGCCCACTTAACAGTGTAGTATAATATGAACTTTTATGTGCACTGGAAAACCAAAAACTTTGGTTTTATTGCTTTATTGCAGTATCCACTTTATTACGGTGGTCTGGAACCAAATTCTCAGTATCTCCAAGGTATGCCTATAATAATATTCTTATCTCATTTTCATTTACTACTCAATAGGTTTCTCTAAATTCTGAAACACTCTGTTATATAATGGGTAAAAATGCTATTAAAATTTAAACTTACATAAGTGTAGCTGTAATATCAAAATAATTTCTTAGAAGCCTTATGAAATATGGTTTCAATCCACCTGGACTATTATGAGAAATGAAGCAGGAAAAAAGGTCAGAGAAATGAAAATCTCCTCTTTTAAATCAAACTCATTTACAATGCCTCTTAAAGCTTACTGGAGAACATGTATACACTTAACATTTTAATTATACTAAGATATTTATCAATCATGATTAATCTTTCAGGTTCCCTGAATTTTAGTACAGAAAGAACATTTAACAACAACAAAAAAATAGTTCCTGTCTGCTGATGTGGGACTTAACTTTTCTTAATTTTCTCTTCACTTCCCTCTACCTTTCTAGAGTCATTATCAACTCCCTCCACTCCAAAAGCTGAAACTGTGGTTGCAATGCCTGCAATATTATCAAAAAAGGAGAGCAACAGGAGAAAATCTACATGATTTGGTAAGGTGATGCCTTTTTAGATAAAATATCAAAGACATGATTCATAAGATAAGTAATTCATAAAACGGACTTCATTAAAATTAAAAATTTCTGCTCTGCAAAAGACAATGTCAAAAGAGTGAGAAGAAAAGCCATTGACTTGAAGAAAACATTTGCAACAGATGTATTTGATATGACTGTTATCCAAAATAAACAAAGAACATCAAAACTTAATCAGAAAACAACCTGATTTTTTTTTAGTGGGCAGAGACCTTAACAGACACCTCATCAAAGAAGGTTTAATGTAAAGAAGACGTAGCAAACAAGCAAATGAAGAAAAAAAAAAAACGCCCAACATCATATGTCATTCAGTTCAGTTCAGTTCAGTCGCTCAGTCATGTCCGACTCTGCGACCCCATGAATCGCAGCATGCCAGGCCTCCCTGTCCATCACCATCTCCCGGAGGTCACTCAGATTCACGTCCATCAAGTCAGCGATGCTATCCAGCCATCTCATCCTCTGTCGTCCCCTTCTCCTCCTGCCCCCAATCCCTCCCAGCATCAGTCTTTTCCAATGAGTCAACTCTTCGCATGAGGTGGCCAAAGGACTGGAGTTTCAGCTTTAGCATCATTCCTTCCAAAGAAATCCTAGGGCTAATCTCCTTGAGAATGGACTGGTTGGATCTCCTTGCAGTCCAAGTGACTCTCCAACACCGCAGTTCAAAAGCATCAGTTCTTCGGCGCTCAGCCTTCTTCACAGTCCAACTCTCACATCCATACATGACCACAGGAAAAACCATAGCCTTGATTAGATGGACCTTTGTTGGCAAAGTAATGTCTCTGCTTTTGAAAATGTTATCTAGGTTGGACATAACTTTCCTTCCAAGAAGTAAGCGTCTTTTAATTTCATGGCTGCAGTCACCATCTGCAGTGACTTTGGAGCCCCAAAAAATAAAGTCTGACACTGTTTCCATTGTTTCCCCATCTATTTCCCATGAAGTGATGGGACCAGATTTAGGGAATTACAAATTAAAACAAGATGCTGCTACACTGCAGGATATAAAATCAACACACAGGAATCCCTTGCATTCCTATACACTAATAATGAGAAAGTAGAAAAAGAAANTTTTGGAGCCCCCCAAAATAAAGTCTGACACTGTTTCCACTGTTTCTCCATCTATTTCCCATGAAGTGATGGGACCGGATGCCATGATCTTTGTTTTCTGAATGTTGAGCTTTAAGCCAACTTTTTCACTTTCCTCTTTTACTTTCATCAAGAGGCTCCAACATAAAATAAAAACTTAAGAAAAATCTGGGGAAACAATGGCAGGGAGATGGGAATGTTAAAGTGTGTTTGTTACTTGAAAGTTACTCACTCTCCCTGGGTGGGTTTAGAAGACACACATTTCACCACAACTGTGAGAAATGCAGCCATAAAAAAGAATGAAATAATGCCATCTGAAGCAACATGAATGGAGCTAGAGATTGTCATACTGAGTGAAGTAACCGAGAAAGACAAATATAATATCTCTTATATGTGGAATCTAAACAAAGGTGCAAGGGAACTTTTCTCCCAACAGAGTCACAGATGAAGAAAGCAAACTTATGGTTACCAAGGGGTAAGGGGGATAGGGATAAATTGGGAGATTGGGATTGACATATGCACACTACTATATATAAAATAGATAACTAGTAAGGACCTACTCTATATAGCACAGGGAACTCTATTCAACACTCTGTAGTGGTCTACATGGGAAAAGAATATAAAAAAGAGTAGGTACACACACACACATACATATATATGTATGGTTGATTCACTTTGCTGTATACTTGAAACTAACACAGCATTATAAATCAGCTATGAGAAGTAGTGAAAGCGTTATTTTCTCAGTTGCTGCTGACTCTTTGTGACCCCATGGACTGTATGTTGCCAAGTGTTCTATGGAATTTTCCAGGCAAGAATACTGGAGTGGATTGTCATTTCCCTCTTCAGGGGAACTTCCCAACCCAGGAATCGAACCCACACCTCTTGTATTGCAGGCAGATTCTTTACCATCTGAGCCACCAGCCAACTCAGGAGATAGCAGAGATCTGGATCGGATCCCTGGGTCGGGAAGATCCCCTGGAGGAGGAAATGGCAGCCCACTCCAGTGTTCTTGCCTGGAAAATACCATGGATGGAGGAGCCTGCTGGGCTATAGTCCATGGGGTTACAAACTATGAGACAGGACTGAATATGCACGCACTGCACCATAGAAACTTTATACAGATATATGCATTAAACCTGTATCTGTAATAGCAAAAATATTTACAAACAAAAAGGAAATATTTGGAAACTCCATAAATAGAGATTGGTTAAGTCAAGAATTATGTAGACATTACTTGGAAAATTATGCAGTATTGAAAGAACTTTTGAAGGTTAAATATAAAACCAAGTATAAGCTTTATTACTAGGTGACAAATGGAGAATGGAAACTGATTTGAAAGCAAAAATTTTCAAGCAAAAGTTTTTCAATAAAAAGATACATTGTATTTTTACATATCCATACCATCCACAAATCCATATGCACTTCTATGTAAATATTATATATATCTGAATGGTGTGCAATCCTCTTTTTCTCAACATTTTGTGATTTTCAAATATTTAAATTTTCTACATCGAACTTGTATGATTTTATCATTCAGAAAAAGCAAAGTAAACAAAATGCTATGAGAAGAAATAGGTTGCAGCAAATTTACATGGTGTTTGTTTTAATTACAATAAAAGCTGTCAGTTTTGTTTTTAATTTCTTAACAAATCCTAGGTTGATCGTCAAAAGCCGTTGCTTTCGTTTTCAAAACAGTATCCAGATTGTTAAGTAAACTGAACAGAAACTGACTGCTTCTCTTTGCCAAAAAGTAAAACTCTTGCAAGTGGCAGCTCTTGACACTATTGCTTGGTGAGCAGTTATCTTTTTCACGTAATTCACCAAATGAGTCCAGAGCTTTGCATCTGGGGTTTATAATAAATGAAATGTTGCCACTGGTTTTTGTAAGAGACCCATATTGCAAAATGTTCTTTCTCAGAGTTGGTCATGGGAATCTTGTTCTTCAGTTCTATATCAACTGGATGAGCATAAGCTGATAGCTGAATATCAACAGATGAGCATAGCTGAAATAAGGGTGCACAGTTCCAGTTTTGGGTAGCTTCGTGGATTTCTCAGCAAGAGTGATAGGACCTTCAGCAATAACTGTGGAGAATCTCTGCTTCAAGGAAATAGTACTCACAGTTCTCTAAGTCAGTCCCCACTTCATTCCTGGGATGTTTTTGCTTTTATTTCACCTGTTGCTACTTTTAAAAATAGCCCTAAATGATAGACAAAAACATACCTGTCACAATTACATTTGATATATATACATATATATACAGTTGTTTTCCCTGGTGTCTCAGAAGGTAAAGACTGCCTGCAATGTGGGAGACCTGGGTTTGATCCCTGGGTCAGGAAGATCCCCTGAAGAAGGAAATAGCAAACCACTCCAGTATTCTTGCTGGAGATTTCCATGGACAGAAGAGCCTGGTAGGCTACATACAGTCCATAGGGTCACAAAGAGTTGGACACAACTGAACAACTAACACTGTGTACTACTATATATATATATAATATATATATATATTTAATATGACTATCAAATATATATGCTTAGTAAAATCCTTTGGGGAAATACAAAATTAAAATCTTAGCCATAGGAAGAATGAAATGTGTTTATATACACATGTAATTCATGTTTGTCCACATAGACACATATTTAGAGGTAATTATTTAAAGCTAGAAAATTAGTTAGGAGATTTTGTGAAAGTGAAAATGTTAGTTGCTTGATCGTGTCCATTTCTTTGCAACTCCATGGACTATAGCCCCCTACACTCCTCTGTCCGTAGAATTCTCCAGGCAACAATACTGGAATGGGTAGCCATTCCCTTCTCCATGAGATCTTCCTGCCCCAGGGATCGAACCCAGATCTCCAACATTGCAGGCAGATTCTTTACGATTTGAACCACCAGGCAAGTCGTTAATCAGTGATCAATATAATGAAAATGTCCATTATCACTTTAAAACCAATTAAAAGTAAAAAGTATGTGCAACCTAAAGACCAGATAGTATAAGTCATTGACCATTTTATTCTCAGCAAAGGCTAACACATGCCTGCATATTAGGCATCTCTACGCTCATTTTTCATTTAAGGTGACTGGCTCTATCTGTAATTATCTATCTATCTATCATTTATCTATTGATAAAACTCTATTCTTTAGCATATCTCAAATTATTTTGGTGGCAATCTTTTCTAGGGTTTATTTTGCTCCTCAGACAGTCATCCTATAAATAATAGTGCAATCTGCTGTAGTGTAATCTATATTATTGGCAGAATTCTTCATGTTTATGCATTAAGTATCACTAAAAATACATTGCACATTTTCATATTGGAAAAAATATTAACCTTTGAATCTCTTAGGATATAATTTAAAATGTAAACAGAAATTTTAAGGAAATATTCAGAAGTTTTAAATATATACAAAATGAAGTCACTAATAGTTCAAAATATTAAATATTTAGCTCCAGCACCTCCAGACCTGTCTCTTATACACATCTAGATGTGTATAAGAGACAGAGATATCTGCCTTATGAATTTAGTACCTGTGATGAAAAAATGTTCTCTAAAATTATTTTAAAAGATAATACATATTCTGCCATAGGAACTATCAGTTTTCCCTCAATAAGCTTCTTTTCAATGTTTTGACAAAATATGTCATAGCTTTAAGTTTTCATTAGCATCACAGTTCTTAGACCTGTGTTATTTATATCACAGCTACCAATACTTTTTTTAGTCTTTAATAATAAAAAAATACATATTGAATCCAGTTTTATTGTTTTGGCTACTGGTTTAACAAGTTACAGAAAAAAGCATCAATAGGCAGTGGAGATTCTTTGAAAGTTTTTGAATAGAAAATGAAATCATCCGAAAGGTGCTTTATGTAGATCTGTGAAGTGACCATTGGGGAAATTGTTGAGATGGGCAACTATTCAGAGGAAATGGCAAGTAATCAAAGCTTAAACGAGGATTTGGCAATGGGATAGGAAGTAAGAGGAATGTAGTAAAAAGAATTTGGTGAAAAGGCAAATGCAGAAAATTGTTTTATTCTCCTTGGTATCCACTGAACTTAGCATAATATTATCCACTGGTGCTCAGCTTATACTCATTGACCAAAAGGAAGCAGTGAATTATTTGTGGGTGACTAAGGGGAAAAGCAGCATTGCTCCCATCTAAGTTACCTAAATCAGGAGTAGGATGGCTTCTTAAAACAAGGACATCATTCAAATCAACTGCAGAGGAAATGATGGCAGGCTATTTTAGAGATGAAGACGTTTGAAAAGAATGCCTGTAGCTGTAATACAGAAAGCAGTTTTATCAGTGTGAAAAAAAAGTGGAAAATAAATGACTGCCACACATTCATCTTTTCCCACAGAAATGTAGCTCCAAATATGTTATTCAACTACCCATTAAACACATACTGCACAATAATCAAAAGATATTTAAAAGGACATTTTACAGTTTCGAAAACACATTCATGCTTCCATGAATTCAATTATCTGAAAATTAAGGCAAGAATTTTTTATAATGATGGAGAAGATAGAGGAGGCAATTTTATTATCATTTTGTAGATGAAATACATGAGGATATGAGAAGATAATTTTAAAGCACAGCTGATTAAGAAACAGAACTATATTCTAAAACTTCTATTTTTTTTACTATATAATTTAAATTATATTTATAACCAGAGATTTCATGCAATAGATTTCAGTGATTTTAAGAGTGAAATTTGGTGAATTTTGACAAGTGTACTAAAGCACTGTAACTATAACCATAAGAAATTTTAATGGAATTCCCTCTTCTAAAACATGCCAATAATTCAGTGGCAGGTGAAAGTCCAAGTCCGACCCACACATCTGAGCTCTCTCTGGTGTAGGTGGGGAATCTTACATCCCCTTGCCCAATACTACCTATCAGTTCAATTTTTAACCTTTTTGTTTTCTACAGCTCTGAACAACACCTCAGTTCAGTTCAGTTGCTCAATCGTGTCTGACTCTTTGTGACCTCACGGACTGCAGCACACCAGCCTTCCCTGTCCATTACCAGCTCCCAGAGCTTGCTCAAACTCACGAATAGCACCTACAATATTAATATTTAACCCTGAAAATAATGTGGTGTATACTGTGTCATTGAAAATAACACCATGGCTCTAGTAGAGGGTATTTTGGACAATTGCAACCTTAAGGTAAAAGAAACAGAAGTTAAATCACTATACCATTTTTTTTGTTTGTTTAAATAATATATTAAAATATAATGCATTTACTTTGTTAGGACACTCCCCAGACCCATTCTGTCTATGCTAATGTTTCCATGAAAAAGTCCTCAGTATGGTTAGAGAAACGAAGTGAAAAGTGTTAATTGCTCAGTCGTGTCATGGACTGTAGCCCTCCAGGCTCCTCTGTCCATGGAATTCTCCAAGCAAGAACACTGGGGTGGGTTGCCATTCCCTTCTTCAGGGGATCTTCCTGACTCAGGGATTGAACCTGGGTCTCCTGCATTGCAGGCAGATTATTTACAGTTTGAGCCACCAGGGAAAGGATAAAGACATCAAGAAATCATAAACCAATAGAAAATTTCTTGTTTTAAAGAGAGAATATAAAATCATTAGTTTGAAAAGAGAGAAGAGATGGGAGGTATATTTATGAAAGTCTTCCTTTATTAATCATAATTCATTCTAATTCTAACTGGACATAGCCATTCAAGCCATTCAAGCTATAGCTTTGTTTTGTCTTAATTTCGGGGAAAAATACCACCTTAGAGAAAGAAAATTGGTGGGGAATACCAGTATAAGAAAAATGTCTCAAGAGAAGAAAATGAGATAGTATCTAAAGAAAGTGCTGTGGCTTTTTAGTCATAGAGGTTTCTTCAGTGATTGAATATTAAAAAAAAGGTGAAACAGAGGAGAAGGTGCTTGAACCTAAATACAGATGTAGCAGCTGCACAAAGAAGCTGTAAGAAGAAGGCTTGTACAAAAAACAAACAAACATTCATATACAGAAGTTCAGTTCAGTTCAGTTCAGTCGCTCAGTCGTGTCCGACTCTTTGCGACCCCAAGAATCGCAGCACGCCAAGAGAATGAGGCAAATACTGGGTTCCAAGATGAATTCATTAAGAACAAACCATGGTGTGAAGTCTAATTTCCTTTTTTCTTGAGAAAACAAGAAACTGCCGTTACCTTGGTCTGAATTAACTTTTGTGAAAGACCTCTTGCACTCAGTATCATGTTTCTGAGATTCATCCTTGTTTTTGCATGTATCAGTAGCTCACTCCTTCTCACTCTGAGCAGTAGTCCATTGAATGGATATACTCCAGTTTATTTATTGATTTTTTTTTACATCACAGTTTATTCTTTTTTTTTCCTTTTTGGCCATGCCCACACCTTGTGGGATCTTAGTTCCCCAACCAGGGATTGAACTGGGGCCCTCAACAGTGAATTGTAGAGTCCTAACCACTGGACCACCAGGGAACTCCCTGTTTATTGATTCTTACATTGATGGATACTTGGATAAATTTAGTTCTTTATTACAAGAAGAAATCAGCTATGGGTATTTTCATCACAAACTTTTCTTAAAACAATCTTTCAATTTTCTCAGGCAATTACCTAGGCATGAACTTCTGATATACGTACTAAAATATGATTATATATATATTATTTATCAGATCCCTTTTCCCGAAGTGAAAGGGAATTACTCTATTTCCAATCACATGAGAGTTGCTGAGTCTCCATATTCTTGTCAGTGCTTGATTTTTTCAGTCATTTTCATTTTAGCCAATCATGTGTGGGTGAAGTTTTCATTCTGAAAAGCATTTTTAAAGTGTCTTAACACCTATTCACAGACAATGATAGAATAATCTAAAGAATCATAATTGACTGAACGACGTATCTTAGGAAGCACAGTCAAAGGATTATTCAAAGTATTACCTTTGATTCTTGGGGCTTCCCAGGTGACTCAGTGGTAAAGAATCCACCTGCAATGCAGGAGACGTGAGTTGGATCATGGGTTGGGAAGATCCCCTGGAGAAGGAAATGGCAACCCACTCCAGTATCCTTGACTGAGAAATGTCATTCAAGAGGAGCCTGGTGGGCTACAGTCCATGGGGTCACAAAGAGTCAGACATGACTGAGTACGCGTGCGCGTGTGCACACACACACACGCGCGCACATACACACACACACACACACACACACACACACACGCAGGAATGACAATCAGAGGATTACCTTTGATACAATCAGTCCAACTACTAACTGCATGACCTTGGGCAAGTTACACATGTCTCAGTTTCTTGTTTTGTGAAATGACCCCGTCATAGACCCACCCACCCCAAACCACCTAGGTTTGTTATGTTGATTAAATGAAAATATCCATGAGAGTCTTAAAAAGGCTCTTGTCTCGCAACACTCATTCAACACATCTCAAAAAATAAGTTTGAAAAACTAGGAATATCACTAGTGCCTCCTACAGTAAGGCCAGAATCTATGACTAACTTGGCACAAGAAGCATTTAATATCCTGGAAGTGATATTAGATTTTGCCGGGGTATGAATCACTCATTTTGTTTTTCTGGAATGTCAATTTCTGCTATTTTTTTGAAAACCATATGTCATTATCGAAAGAATCATACCTCAAGTTTCAGGCTCTTTCAGTACGGAATATGACTCATTACTTTGAACTTATTTATTTTTAATGACTTAAATTATAATCATTCATCTCTATTACTTGAAAACATTTTGTCTGACTATAGGTAGAGATATCAAATGAGGCTCATTAAGACCCTCTTTCATTTTGGAAGAAGTAAAGTTTACACTATGACATTTAGTAGATAAAATGAGGAGATTCTGGTGTGTCAAAGACAAAAAGGACCCCTAGCTTTTCAGGGTAATTAGGATTGTGATCTTTCTCCACTTTTGTTTTCCAACATCAGTTTTATGAGATATTCCATAAATGACTTTATTTTGTAGTGAAATCCATGCATCAGTGTTCAGTGGCATAATTTTAGGCTATATGTATGTTACCTCTACTGTATAAAAATGCAGTTTCTTTTTTGTTGTTTTTGTTACTGGTTATGTTTTTCTTTTCCCTTAGAATTTTGGGTTGTTGCCTTAAATATTTAAAATTTTCAACAAATGCATCCTACAAATTAATCAAGTAGTTGAAACTCCAACATCTATTTTTTCACACTGATACAAAGAATAAAAACCTCTAAATGAAATAATTTCCAAAATATATTGTGAGTTATTTATAAAAATATAAGCATTCATTATGGAAACTGAGACACTGAGTTTATTGAAAGACAATTATTGTTTTGCTCTAAAAAGCTGATTTATCAGTAATTTTAAAATCATAGAATACGAAGAAAAAGTGGATAGAATCAAACAAAATTGAGTTCAAAAAATAAAAATGTAAAAAAAAGAGAAAACAAAACAGTATCCTAAACCAAAATAGAGATTGTATCATTAAAATGAAATAAGATCATGTCTTACAAGTATTTCAGGAGCGAGAAGATTCTGGGGTCCAGACTGTCTAGCTAGCAGCAGATGGAAAATTTACACCCACTTCAAGTGGGGCATAACTTTTTCTCTTACTGTGCATTTTGCAAAATATAAACTTTTACTCACCAACTCAAGGGCCTTTCCTCATAATGCTTATTATGCATTTCAAAGTCTTACTCTTTGGAGAGAATGTTGGTATGATATTCAGGGGCATTTTATGGTGCTCAGTTTCCTGGAATATTTTGTACTAAACTGTAGACTGCATAAAAGATTTTTGTAACTCTACATTGGTATTTAGTTGCTCAGTCATGTCTGACTCTGCGACCCCATGGACTGTAGCCTGCCAGGCTCCTCTGCCCATGGGATTTCCCAGCAAGAACACCAGAGTGGATTGCTGTTTCCTACTCCAGTGGATCTTCCTGATCCAAGAATCGAATCTGCGTCTCCTGCATTGGTAGGAAGATTCTTTACCACTGAGCCACCAGGTAAGTCCAACTCTAGGTTAGGAAGAACCAATGTCCTGGGTATTTTGGGGAAAGGTCTTGTTTATGAATGTGGCTGAGGACAATTATTAATAATAGCTCCATTTCACTCCCAAATGTGTCCTGGTTGAGTGAAAAATCCATGGTCACCCTACTTATGGGTTACCAATGGAATTTTAGCTAATCCAGTGACACGTGGCTTGGGGCCTTATTCCTCCAAAAGTGGTCCTTGGACTAACAGCACAGAGCACAATCGTTAGACTCTGAGGCCCCAGCCCAGATCCTTGAGTCAGAATCTGCATTTTTAACAAGATTCCCAAGTGATACTTAATGTAAAATAAAATCTAAGAAACACTACCTGGAAAAATAGGCTGACCTGATATTAGCCTCAGGACAGTTAGTTTTTGTAAAATATTATAAATATCTGTATATGAAATAGCAAGCAAAACAGAAAGTTGACTAAAACAAAGAATATAATGTCAATCTTTTTCTTACCTCTCATTTGCAATTAGATTGCTTTCCTCATTTGCAATTAGATTGTTAATTAACATAGCATTAAAAACTACTCTCTATATCTTTAGAATCTAACTTTGCTTTCATTTTAATTGCTTAATGTGTCAAAAATGCAACTGAGTCATATATTTATTTATATAAATTTTATTAGATAACTATGAACCTAAAATCTATGTTACCTACTCATGGTAGGAAATAACATGACTAACATCCATGATATCCCCTAAATTCTCTGCAACTTCTCTTAGATGTAACTGCTTTTCTGAACTTGTAAAAATCAACTTCTCATCCATCATACATTTGCCTCTCATCCTGGCAATATCAAGCTTTCTTAATTACTATGTATACAATATCTTTGTATAGATATATATAGTTAACTAGTTGAGCAACTAGTTGAGCAAAGTCTTCCATTTTGCTTTACTTCAGTGGAATCTTGGCTACTGCACTTGCATGAAAATTTTAGAATCAACTTACCAATTACCATAAAAATAAATCTGTATTTTAACTTGGAATGCCTTAAATACATACATCAATTTTTGTTGCTTAAACCATGAACATGGGAGACCTTTCTATCTAGTTATGTGCCTCAATATTTATTTAACAAAGCTTTATTGTTTTTTCTTAGAGGTCTGCTAATCTATTAGATTTGTTTCTATGTAGTTCATTTTTGGTGTTAACATAATTTGAATCTTTGAATGTTATTTTATGAAAGAATTTCAGTGATATTTAAAATATAATTGATTTGCATATGTTCATTTTGTATGTGGTTATCTAACCCTTTTATTAATTCTAAAAATTTAAAGTAGATTGAGATTTTCTGTTCAAACAATGATATCATCAGCAGTTAGTGACTACTTTCATCTTTTGCTTCCCAAGAATCCATCTGCAATGCAGGAGATCTGGGTTCAATCCCTGGGTTGGAAAGATCCCCTGGAGAAGGGAAGGGCTATCCACTCCAGTATTCTGGCCTGGAGAATTCCATGGACACAGTCCATGGGGTAGCAAAGAGTCAGACATGACTGAGCGCCTTTCACTTCACTCCATCTTTTGTAATCTTTTTGCATCAAATTTCTTGATATTTGCCTTTATTCCTGAATGACATTGCTCAAAATTTTTTAATAAACATCATGACTGGGCCATCCTTTTTTTTATTCTGAATCTCAAAAAGAAAGATTTCAAGATTTCATCAGTGTAATCCTAAAGGGAAAGTTTTCAGTATTTCACAAATATGGTACATATTGCAGTTTCCTGTAACTAACAGTTATAAAGTTGAGAAAATTCTCTTCTATTATCCATTTAAAAATTTTTCATCATAAATTGTCTTTTCGTCTATTTAAATGGTTACATGTTCCTTTTTCCCTAATATAAGAGTGAGATAAACCTGTTAATTTATTTTCTAATGTTAAACATTACACTTCTGTAGCAAACCACTTCTTGATCATGATAAATTATAATTTTTTCTGAATTATATTTGATAATGTATTATAATTTTAAATATGTTTATATGTGATATTGATGGTCATATTTCCTTTTTCCTGTTTTTGTTGTCAGATTTTGGTAGCAAGGTTATAAATACCTCCAAAAATAAATTGGGAAATATAACCACTTTTTCTGATCTTTGAGTTTACTTGCCCATGTTTCTAATAATTCTCCTGACTGACTGGTGTATAGAGATTTCTTTGTGAGCAGATCTTCTACTTCTTTAATTTTTTCAGGAGCTATGATTATTTGGGTATTTCATTACCTGAATCATTTTTAGTAAGTTCTATTTTTTTGTGGGTATTTTCTAAAATTCTCAAAATTTAAATACTTTGGAATAAAAGTATCTCATAGTATCAAAATATTGCATCTATTTATGTGCTTGTTTTTATTTGAGCCTTTTTCTTCCCATCCTCATTAGTCTGATTAAAGATTCATCAATTTTACTTGTCCTCTTAGACTGCCAACTTTGGGGTATTTTCCTCCTCTTTTTTAAAAAGTGTATTTTATAGAACTATCTAAAACCCAGAACATGTATTAAAATAACCCTGTATCATCAGAAATTTATGTCTTTGTTTTTCTTGATATGTGCTTGTATTTCTCAATTTGTAAAAATGACATTAGGTGAAAAATCTAAATTTATTGAAACATGGAAAGGCAATTAAATTGTTAAATAATGGTATGCTTGAGAAATTAATCTCTCTCAAAGAGACTCTCATGCCAAAGAGTGCTCAAGCTACCACACAGTTGCACTCATCTCACGTGCTAGCAAAGTAATGCTCAAAATTCTTCAAGTCAGGCTTCAACAATACATGAACCTTGAACTTCCAGATGTTTGATCTAGATTTAGGAAAGGCAGAGGAACCAGGGATCAAATTCCCAAGTCCGTTGGATCATTGAAAAAACAAGAGAGTTCCCCCCCAAAATCTACTTGCTTTATTGACTATGCCAAAGCCTTTGACTGTGTGGATCACAATAAACTGCTGAAAATTCTTAAAGAGATAGGAATACCAGACCACCTGACCTGCCTCCTGAGAAATCAGTATGCAGTATGCAGTTAGAACTGGACATGGAACAACAGACTGGTTCCAAATTGGGAAAGGAGTACGTCAAGGCTGTATATTGTCACCCTACTTATTTAACTTATATACAGAGTACATCATGGGAAACGCTGGACTGGATGAAGCACAAGCTGGAATCAAGACTGTTGGGAGAAATATCCAATAACCTCAGATATGCAGATGACACCACACTTAATGGCAGAAAGCAAAGAAGAACTGAAGAACATATTGATGAAAGGGAAGAGGAGAGTGAAAAAGTTGGCTTAAAGTTCAACATTCAGAAAACTAAGATAATGGCATCTGGTCCCATCACTTCATGGCAAATAGATGGGGAAACAGTGGAAACAGAGACAGACTTTAATTTTGGGGGCTCCAAAATCACTGCAGATGGTGACTGCAACCATGAAATTAAAAGACACTTGCCTCTTGGAAGAAAAGTTATGACCAACCTAGACAGCATATTAAAAAGCAGAGACATTACTTTGCCAACAAAGGTCTGTCTAGTCAAAGCTATAGTTTTTCTAGTAGTCATGTATGGATGTGAAAGTTGGACTATAAAGAAAGCTGAGCACTGAAGAATTGATGCCTTAGAATTGTGGTGTTGGAGAAGACTCTTGAGAGTCCCTTGGACTGCAAGGAGATCCAAACAGTCCATCCAAAGGAAATCAGTCCTGAATGTTCATTGGAAGGACTGATGCTGAAGCTGGAATTCCAATGTTTTGGCCACCTGACATGAAGAACTGACTCCTCGGAAAAGACCCTGATGCTGGGAAAGATTGAAGGCAGGAGGAGAAGGGAATGACAGAGGACCATGAGATGGTTGGATGGCATCAGCGACTCAATGGACACGAGTTTGAGTAAACTCTGGGAGTTGGTGATGGACAGGGAGGCCTGGTGTGCTGCAGTCCATGGGGTTGCAAGAAGTCAGACACAACTGAGTAACTGAACTGAACTGAGAAATAAGTCTCTCTCAACTAGCAGGAGGTTCCAGAAATGTTTAAAAATCTAAAACCTATTTTTTAATCCTTAAAGAATGAATTAAAAATTTTTTTGTATTGCAAATTTCAAGAGTCCATTTTATTTCACTTGACTACAATTTATTGACTATGTAATCTTACACTGTGTACACTGCAATAGAACCATATAATATGTTCACCAAAGCATTTTTATTTTTCTTCTGTACCTATATTTATGTCACATACCAAGGGCCCCTTTTAATCATTGGAGGCTATTTGACTACTTCTGGCCAAAAGCATGTATATGTAATTTCTGTATGTTACATCTTTGTTTGGTCTTTAAAGACTCTTAAGTGACTTTCCACACATGTTTTCTCTTTTACTAATGCCACTGGATGTGGGGGACTTCAGTATCTTGGAAACACA
This sequence comes from Cephalophus harveyi, assembly GCA_006410635.1. Lineage (NCBI taxonomy): Eukaryota > Metazoa > Chordata > Mammalia > Artiodactyla > Bovidae > Cephalophus > Cephalophus harveyi. Next base: position 313,090 of record SJYT01026546.1, on the reverse strand, counting down.
GGATCCCAGTTTCCTGAGTCATACGTTGGAGGAGGTCTGCTTAATGATCTGTTCAAACTACTTTTTTTTTTAAAAATTATTTACTCTTTTTATTACCTGACCTACTGTTGAGACAATCTATAACAAGAAGAGAGTATATTAGCACATATTCAAACTACTTTGACCTGTAATGTGTGGCAGATATAAACCTTTCCTGAGATAAACCACTGATACTTCAAAATGCAACTGTTAACCTCCTATGTGCTATATTTACCTATGTAGTAGTCACTACTTTGAATTGAGATGCTGCTGTTGTGGAAAAAGTAACATACATAGCATTTGTTATAGCCAACATATAAAATGTATGGTATTAATCACATGTGGGTGGTAAGTGAAAAAATGTACCAGAACAGATGGCTAGATATTTATTCATGTTATGTTGCTGTAAAACATTTAATAAGACTCTCACCTGTTATAAGTTGGAATGCAAATAATGTGCCTGTTCTGTAGTTTAGGGGAAAAATTTGGGAAGTGGTGCCATAATAGTATATAATGCTAATTGCTGGCTGCTTTTGGCAAGGTATTGGCTGAAAGAGGAAATGAGCCTGGTAAAAATATTAACTGCTTTGAATTCAGAACTGAAAGACAAAAAAAGTCCAGAAAATAAAAGCCTTGCATATTTTGAAAGAGATTACTTTTATCCCCCAAAAGTTAAAAAAAAATGGCAGGGGGTGGGGTGGGGAGGTTGTTGCGGAAGGGGACATAAAAAGACCTTGAATGTCCAGGGCTAATAACATTTCTCAATTGTATAAGCTATTCAGAGTAAATATTAGATCAAGGTGGTGGTCTCCCCAGATTTTGTTCCAGATCACCTCAAAATCATCACCCTTAAGTTTAAAGAGTGATACTTGTGCCAGGAAGTTTAGAAATGTCAGCTATGTATTGGCCCTCACCATCCACCTCCACAGGGATTAAACCAGGTGCTGCTGCAGCTGCTGACCTTCAACTCCCCCTGAAAACTCTTCAAGGTGGAGAGCAGGACTCTGTGCTCTGTGAATAGCTAGCAGAACATGTCTTCAGGTAGATATTTTCAGGAGTCAATATTATGAGTCCAATTCTTGTGTCTCCTCATACCTATAAAGCACTGAAATCCTTCATGGCGATGACTCTTTCTCGTGACTAGCAGAAACTTTCTGCAAAAATATGTGCTTGACTGCATGTACTTCTCCTTCACCAAAATCACGTGTATGTGGGCCTTCTCCCATACCTCTTTGGAGCAGGCTATCTGAGGTGTTCTTTCCTGAGCTATAGCCCTCATCTGGCCCCCAATAAAACTTGATTCACAATTCTAATGTTGTGCATTTTTTTGAAGTCAACAGAAATAAGCTATACACAGTATATTGATTATTTAGGTGGACGATTAATGATCATCCTGCATATTCAGTAATAAATTCCAGTCTATTAACATGTAGAGCTAGTCTTTCTCTCCATTTTCTGGTTCTGACTCCTATGGAACCTAATTTATTTCTTCAGCTGACATCTTACTATTTAATCAGAGACTCAACATATGATGTCAAACATCAGAAAAAGTATTTCTAGGAAGACACTGAGTATCAAAATGGTGAAATAATTGGGAGAGAAGGGAAGGGATTATGTGAGCCAGATTAGTAATTTTGATCTCAGTAATAAGAATTAAGTGGATAATATTTAATATAGAAAGCTAAGAAATATGATTATAAGGAAATTGTTTAGAATTATTTAGGTAAAGCCAGGAAAAAAAAGTGAAAATCTTTTTGGGGTGAAATTGTAAGTGGAATTTGGGACAGTTGACCTATATATCAAAATATAGGTACAATTTGAGTTTTAAACTATGTACTTTATTTTCAAAACAAATAATAAGTAAGTAAATAAATAAGTTGCAAAAACAAATTTTTGTAACTTATTTTGCATTTTGCATGTGGGTAAGATTTCAAAACATTTTATGAGAGTAGATTATAAAAGATCCACTTTTTTGTTGTTGATGTGGACCATTTTTAAAGTCAGGTTGCCCAGGTGGCTCAGTGGTAAAGAATCAGTCTGCCGATGCAGGAGATGCAGGAGACACGGGTTCGATCCCTGGGTTGGGAAGATCCCCTGGGAAGGGAATGGCTACCCACTCCAGTATTCTTGCCTGAAGAATTCCATGGACAGAGGAGCCTGGAGGGCTTGTCACAAAGAGTCAGACACTTCTGAGCATGCGCGTGCGTGCGCGCGCGCGCACGCACACACACACACACATTTGTTAAATGTGTCTGTTAAACTTGTTACAGCATTGCTTCTGCTTTATGTTTTAGTTTTTTGGCCACATGGCATGTGGGATCTTAGCTCCCCGACTAGGAATCAACTCTCACCCTTTTCATTGAAAGGTGAAGTCTTAACCACTGTATCACCAGGGAGCCCTGGTGGATCCGTTTTGATGGGTTGCAGAATGTGAGTTTGGAATATGTCACAAAAAAGTTAGTGTATGATATCACATTTTGATTGTATCTTGAGGATTGGAACCTAATGAAGGATTTCAATTTAAGCAAGATTAAATTTGCATTTTTAAAAAGGTCACTTCGTCACCTCAAGGAAGATACTTCGGTCACTAGTGCTCTAATAATCTCATTTTGATAGCTCTTTGGAGATGGCTCGGAGTCCAGTCCTGCTTGTTTTTGCCTCCTTCTGCTGCAGCTTCTCTCCTCTTCATTTATTCTCTTAGTAACACTGGAGCTGAAACCTTGCTAACTTGCCACACATACTGGGAAAACCTGGAGCCTTTCTAAATTCAGAGACTTGGCAAATTTACTCTGTAAAAGGTCAGACAGTAAATATTTAAGGATTTGGAAATGAAAGTGTTTAATGCTCTGGCGTGTTCAACTCTTTGCAACCCCATGGACTGTAGCCCGCCAGGCTCCTCTGTCCATGGGATTCTCCAGGCAAGAATACTGGAGTGGGTAGCCATTCCCTTCTCCAGGGGATATTCCTGACCTAGGGATCGAACCTGGGACTCTTGCACTGCAAGCAGATTCTTTACCCTCTGAGCCACCAGGGAAGCCCAAGGATTATAAGCCACATATAAACTTTATCACATACTCTATCTCCCCCTTCCCGTCACACGCGCCCCCCCAACCCTGCCCACCGCCACTCCCACCCCCTCAACCATAATTCTTTAAAAATCATTCCTAGCTCACTGGCTGCCCAAAAACAAGTGGCATGCAACATTTGGCCCTTGGAGTGTAGTTTGCTGACCAGTAATATGGTAATCTGACCAGTAATCATTGGGGATTTCCAGATGGCTCAGGGGTAAGGAACCCATCTGTCAATACAGGAGATACAGGTTCGATCACTGGGTCAGGAAGATCTCCCAGAGGAGAGCACAGCATCCTATTTCAATTGCCTATTTCAATATTTCATTGCCTATTTCAATATTCTTGCCTGGAAAAATCCCATGGACTGCGGAGTCTGGTGGACTAAGGTCCATGGGGTTGCAAAGAATCAGACACAAATGAGACTGAGCATGCACATATGTAGTCTAATTCGTACTTCCCCATGCATATCAAAACAGATTTAAATTATTTAGCTGAAGCTCCAATATTTTGGCCATCTGATGCGAAGAGCTGACTCATTGGAAAAGACCCTGATGCTGGGAAAGATTGAAGGTAGGAGAAGAGAGTGACAGAGGATGAGATGGTTGGATGGCATCACCGACTCAATGGATATGAGTTTGAGCAAACTCTGGGAGACAGTGAAGGACAGGGAAGCCTGGCTGATGCAGTTCATAGGGTCACAAAGAGTCAGATCTGACAGTTACTGAACAACAATAGAAATTGAAAAATATATCTTACATTTTATTGTTTTCACATCACATTAATTTGGGGGGATTTTCATTGCCTTTGGGGGATGGAGTCTCCCTGTCATTCATTCAGATAAAGCATAGATTCTTTAGTGGAGGCTGCAGACCACTTTATGAACCACTTTCCTTACCCGTTTCTTACTTTGCCTTTTCCCAGTGGTCTCCAAAGCAGCTCCATATATATCATAAGCTACTTGCATAGACTCACCTGGAGTGTTTTCCACAGTATAGATTCCTGGGCCCAGTTAAACATATGAAAGCAGTTTTAGGCCGAGGAATGATTACTTTTAAAATGCTCTTTTCTTGCGTCTAATAAATTTCCTGTTTTGAAAGCACTATTTTCTATCAGTGCATTTCTCTCAAACCAGCCTCGGAATATAATACCCTCCCTGTAGGCATTCCTATGACAGTGGCCATTCCTGGACCGGCTTCTCTTGGCATTCACAACAGGTCTTCCTAACAAATTTTGTTCCCATTAGTATGGAGCAAGTTATAAATATGCTAAACTGTGTCTCATCTCACCATCTGACTCTCTTTTGCATGTGTATGTTATTGTGTGTGTATGTTTTATGTAAAGGGAGTTTTAGGCCCATGTGCCAGAAATAAGTCTCATTGCAAATTATTCTGTGATTAAGGATGATGGCGTCTCCCCAAGTATAGAAGAAAACCTGCTTTAAAATAACAGAGTAAAAATAAATCTGTCTGATTCTGGCAAAATGATAGACCAGGGTAGCCAGAATCTTTCCCCATATAAATAACAAAAGATTCTGGAAAAAAACAAATACATGATTTTCAATAATTGTCCAAGCTCACAATAAAAGAAAGCAAATGTGTAGGGTCCAGAAATGAAGAGGAAACTGAACCACACTGGTAGGAGTGAAAAGTGGGTGAAGTGAAAGTAGTGAAAGTAGGGTGGCCCTGGCAGGCCTGAAGGACTATCAGTAGCAGGAATAGAGAGAATGGATGAAGAATGGCATCACATGGCTAAGAATTATGGGTGACAACTCTAGAGAGAGAGGCTAATATACTCCATCCTTTTGTTCAGAGAAATAGCAGTAAATATGCCTGCACCTAGGGGCTTTCCTGGTGGCTCAGTGATAAAAAATTTGCCTGCCAAGGCAAAAGATACAGGTTCAATCCCTGGATCAGAAAGATCCCCTGGAATAGGAAATGGCACCCCACTCCAGTATTATTGCCTGGGAAATCCCATGGACAGAGGAGTCTGGTGGGCTGCAGTCCGTGGAGTCACAAAAGTGTTGGACACAACTTAGTGACTCAACAACAAGAACAAACAACAAGCCCTAGCTGAGAATTTGTTTCCTCCCATGTAAAATATAACTCTTAATCTATTTGAGGCCAAAATTTACACTAATTGCAAATATAGGAAAGCCCAAGCTGAGAAATGACTATAAACTGGTTCAGGACAAGAGACTCTGATGAAACAAAGGTGAGCGGGGGAGGGGGGGTGGGGAACTGTTTGGAAAGCAATTCAACAATTTATGCTGCACAGGAATTTTATAAGAAAAAAGGAAAGAAACAACCTATGTCAGACATGAGGTCATTAAAAAATATTGCAAATAAAGAGGATAAAATTCATTTTAAACAAGCACAATAATTACTCCAAAAAAAAAAAAAATATGTCCCCCCAAAAGCTTGAGATGTGAAACTTCAGTCTCAAGGAGATNGTTCAATTGCTCAGTTGTTTCCGACTCTTTGCAACCCCATGGACCTGTCTCTTATACACATCCCTCCCTGGTGGCTCAGTGGTAAAGCTGTCTCTTATACACATCTCAAGCACAATAATTACTCCAAAAAAAAAATATGTCCCCCCAAAAGCTTGAGATGTGAAACTTCAGTCTCAAGGAGATTGTAATGTCATTATATTTTAACTGGTTGGAGAAACACATGGTAAGTAAATAATAAATCAGTGTGAGAATAAAACAAAGAAACAGTTGAGAAACTTGGAGAGCATGCAGAAATTAAAAAATCATAGTTGAGCAACCATTGAAAAATTACCCCAAATCAGCACAGAAAATTAGACAGGTGAGAGGAGACAAAATACAGAAAGACCATGTGTAACTTATCTGTAAAAGAAGTTTAAGAGAAAGAGAAGAGAAATAACGGAACTGAAGCAGTATTTGAAAATATTTTCAGAACTGAAGAAAGATAAGGATATTAAAATTGAAAAACACTCCAAATTTTGAGCAGAATAAAATAAAACCATAATTAATCATAGTATAGTAAAACTGTAGAACACTAAAACAAGCACCCAGGAGAAAATGAGACTACCTATAAAACAACAGTTAGATTAATGGAAGTCTCTTTGATAGCAAAAGCAAAACACAGGAAGACAGGAGATGCTGTTTTCCATGTTGTAGGAGAAAGTAAACTATCACTGAAACAAGAGATTGAAATTAGAATTTTGAGGAATGAAGCAGAGATTAAAAAAAAATCAGATTATTTAATTTCCATGAAAAAGTTACAAAAATATACTTCAGGAAGAAGGAAGTTGAACCCAGAAAGCAAAAACCTAGATAAGATATATATGTATATGAGTATGTATATATATATATACACACACACACACACACATATATATATATATACACACACCCAAGAATGGATTCAAAAAATCATTAAGGCAAATAACATCGACTAATTTGAAGAGTCTTTAAAACTGGTCATCCTAGAAAACAGCAACAAGAAACAGTAAGATAATTTTTAGCCTTTAATGCTGATCAAACCATTTAATAACAAGTTAAAATTTTTAAACTAATTTAAAACCAGCAAATGAATCTTAATATATATATTTCTTTTCATTCTCTAAACTACATATTATTCAAATACACTTGCCAAGTGGTATAATTTGTGAGGCAATCATTTATTAATATTCTATCAATTTCCAAATCATTTGCTGATTTCTAGAGGCTGTTAGCATGTTATTTTGTTTGAAGAATCTTCTCCTTGAGGGTGTTGATTCCATTCCTGCTGTGATTTCTTTTAAGGAACAACATTGATGTTTTCAAGACCCTTCCCTCTGAAATAAATGAATAGTTGTGTGCATTCTTGCTAAGTTGCTTCTTTGCGTCCCTGTGGATGTACCCTGCCAGGCTCCCTGGTCCTGGAATTCTCCAGGAATGGGTAGTCATTCCCTTCTCCAGAAGATCTGCTTGTTCCAGGAATTGATCCCAGGTCTCCTGCATCACAGGCAGATTTTTTACCACTGAGCCACGAGGGAAGCCCAAATGGATAGTTATTACATGCCAAATAGTTTCAAGAAAAAAAATTATCTGAAAAATCAATGACATTGTTGATGTTACTGCTTCTTCTCTCTATTTTTGCTGAACTGAGAAGACTCTTGAGAGTCCCTTGGACTGCAAGGAGATCCAACCAATCCATTCTGAAGGAGATCAGCACTGGGATTTCTTTGGAAGGAATGATGCTAAAAGCTGAAACTCCAGTACTTTGGCCACCTCATGAGAAGAGTTGACTCATTGGAAAAGACTCTGATGCTGGGAAGGATTGGGGGAAGGAGGAAAAGGGGATGACAGAGGATGAGATGGCTGGATGGCATCACTGACTTGATGAACGTGAATCTGAGTGAACTCCGGGAGTTGCTGATGGACAGGGAGGCCTGGCGTGCTGTGATCATGGGGACACAGAGTTGGACACGACTGAGTGACTGAAATGAACTGAACACATACATTAAAGACAAATAAGTTCTAAAAAACACCCAAAGATAAGCACCCATTCTGTAAAACAGCAATCTGATAGAAGACCTCATCAGTTTTATAATACTTCCAATTCTGCCTTAGATCTTTATATTATCATTATCTCATTTTTTACCAAGTCTTGAGAACCATGAAGTAGACTCTCATTTAATTCTTCAGGGTTGATGACATGTGACAGGAAGAAAATTGAGAATATGGCTCTTTTGCTGGGCTGCTAATTACAGCTCCACCACCCAGTGAGAAATAACTCATCAGAATTTCAATTTCTTCACCTTTAAAATGGAGAAGATGACAAAAATTTTATTCTTCTAAAAAGTTGATATGCATTTAGAATTATGCAGTAAGATAAATGCTATGTAGACATCTGTTTTGTATTTGTATTCATAGAATCTATGAATCTATATATTCATAGAAAATGGTTAATATCCATGACTGGTAAATATTTGAGGGTTTTTCATAAACAGATACAATTAAATAAGGATGAAATTCAGCATGAGCCCACATCCTTCAACTTCATGGCCCCAAACCACACAAAAGTCTCCTTCAGAATTACATAGCTATATCATATATGTATGGACATGAGTTTGAGGAGAAGGGGACAACAGAGGATGAGATGGTTGGATGGCATCACTGACTCGATGGACATGAGTTTGAGCAGGCTCCAGGAGGTGTGAAGGACAGGGAAGCCTGGCCTGCTACAGTCCATGGGGTCTCAAAAAGTTGGACTGACTGAGTGACTGAGAAACAACAACAATCATATATGTGAGTGGGAGGAATGAATCAATAATTTAATGCTTAAAATTGCATGTGGCCACGATTTTATGAGTTGGGAAGAGCAGGATAAAAGACATAAGCTGATTATCAAATTAATGCCAAGAGAATTGGAAGGAAAAAGGAAGGGACTCTGCAAGCATCTGGTAGATTTTGTGTTAACCAGAGAAGAATATATACTTCAGGAATTATTTTGAATATTATGTTCAGACCTAATTTTAAAATGTGGAATATTAATCCCAGTTGTCTGTGTCTAGTTGTTTAATTATTAATGACTTAAATGAAAAATGGTAGATTCAAAGTGTGAGGATTTTGAGACCTCTTCGGGTTACAAGCCTGTACAAAGATAGCTGGTCACTTAGATTGTTCAAACAAAAGGAATTTCAAAACTCCTGTAAATTAAAAAGCCACAAAGCAAAAGTTAAGACTAAACTAGAGAAAATCCCTGACATTCAATATTCACAATCTGATGTATGAGTGAATGGATTTTAGTAACTGGATCTATACCACTGAAAGGTGGGAACAAGTCATGGAGAGAGTGACTGAGCCTTGCTCTCAACATCTTGATTTCTACAAGAGGTGAAAATGCCACAGAAAGAATGACTATCTATTAGTATGACGGATATTCACCTTTGAATTTTACCTACAGCATCTTCTCTTGCTACTGAAATGGTCTGTTTGTTTTTAAAGGTGAAAATCCGTTCAATCACTTTTTAACCCAGGTGTTCTGGGTTAGAGGCCACTGATGTCTCAGAGGAACCACGCCACTCTAGCCAGTCTGCCTCTCATATCTTTCATTTTATCTCTGCAGACTATTCAAACATTCCAAGAGTAAAAAGTTTTAAAAAGTTATGTTATCAGATTTGATCGAATGAGCAACACAATTATGGTCCCAGTAATACTTGGTTCATACTCGTTTTTTAAATATATATGTGAACACTATATATTTTGGTAAGGATAACACCGTACTGATTGATTAGCTGGTCACCCACATTATGCAATTAACCTTTTGCTAACCTAATACTGACTATCGGAATTACTTAAATACTTAGAGTTCTCATTGGGAGAGATGAAGGCAAAAGGAGAAGAGGGTGCCAGAGGATGAGAGGCTTCAATCGCTATGTCATGTCTGACTCAATGGACATGAATCTGAGCAAACTCTGGGAGATAGTGAAGGACAGGGAAGGCTGGTGAGCTGCAGTTCATGGGATTGCAAAGAGTCAGACATGACATAGCGACTGAACAACAGCTCACTTATGTGCACTTCAGAGTGTTGAAATGATCCAGACTGAAGTATTTATTTCTCTGTCCCCCCACAATATTTTGTCTACAATTCTGTTATTGTACTTCTTATTATAATATAGTTTATTGGTTTAAAAATAATAATATCCTTCTACTATAATACATGCTCATTGAAGTCATGGAATATGTAATACTCATCTTCATGTCTCCTGAATTAATTTTCTTCTCAATGCATTCTAAATTTTCAGTGTTTGCTAGATGAAAATAAAATAGGAAAAATTATATAGTAGCTATGGAATGAATGGGCTTCCCTGGTGGCTCAGATGGTAAAGAGTCTGACTACAGTGCGGGATACCCAGGTTCAATCCCTGGGTCAGGAAGATCCCCTGGAGAAGGAAATGGCAATCCACTCCCAGTGTTCTTGCCTGGAAAATCCTATGAATGGAAGAGTCTGGCAGGCTTCACTCCATGGGGTCACAGAGAGTTGGACACGACTGAACAACTCACACACAAAGAATGAATGAAATGTTCTTCTAGAAAACAGATAAAAATCTCACTAACAACTTTGACATTCTAGCTTAAATATTAGTTATTTATGGAGTAGAATCATAGATCAAGTGGATATAATGATGTTGGCTTCAGGAATTAACATAAGACACTCCCCATTAGTGGGCCTCCCTGGTGGCTCAGTGGTAAAGAAACCACCTGCCAATGCAGGAGACGTGGGCTCCATCCATGGGCCAGGAAGAGCCCCTGGAGAAGGAAATTACAACCCAGTCAGGTATTCTTGCCTGGGAAATCCTATGGACAGAGGAGACTTGTGGGCTACAGTCCATGGGGTCCCAATAGAGTCCCATACAACTTAGCAATTAGACGACAACAACTCTCCCTTCAGGCAGTCAGTTCAGTCACTCAATCATGTCTGATTCTTTGCAACCCCATGGACTGCAGCACACCAGGCCTTCCTGTCCATCACCAGCTCCTGGACTTTACACAGACTCTTGTCCATTGAGTCGTTTTTCCCTACTTTTTTCAATTTAAATCTGAATTTCGCAATAAGGAGCTCATGACCTGAGCCATAGCCAGCTCCTGGTCTTGTTTTTGCTGACTGTATAGAGTCTCCACATGTGGCTGCAAAGAATATATGTCTATCTGGTTTTGGTATTGACCATCTGGTGATGTCCATGTGTAGAGTCTTCTCTCTTGTTGTTGGAAGAGGGTGTTTGCTATGACCAGTGCATTCTCTTGGCAAAACTCTGTTAGCCTTTGGCCTGCTTCATTTTGTACTCCAATGCCAAATTCACCTGTTACTCCAGGTATTTCTTGACTTCCTACTTTTGCATTCTAGTCCCCTACAATGAAAAGGACATCTCCCTTAGTGCTATTCATATTCATCTCCTCAGTAGGTCAGTTGTGTCCATTTGTTTGCGACCCCATGGACTGTAGCTTGCCAGGCTCCTCTGTCCATGGAATTTCCCAGGCAAGAATACTGGAGTGGGTTGCCATTTCCTCCTGCAGGGGATCTTCCCACCCTGGGATCAAACCTGAGTCTCTTGCTTTGACAGGAGGATCCTTTAGAATTGAGCCACATGGGAAACCCTCCCTTAGTGCTGCTGCTGCTGCTGCTAAGTCGCTTCAGTCGTGTCTGACTCTGTGCGACCCCATAGACGGCCGCCCATAAAGAGCAAAATAAGTGGAATTGAAAACTGCCAAGCAAAACGGATCCGTTTGTGTCACAATTTTAACTAGAACCTGTTGGTTTTGGGGGAAAAATAACTTGAAGTTTGCTTTTGCCTTCATGGAGTTACTCTCAAAGGAAAGATGCTAATTAATATGTACTACATCTAATATCAGTGAATCATTCTGTATTAATCATATCCACAGAAAAATCTGCTGTGTCTGAGGGGACTGTCACATTCATCTTATAGCCAGCAATTGTTAGTCATACAAAGCTAGCATTAAATATAAGAAATGACAAGTCAATGAAACTGGAAGGGAATTAAGTCTTGTACGAACAAAAAGCTGTGACTCAGTGAGTTATAACCAGTGCAAAGAGAATTTTGTTTTCCTTTTTCCCAAAGAAATCTGGCAAAATGATCCTACTGTATGTGAACTTTTCATGTATTATCTCCATAAAGAACCTGCCTGCCCATATAGGAGACCTGGGTTCAATCCCTGGATTAGGAAGATCAGTATCTTACTCTCAACCAACCACATTTCCCACCCCCAGCCCCCATTCTGTATCTCATCATATCAGCATGGGCGAGTCCATCATTCATTACCTTATTTAACTTGAGCATGTTGACCTGCGGTTAAATAGTCATAGTTTTTACAACAACAAATTTAAGAGATGCATAAGAGCAGAAGCAATGAAAATATGAAACTTCTAGAATCTTCCAGTCTATATCCCATGAGGTTGGATTGAGAGCAGAATTTGGAGTAAAGAGAAGATTGAGTTAGAAGGAGCCAGCATTGACTGGTTTTATGTGACAGTTTCTCTCATAGGTGCTTGACATATAGGACATCAGTAATCACTGCAACAATCCAACTAAGAAAGCATGATTTCTGCTTTATGCCTGAGGAAGCTGCAAATTCAAAGGGCCAGGTGCCTTTGACAGAGTTACTCAGCTAAAATCTAGCATATCAGGATTTGCACCCAGTAGGAAGTGGTTTAGACTAAAAGCTCATTTCCAGTCAAGACACGTGTACTTCACGAAGAGAAATATTTTAATTTGTATTGCAGTTGAGAGACTCTGGGAAAGAATTAAAAATTAAGGTTTTGCTTTTAGTTATAAATATCACTTACAAATTTTTTTTCACCAGAAATCTCTCAGCCAAAGGTTTTAGAAATGGTAACAATTATTTACTTTACCAAACACATATCAAATTTTTCTAGGCTTGTTCTTGGTTTACATTTTCATGGAAATTTACTTCATTCAAAAACAAACACTGTTGTAAATCTGAATTACAATTAATCACTAATTTTCTTTACAGCCTGTCATAATTTTAGAATCTGGCTTGATTTAGCTGTTTTGGGGTGTTTTTTTAAATAAATTAGCAGAAAAAAATATAGAAAATGTAATTGAATCAGTGTTGCTTTCATATCTGCCACCTAAGCTACCCTACAATTCTTTGAAAAGAGCTCAACACTGAGATAACATGAGGGATAAACATTCCAGTATTCCATACTGAGGACAGATCTTAGAGCCAACATACAACATTTGTTCTTTCCATAAATACTTGTATTTATCTAAATTTTAGAAAGAAAAATGCAAATTAATGCAATAACTCTTGTCTCTTAGGCAGATATTTTCAAATGTGTTGTTACACTATCATTTATTCTGTGCCATAAATAAACTTCAGTGTTAGCAAAGATAAATTAAACCAAGGTCCCTGACCCAGGATCTAGCTATCAAGCAAAACTGTAACAAATCATAAAATGTAATCACATATGAACACTTAATGGTTAGAAACATTCCATGCAGTGTAAAGAGAGAACAATATGATTCATGTTTTCATTGGGTAGAACACTGGGGCAACTTGGGACAATCCTTCAGATAATCCTTTTAATAGATTATTAGAATGTCACAACTGAAAAGAAACTGGTAATTTCTTTTATATATATCTACCCCAACACCATTGTTTCTTTGTAGCTGTTGATGAGGAAACTGATGTCCGAAGAGGTTTATAATTTGCCTGAGGTTACACAGATTTTTCTGGCAGAGTTGGGACTGTAGCAGAAGTTAAACCTTTTTCCTTCTCATACATATTTATTACAGGGCTTCCTTTATAGCTCAGTCAGTATACCCCAACACCATTGTTTCTTTGTAGCTGTTGATGAGGAAACTGATGTCCGAAGAGGTTTATAATTTGCCTGAGGTTACACAGATTTTTCTGGCAGAGTTGGGACTGTAGCAGAAGTTAAACCTTTTTCCTTCTCATACATATTTATTACAGGGCTTCCTTTATAGCTCAGTCAGTAAAGAATCTGCCTGCAGTGCAGGGGACCTGGGTTCTACCCCTGGGTTGGGAAGATCCCCTGGAGAAGGAAATGGCAACCCACTCCAGTATCCTTGCCTGGAAAATCTCATGGACAGAGGAGCCTGGTGGGCTGTAGTCCATGGGGTCGCAAAGAGTCGGGCATGACTGAGCGACTAACACACACTAGCACAAGCATATTACAGAAAATAAAGGTAACTATGGTTTTCACTTAAAATTTTTTATAGGTTTTTTGATTCCTCAGCTTTTTAAATGTTGAGGAAAAATCAAAATAAAACTAAAGTCATAATTATTCTGGCACAATGGTTAAGAAATTTGCCAGCCAATGAAGGAGATACAAGAGACATGGATTTGATCCCTGGGTGGGGAAGATCCGCTGGAGGAGGAAATGGCAACCCACTCCAGTATTCTTGCCTCGAAGAGTCCATGGACAGAGCAGCCTGGCAGGGTACAGTCCATGGGGCTGCAAAGAGGTGGACACGACCAAGTGATTGAGCACACATAACTGTGCTAAATGCTTGGGAGACGTTAGTAAAACAACACAGACAAACGTTCCTGCCCTCCTGGAGCTGACATATTAGCAAAGGCAGATAATACACCAGACAAGTAAGTAAATTATGTGCTAGTACTAAAGACGATTAATGATGTGGAATTAAATAATATAAATTAAATCAAGGAGTCCCCAACCTCTGCACCTCAGACCAGTACCTCCTGTCAGATTAGCAGCGGCATTAGATTAGAAGTAAGGTGCACAAATAAATGCAATATGCTTGAAAAGATCCTGAAACCATACTCCGCCACCAACCAGTCTATGGAAAAATTGCCTTCCATGAAATTGGTCCCTGGGTCCGAAAATTTTGAGGACCCCTGAATAAGCCAGGTAAGGGAGGTGGAGAATCAACTGTAGGAAGCTACTTTCAATGAAAACTAGGAATGCCAGGTTAGATGCGATGACAAGTAATCTGAAAGCAAATTCCTGAAGGCAGAGCAACTCCACAAGAATTAGAGGAGGTGAGAAGTAGAGGCACATAAGTCTCTAGAGGAAGAGGAATTAGGCACTGGGGACACCGAGGGTACAGGGTCTAAGGTGGGGGTATCGGGGGGTGTTGGGAGCCAGGTGAGGCTGAGGTGGAGTAACAAGTACAGCAGTAGCAGATGCTGGCAAAGCAGTAGTGGAAAGCCACGCGATGCAAAAACTGCGGAGTTGTTGCAAGAGCCTTGGTTCCTGTTCCCAACTGGACGTGGACACCCCTGCAGGTTTTAGCAGAGATTTGACATGTTATGACACTGAATTTAAAGGTATTTTTTAAATGTGCAAGAAAGGAAGCAAGGACATCAATTTGGAAGATATTGTAGTCATCCAAGGGAGAGGTAATGATGGTTTGAACCTGGGAGAAAGCAACGGAAGTGAAAAAAGTGGGCAGGTTCATAGTATATTTTGAAGATGGAAGAAATATTTATTTGATCATTTAATTGATTTGATATATAGAGCAAATATGTGAGTCTAGTAGACATTTATTAAAACCAGTCTAATTGGCCACCATCAGAAAGAGTCTGCAACAGCCTTTAAACAAACAATACACCTCAGAGGTGCTCACATAAACAATTCAATCTTTAAATTCAAAGGACTGCAGAATACACACGACTTCTAGAAAATCCTTCGACTGCCCCATGTGTGTTGTGATTTTTTTCTCTGCTGTCTCCTCTGGACATCTCTCTATCCCTTATCAAATGTCCTTTCTTACATAGCCTTCTCTTCTACCATCTCGAAACATCCAAAATTAAAAGCACTTTCTTTCTCTCCTAGTCCACCATTCACTCAAAAATCTGCAAAATATATATGATATTTGCCTTTCAAAAGTAAAGCCAATTAAAAGAAACAAAAACCCTCAATGCTGTTTTCTCATCTATTTATTAGCCTCCTAATCTTTCTGTCAGAGAAGGCAGTGGCACCCCACTCCAGCACTCTTGCCTGGAAAATCCCATGGATGGAGGAGCCTGGTGGGCTGCAGTCCATGGGGTCGCTAAGAGTCGGACACGACTGAGTGACTTCCCTTTCACTTTTCACTTTCATGCATTGGAGAAGGCAATGGCACCCCACTCCAGTACTCTTGCCTGGAGAATCCCATGGACGGGGGAGCCTGGTGGGCCACAGTCCTATGGAGTCGCACAGAGTCGGACACGACTGAAGCGACTTAGTAGCAGCAGCAGCAGCAGCAGCAATCTTTCTGTAGTAATTAAACTTCTTGAAACAGTGCTCAATGGTGAATCTTTTTTGTTCTTCACATATTATTTATTCCTCAAATAATTTTAATATTGCCACCACAGAGGCAGGTCTATTTGAATTTCCTTAATAAAGTTAACGAAAATCTACTTTTGCTATCTCAAATAACTCCTTTTACGTTCTTATTATTTATTGCATTTTTTGTCCTTAATTGAGCTTTCCAAATTGTGGTTCAAACCAATGTTTGTGAATTTTTCTGAGACCGATTTAATACTCTTCTTTATTCTCTTTCACTAGCATTCTTTCCTACTAAGTCATGAAATACTAATGTCAGTTTTCTTCTCCCACTGGGAATCTTTTCCCCTTTCTTTACCCTCTTTTTTCTTTCCTCTTTTCTTCTGCGCTTTATTATAAATACAGACTCCTCTAAGAAAACCTAAACCATTCCATTGGCTTCAGCTTTGACTTACACGCTAAAACCAAATCCAAGGTTGCTGTTAATTAAGACATTTTTCTTTTTGGATCCAATTTCTGATTGTACCAAAGGCAATTCAAATAAAGTTGTCCAAAATAAAAATCCATTCTCTCCCTCTTGACACACTCATATTAATCAAAGCCACATCAACATTTGTGTTTTCTAGCTCAATAAATGACTCCACTCACTTACAAAAGCTGGTAACTTTCATCTCATTATTTATTCTAATTTCTTCATACCTGCAGTAGTATTAAAAATTATTTATATCCAGTAGGTTACTTTCTTACCATATATTTTCAGTGTCACTGTGCTATTTTTATTCTTCAATATTCTATTACTTCTATTACTCAGGAACTCTTAACCTGTATACTTCTATCAAGGATCCTTTTCTGAAAGCTTTTTCTTATCTTGATTGGAGTTAGCTCCCTAAAGGATAACATAGACTTACAATTCAGCATGGCAGATTGAATGATGTTTCTATTTTCTCTCACTCGTAAAAATCTCTAAAATCACAGGGAAAAGACATAAAACATAACAGCCCACAAAGTGAAAAGAATTAGAGAAGACAGGACAATGTGTTATTTATTTAAGAATGCTTAGGGAGATAGTGATAAAATTTTGATGAGACCCATTCATTTCTGTCCCAGATGGAATAACAGAGACTACAATTACCCTCCAAACAAACACAAAACAGACACATATATGAACCAGTGATGTGTAAGACACTGGACATCATAAAAGGATGGGGCAGAGATCCCCAGGAAAGAGGAAACACACCACCGAGCCCACAAGTGCCTCAGTTTAGTGGTTAGAGAGAGTACCCAGCCTACGTACAGGTCAGGAGTGGGAACCTAGTGAGAATCTGATGAATTCTCTACATTGAGATGAGGTGAGAGGCCAGGGAGTGAGGGAAACTAGACTTCACAGGATAGAGTGCTTGAGAACAAGAAGTTGCCAGAATCTTCAGATTCACAGTGGCTCCCACTCAAGTGTCCAGCTGAGTACTGCTTAATGCACATGTGTGAGGAATAGGCTTGGGCGATGGAAACAACTTCTTCAAAAGACTAGAGGGCCACGTGGGGAGAGAAGGATGCCGAGTCCCACCAGACAGACTGAAGAGTCTACTCATCTGTGGGTTATTGGGTAATGTACACAGAGGAGTTTGGCTTACCTCAGTACTGGAGCAAACACTACCTCAGGCTTCTGAGGTGACTCAGTGGTAAAGAATCCACCTCCCAATGCAGGAGGCTCAAGTTCTATCCCTGGGTTGGGAAGATCCCCTGGAGAAGGAAATGGCAACCCACTCCAGTATTCTTGCCTGGGAAATCCCATGGACAGAGGAACCTGCTGGGCTACAGTCCACGGGTCACAAAAGAGTTGGACATGACTTAGCGACTAAACAACAAAACAGCAAACACTACCTCAACTGATTAATTTTACTTGCATTCCAGACCCAAACTCAAGACCATTTACAGAAATCCCAAAACCATCCATCACCCAACAAGGTAAAACTCACTATAGCTGACATACAATAAAATAATTTTAAATAAATTATCAGGCATGCAACGAAGCAGAAAATGATGATTTGTGATGAGGAGATAAATCAGGCAATTGGGCATGATCTAGAATTAACACAGATGTTGGGAACAGCCGACAAAGATATAAAAATAATCATTGACTGTACTCTATGTATTCAACACAATAAACTGGAGAAGAAGGGGAGAAGTTGAGGGATGCAGTAGACAGTGTCATGAGGAATCGTCTCTTGGTGATGGACATGTTCATTATTTTGATTGTGGGGGATGTTTTCACAGGTGAATATGTTGTCAGAACATTAAATTTTACACTTGGAGTTCCTCCCTGCTGTCCACAGACATTTGGAACCTAAAAAGCCCTAGACCTTAGAGTCTAATGGTATACAAAAAATTGCTGGGACTTCCCTGGCAGTGCAGCAGTTAAGACTTCCTCTTCCCATGCAGGGAATGTGGCTCAGTCCCTGGCCAGGAAAATAGGATCCGGCATGCCTCACAGCCATAAAACCAATACATAAAACAGAATCAATATGTTAACAAATTCAATAAAGACTTTTAAAACGATCCACTTCAAAACAAAATCTTTAGAAAACATTTGCTCTTCATTATTCTCTCCTAAGGAAGTTAGATGTAATTTTTTCGATCACAACAGTCAGGAAATGGTGATAATTTCCTAGAGGGAGTCTGATGTCACTTGAAGGTCTTCTTTTACATCAGATATCCTGGGGAATTCAAGGTCAACCTTTCCAAATTGTAGACACAGGGCTACCAAGGATGACTATGACTTTTCCTAGGGATTCATGTGCCACGAGGAATGTTCAGGCAGTGTTAACAACCTTTATTAGCCCTTTTACAGTGGAAGTTGAGCACTTGTGCAGAGTTTAGAATGAACACCCAACAGATGGCCACTCACATGACTTGCACTCCTTTTGAGGTTCCCTCTGCCACTTCTCATGAAGTGACCTTGCCTCAAGAATGAGTTTCCACTGTATTTGAACAGGCAGAAAAGCTATCTTTTTCACTTTCTTATGTTTCCCCAAATACAACTGCCGTATTTCTCAGTTTGTGATTGTAGAAAAAGAAGATGGAGTTAGTCCCAAAAGGAATAAGAGAGAAACACACAGCCTCTTACATTCAGATATAGAAGAGGGTCTGTGAATTGAAATTCACAAACTAAATATAAAATTGTTTAAAAGTAAAAGTGACTTGGTTCAGTGGGTAAAGAATTCGCCTTCAATGGAGACACAGGAGACGTGGGTTCGATCCTTGGGTCAGAAAGATTCCTCTCGAGGAGGGCATGGCAAAGTACGCCAGTGTTCTTGCCTGGGAAATCCCATGGATAGAGGAGCTGGAGGGTACAGTCCATGGGGCTGCAAAGAGCCAGACATGACTGAGGGACTAAATAACAGCAACAAGGAGACCATTGGATTCACTTACCAAGGCTTTCTCACACCAGTGTTAAAATTTGTCAAAACCCGTTATAGGAAAAGCAGGAATCTGCCAGCTATTGGAGGCAACATTTACTATTATTCTACATGGCCCATCCTCAGCTTTGCATTTTTAATTCAGGATTATTTGGCATGAACTTGCACAAGTGAGTTCATTCACAGGATCTCTAAAGGCCTCCATTTTCATTGTTGTGATTTTGAAGGACTTCAGGTGAACAGGAGACAGAAACTAACACAGATACCAACCTTTCCTCAACTGTAGGGAACTAGTTTATTATTCAATAAGATTCAGACCAAACCTAGATACTTATCACTAGTAGATAAAACGAAAGGCTGAGGTGGAAACAGCTTTGTTTTTCTATAAAACAAGGGTAAACATTATAGAAGCTACTACTATAATGGATAGTAAAGGATTAATTATAATATTATATCAGTCCCAGACTCTGAACTTGAGATTCCTTGAAGAAGAAGTTCTGAGCATATTTTTGACTTTTATTTTTGTCTCCATTTCTTTTTTTCCTATGAACTGGTGACAGTCTTTTTTCCTGAGTAAATAAATTTAATAGAAGGATTCTATTGACTTTGAAATAAAAAAATATGCAGCCACAGTAAACATAAAGAATTATTTCAAGATAAAAATGAGAAGGATAAGTAAAGGGAAAAAATGCTGAAGAGTTTAAGTTTTAGCAATTTTTTTTAAAAAAAGAAAGGTTACATGCCATTTACAGATATTATAAAATATTGGCTGTATTCTTTCTTTTGTACAATACCTCTTTGCAGCCTGTCTTATTCCCAGTATTTTCTACCTCCCTCTCTCCTATCCCTTTATTGTTCCTCCCCGCCAAAATAGTTTATTTTTGTTCTTCAATAAATCTACGGGAAAGAGGCAAAAAGGTGAGGAGTTTGTATTAAGAAGTAAAAACTACTAAGTAAAAAATAAGTTACAAGGATGTAATGTACAACACAAGGAATGGTTAATATTTTATAATAACTTTGCATTGAGTATAATCTATAAAAATATTGAATTACTATGTTTACACCTGAAACTAATATAATATTGTAAGTCAACTATACTTCAAAGAAAAAAACAATCTATTCCTTGATTTGACTTTGCTTTTACTCTTTCTCTTCAGTTAAAAAATAGTAAATCTTTTCAATAATGGAGCAGTCTAAAGGAAAAGCTGGAATCGCTGGAATCTGTGGTTAGAATGGACTGTGTAAATGTAAGTTCTCGGACTTCTGGGCATTTTTGTACTTCACCAGGGAGTAGATTTGGGGATAAGTGCCACCTTATCCCTGTCTGGTGGTTGAAGCAGATTCCCCTGAGGTTTTTTTTTTTTTTTTTTTAATTGTCTGAAAATAAGTAGCATAGATGTCAAAAGAGTAATATGAACAATAGAAGAGATTTACAAGGGCCAAGGAAATTGGAGAATCAGGGTAAGAAGCCTGTTATGGATTTGGTCAAAGGCAAGAAGACAATAAAGTGTGAGTAAAACAGCTTTCACAGTTTTTCTGATTTAGCTGAAAGGAGAGGCCACCTTCTAAATGACGAGAAATAGTTTCCACAAGGCTATTTGATAATACTGTATTCTATGGCTGCCTCTCAGCCATTAAAATATGAAGTTAGTAAATATATGAGACTATGGACCAACTGTAACAGTTAGTAAATTCATCAACTAGAATCATATTCCTATGTCTGTTATAAAGGAAAATTCTGTATGTCGTGTACTGAATTTTTGTCTTGCTTACAGTGATTAGTGTCTACAGTTAAGTTGAAAAAGCACTTGGACATCTGGAGATATATTTTAATTAATCATATTTTGCATTTTTTAGTCTGACTTTCATGACTGAGATAAAATATTGCTCATTTCCAATGAACTAAGTTCTGATTTTAGACATTACTGAGAAAATATTACTGAGATAAAATATTACTCATTTCCAATGAACTAAGTTCTGATTTTAGACATTATAATAGCTTATTAGGCATGCTTCCAGTATGTGAGGTAGGAATTCTCTGTGTTTGATAACTGGGAGGTTATTAGTCTTAAGCTAGACACTATTTATCTTTGTGTCAAGTCATAGCTTATCATTGTGTTCTTGCCTCTTAAATATTTACTATCTGTATTTTACCCACAGTGTCTTATTTAGATCCCATTAGTGTGAAGGCAATGGCAACCCACTCCAGTACTCTTGCCTGGAAAATCCCATGGAAGAAGGAGCCTGGTGGGCTGCAGTCCATGGGGTCACGACTGAGCGACTTCACTTTCATTTTCCACTTCNCCTGGAGGCTGTCTCTTATACACATCTAGATGTGTATAAGAGACAGGGCAATGGCAACCCACTCCAGTACTCTTGCCTGGAAAATCCCATGGAAGAAGGAGCCTGGTGGGCTGCAGTCCATGGGGTCACGACTGAGCGACTTCACTTTCATTTTCCACTTCCATGCATTGGAGAAGGAAATGGCAACCCACTCCAGTGTTCTTGCCTGGAGAACCCCAGGGATGGCAGAGCCTGGTGGGCTGCCATGTGTGGGGTCGCACAGAGTCGGACACAACTGAAGCGACTTAGCATTGGAAGGCAGAAAGAGAAACCGTTAGGGTCATATATCTGGACTGCAGTGAGGTGAGGATTTGCCAATAGCTTCCAGAAATTACCCTTTGACCTGCAGCTGAAATGATTGTCTTCTCTCTCTGCTAGTCCCTTCTCTCGTGCATTCTTAAAATAAGAAGCTTTTCCTGATAATTTCTCCTTTATTCCTTTCAATAGTAACAACTGGCCTCTAATTTCCTGCTTATATTGTCTAGGGTAGTTTATTTTTCTGATCAAACCCGTATTGCTAGAGTTACTCTGAAACTGGCTGTGGCCATTCAATTCATTCTCTCCCTATTTACATCATCAGTTAAATAACATGGTGCCTGATCTTATATTTCTTTGCAAATGGCATAAAGAAATAACTATTTCTTCTGGGAAACTACTTCATGTTCTTGCTGGTTTGAATTACTTTTAGCATATAAAATAGAATTTTTTCCTCTCCTCAATGCCTAATACTGTTTCCTTTTCTTCTCAGTCTCAGCAAAATCTCCTGCAAGATAATAAATTGTTTTAGTTAAGACACTTTTGAAAAATATCTCATGAGTTTAGCATGTTAAATGATCAAAGATAAATCCATTTTTTTCTGAATAAATGACAATGATCTTTCTGTTTTAAAACAGGTTGTGATGGCATTTGAATCAACTTTTCATAAAACAGAACAGGTTTTTAATAAAGCAGAAGGACATAGGGTTTTGCTTTGCTTAATGAACTGTTAATCTTCCTAATTAGAAGATTATGTGCTCATGCAGAGGTCAGAATAATTAAGTTTATATCTACTTATCAAACCATGACAGTAGGAATCAATAGCAATAGTTGATTGCACACATTCAAAGAACTGAAAAAGATAATTGGGGGAAAAAAATCACCCCTTTAGTGCAGAAAATGTTCTAAAATGTACAATGAAAACTTTTTTAAAAAAATAAGTAAGCACATAGGGCTGGGCAAAAAGTTTGTTCGAGTTTTTCTGTTATAGCCTATGAAAAACCCGAATGAACTTTTTAGCCAGCCCTATGTTACTTAGAAAAATTAGAACTATTTAATTTTATTGGATCTGGTTATACTTGATATTCTCTCCCTTCTTACATGCTTACCATCTTCTTCTACTGTTCTTCACGTATATTTCTTTAGTGCCTGAAAATTTAAAAACATCTTGCAAATTCACATGAAGTGAGTGACTGAAGTTGCTCAGTCATGTCTGACTCTTTGCGACCCCATGGATTGTAGCCTACCAGGCTCCTCCGTCCAGGGATTTTCCAGGCAAGAATACTGGAGTAGGTTGCCATTCCCTTCTCCAGGAGATCTTCCCGACCCAGGGATTGAACCCGGGTCTCCATCATTGTAGTCAGGGAAGCAAATTCACATACATGACAAAAATAATGGAAGAAAATACAAATCTTAAATAGATTAACTTTTATCTCCAATAGATTTTTTTGGCAAATGTAACAGCTGTACATACTTACAATTATCTTTTTCACACATTTTATTTAATATAATTATAGAATTTTTTAAAGTGACATATTTTGGTAGTTTCATTTACCTTTTTGACTAACGGAAATAGAAAATGAGTTGTTTTAAAAATTGTTTTATTTTGGAATAATTAATATATACAGACAAGTGGATGCATTTGTAAGCACTGTTTAATTGATGGCTACATGTACCTGCTAACCAGGTCATGAAGCAGACAGTAACCAGTGCCTTTAAAGCACTTGTGCCCATCCCTCTCTTACTCTCAGAGGCAACTAGCAATCTAACATTAATTCCTTTGCTTTTCTTTATATTCTATGTACAATGTAGTTATACCTGAAAAACACGTTGTTTTGCTGTGAAAAGCTGAGTAGCAATCCCAAATTTAGCTGTGTAAGGAAAGGACAAATTAGCAGACCTAAGAAGAGACTAAGCCAAATAGGGTGTTTGGATCACAGTCTGACTTGAGCTTCCCTGAGACTTTATAAAAGGCCCTTCTGGAAAGGTTAATTGTCAACGCCATAGAGGAGTCTTGTGCAACGTTTGCCTCATCTCAGGGGAATCATTTATCAGGGCTACAGTGCCAGCAAAATGCTGCACCTTCAGCCCTAATAAGTTCTGGCAGGGCTGGCTATGAACTACTCTGTATGTTTTGCTTCTAAATTTACCATGCTGCGCACCAAATCTTAGGAGGAGGTTGAAATAGAACAGTTCTCTTGGATTAAAGGAATGTTTTCAGCTGATCCAGGCTTTGTGGCATGAAAGGATATGAACTTTATTGCCACATTGTCAAGACGAACGTCCCCAGCTTAAAAATGGAGCAAGGACCAGGAGCATTTGGCTATGAAAGCTCACAATATGACTTTCTTAAAACATAATTTAGGCTTCCCAGGTGGCTCAATGGGAAAGAATCCTCCTACAGAGCAGGAACTTGGGATTGACCCCTTGGTTGGGAAGATTTCCTAGAGAAGAAAATGGCACCCCACTCCAATATTCTGCCTGGGAAATCCCATGGACAGAGGAGCCTGGCGGGCTAAAGTCATGGGGCCACAAAAGAGTCAGACATGATTTAGGGAGTAAACAGCAACAAAATATAATTTTCAGCCTAAATTGAATATCCTCCTTGGTGTTTTTTCCACTCCATTTATCTGTTCTGTCTTTCAGGAAATTGTCTTATTCAGATGTTGGATATCTAGATATTCAGTTCAGTTCAGTCGCTTAGTCATGTCTGACTCATTGTGACACCATGAATCCCAGCACTCCAGGCCTCCCTGTCCATAAGCAACTCCCGGAGTTCACTCACACTCATGTCCATCAAGTCAGTGTTGCCATCCAGCCATTTCATCCTCTGTCGTCCCCTTCTCCTGCTGCCCCCAATCCCTGCCATATTCAGGGTCTTTTCCAATGAGTCAACTTTTCGCATGAGATGGCCAAAGTATTGGCATTTCAGCTTAGCATCATTCCTTCCAATGAACACCCAGGACTTATCTCCTTTAGGATGGACTGATTGGATCTCCTTGCAGGCCAAGGGACTCTCAAGAGTCTTCTCCAACACCACAGTTCAAAAGCATCAGTTCTTCAGTGCTCAGCTTTCTTCACAGTCTAGCTCTCACATCCATACATGACCACTGGAAGAACCATAGCCTTGACTAGACATACCTTTGTTGGCAAAGTAATGTCTCTGCTTTTTAATATGCTGTCTGAGTTGGTCATAACTTTTCTTCCAATAAGTAAGCATCTTTTAATTTCATGGCTGCAGTCACCATCTGCAGTGATTTTGGAGCCCAGAAGAATAAAGTCTGACACTGTTTCCCCATCTATTTCCCATGAAGTGATGGGACCAGATGCCATGATCTTCATTTTCTGAATGTTGAGTTTTAAGCCAACTTTTTCTCTCTCCACTTTCACTTTCATCAAGAGGCTTTTTAGTTCCTCTTCACTTTCTGCCATAAGGGTGGTGTCATCTGCATATCTGAGGTTATTAATATTTATCCTGGCAATCTTGATTCCAGCTTGTGTATCTTCCAGTCCAGCATTTCTCATGATGTACTCTGCATAGATGTTAAATAAGCAGGGTGACAATATACAGCCTTGACGTGCCCCTTTTCCTATTTGGAACCAGTCGGTTGTTCCATGTCCAGTTCTAACTGTTGCTTCCTGACCTGCATATAGGTTTCTCAAGAGGCAGGTCAGGTGGTCTGGTATTCCCATCTCTTTCAGAATTTTCCACAGTTTATTGTGATCCATACAGTCGAAGTCTTTGATGTAGTCAAGAAAACAGAGGTAGATGTTTTTCTGGAACTCTCTTGCTTTTCGATGATCCAATGGATGTTGACAATTTGATCCTGGTTCCTTTGCATTTTCTAAAACCAGCTTGAACATCTGGAAGCTCACAGTTCACATGTTGCTGAAGCCTGGAGAATTTTGAGCTGACTGTGGCTCAGATCATGAACTCCTTATTGGCAAATTCAGACTTAAATTGAAGCAAGTAGGGAAAACCACTAAACCATTCAGGTATGACCTAAATCAAATCCCTTATGATTATACAGTGGAAGTGAGAAATAGATTTAAGGGCCTAGATCTGATAGAGTGCCTGATGAAGTATGGAATGAGGTTCGTGACATTGTACAGGAGACAGGGACCAAGACCATCCCCATGGAAAAGAAGTGCAAAAAAGCAAAATGGCTGTCTGAGGAGGCCTTACAAATAGCTGTAAAAAGAAGAGAAGTGAAAAGCAAAGGAGAAAAGGAAATATATAAGCATCTGAATGCAGAGTTCCAAAGAATAGCAAGGAGAGATAAGGAAGCCTTCCTCAGTGATCATTGCAAAGAAATAGAGTAAAACAACAGAATGGGAAAGACTAGAGATCTCTTCAAGAAAATTAGAGATACCAAGGGAACATTTCATGCAAAGATGGGCTCAATAAAGGACAGAAATGGTATGGACCTAACAGAAGTAGAAGATATTAAGAAGAGGTGGCAAGAACTTCATGACCCAGGTAATCACGATGGTGTGATCACTCACCTAGAGCCAGACATCCTGGAATGTGAAGTCAGGTGGGCCTTAGAAAACATCACTATGAACAAGGCTAGTGGAGGAATTCCAGTTGAGCTATTTCAAATCCTGAAAGATGATGCTGTGAAAGTGCTGCACTCAATATGCCAGGAAATTTGGAAAACTCAGCAGTGGCCACAGCACTGGAAAAGGTCAGTT
Source organism: Cephalophus harveyi (assembly GCA_006410635.1). Lineage (NCBI taxonomy): Eukaryota > Metazoa > Chordata > Mammalia > Artiodactyla > Bovidae > Cephalophus > Cephalophus harveyi. The sequence goes on along the minus strand of SJYT01026546.1, from coordinate 286,546 downwards.
TTCATTCCAATCTACATGTTAGTTAGTTAGTTAGCTAGTGTTATTTGCTCAGTCATGTCTGACTCTTTGTGACCCCATGGACTGTACCCTGCCAGGCTCCTCTGTCCATGGAGTTCTCCAGGCAAGAATACTTGAGTGGGTTCCTGTACCCTTCTCCAGGAGATCTTCCCAACCCAGGGATCAAACCTAGGCCTCCTGCATTGCAGGCAGATTCTTTATTGTCTGAACCACCAGGGAAATCCCTATACTTTCTTAAACTTTCTCTACAATTATTTTAAATTCCTGTATAATAACCCTTTTGTTCTACTTCCTGAAAACATTTTTTTTTTTTCTGAAAAGTACTCTGAAACTTTATCTATTAACACCTCTTTCCATTTTTTTGTATTTGTGTGTTTTGGGTTTTCATTTGAGTTGGTCAAATTAGTCTTCAAAAAAATATTTTCTTTTTTTAAAATGAAATTCTCATTTTAGTTTCATTGATGTGATATTTCCTCTCACTTTTCTGTGAATATTATTACCTGGGAGGATAAAGGTCTGTTGACTTTCTGGGAGCTCACTGGAGGCAGAGGACCAGAAGCCACAGAATTCATTGAAGAGTCATTGTCTTTACCACAGCTAGTGCTCCAGCCCAGGAAGGGGTGTCTGGTCTGCATGATTGTGCATGGATGAGGGTCTCTAGGGAGCCGACTCCTGTCAATCATTTTAAAAATATTTACCAATATGTTTGTTTTAGACCCAACTTTATCTCCAGTGCTGGAACAACTCTGAAACTGTTATTTCCTAAGACTTTGAGAATTTTCTGAGCAATTTGATTTGGTTTTCACTTTTCCTGATTTCTAGCTTTAAGATTTAGCTTTCTTGGGTCTATTAAATAAAGTACATTAATACATCAGCCTGCACTCAGAATTTTATTACTGTTGTCTGCTCTTCTGTTATCCTCCTTCTTTTGAGTCTTATCTTTAAAAATATTTTCTTTATTGTAATTTTACTGTGAAGGGTTACATTAGATGCCTGTGTCTAAAAGCCTAATCTGGGAACACATAAGTGCCTCAATTTTAAAAAACTATGCTCAATGTCTTGTAATAGCTTATAATGGAAAAGAATATGAAAAAGAATCTGAATCTCTTTGCTACATGCTTGAAACTAATACAATATTTTAAGTCAACTATGTTGCTATCGTTGTTTAGTTGCTAAGTCATGTCTGACTCTTTGGTGACTCCATGGACTCTAGCCCGTCAGGCTCCGCTGCCCATGGATTTTTCCAGGCAAGAATACTGGAGTCGGTTGCATTTTCTTCTCCAGTGGATTTTTCTGACTGAGGGATTGAACCAGCCTCTCCTGAATTGTAGGCAGATTCTTTACCACAGAGCCAAATATACATCAATAAAAGAATGTATAGGAATGAAAAATTTCTAATCTGTTTATCTCCATGAAATGTTTGATATAGTAAGATATAAATTAATGTACCCTACTAAGATAAATTTTTTTTAATTGAAGAAAAATTAACAAATTCTAAACATACGCTACTTACGAAACTTATGAGCAGATTCTTAGTCAAAACTTCTTCTATTTTTTGCAGTGCCATTAAGAACCTAATAAATATTGCACTAAACTGTGCTTATCAGGTCATTAGTTTCTTCACAAAGTAGTCAGTTCCTATTAGTGGAATCATTACCTAGAATGAAATGTTCAATTTCTACATCATAAAAGAGCACTGGTCAAGGAAGAAGAAATTGGCAGATTTCCCTTAGATTAAGGGGAGAAAGAAATGGCAACCCACTCCAGTATTCTTGCTTGGAGAATCCTGTAGATAGAGGAACCTGGAGGGCTGCTGTCCACAGGGTTGCATAGAGTCAGACACGACTGAAGCGACTTAGCATGCAAGGATGCATTGGAGAAGGAAATGGCAACCCACTCCAGTAATTTTGCCTGGAGAATCCCAAGGACAGAGGAGCCTGGTGGGATGCCATCTAAAGGGGTCACAGCAGCAGCAGCAGCTTAGATTAAGAATACTGGAATACCAAACCTTCTGACCTGCCTCCTGAGAAATCTGTATTCAGGTCAAGAAACAACAGTTAGAACTGGACATGGGACAACAGATTGATTCCAAATTGGGAAAGGAGTACATCAAGGCTGTATATTGTCACCCTGCTTATTTACCTTATATGCAGAGTACAGCATGAGAAACACTGGGCTGGATGAAGCACAAGCTGGAATCAAGACTGCTGGGAGAAATATCAATAACCTCAGATATGAAGATGACACCACCCTTATGGCAGGAAGCGAAGAACTAAACGGCCTCTTGATGAAAGTTAAAGAGGAGAGTGAAAAAGTTGGCTTAAAGCTCAACATTCAGAAAACTAAGATCATGGCACTTGGTCCCATCACTTCACAGCAAATAGATGGGAAACAGTGGAAATGGTGAGGGGGGCTCCAAAATCACTGCAGATGGTGACTGCAGCCATGAAATTAAAAGACACTTCTTGGAAGAAAAGCTATGACCAACCTAGACAGCATATTAAAAAGCAGAGACATTACTTTGCCAACAAGGGTGATCTAGTCAAAGCTTTGGTTTTTCCAGTAGTCACGTATGGATGTGAGAGATGGATTGTAAAGAAAGCTGAGTGCCAAAGAACTGATGCTTTAGTAATGCGGTGTTGGAGAAGACTCTTGAGAGTCCCTCAGACAACAAGAAGATCCAACCAGTCAATTTTAAGGAAATCAGTCCTGAATATTCTTTGGAAGGACTAATGCTGAAGCTGAAACTCCAATACTTTGGCCACCTGAAGTGAAGAACTGGCTCCTTGGAAAAGACCCTGATGCTGGGAAAGATTGCGAGCAGGAGGAGAAGGGGATGACAGAGGATGAGATGGTTGGATAGCATCACCGACTCGATGGGTGTGAGTTTGAGCAAGCTCCAGGAGTTGGTGATGGACAGGGAAGCCTGGTGTGATGCAGTCCACGGGGTTGCAAAGAGTCAGACACTACTGAGCGACTGAATTGAACTGAACTGAAGAATATTGTATAGATTAAATTTTACTGGTCTTCATTATTTCCAAGTCTGGAGCAATGAAGCTCTGGACACCATCTCTAATATTCTTGATGAGAGAGAAATTTGAGGGCATATTTCTGTAATTGGAGGACTGCTAATGTGCTGAAAAAAACTGTTGTGAAAAATCAAAATAATGCAGCAATAATAATAATAGAACCCTCAATACAACACAGAAATCGAGGACTATCGTGACTGAGATTTTTAACCTATTCTCCAACTAACAGGTTAGCCTGCCACCTGCCATACTTACATGGATGCTGGCAGAAAAAAACAGAACTCCTGGGTTAGAAAAAGGGACTTTACAACTCAGAGCAATAGCAGCAGCCAGAGGATTAGAGTTTTCTTGCAAATGTTCTCATCAAACTCAATTGTGGTGTGGAGAGGGCCAGTTAATACCTGCATATGTAATGGGTTGCATTACAGGAGAGAAATCATGGCCCCAACTTTTTGTTAATGGACTCCAAAAGGAGTTATTACCTTTATTATACCAGGCAATTAGTATAACTGCCCTTTGCTCCAGAGAGAGATGCTATCTATATAAGGCTGTAAACAAACCTGTCTTTTGCTTGAAGTGAGGCATTATTTGTTTCTTCCAGGATTATTTGCTGTGGCTTCCCTGCTGGCTCAGATGGTTAAGAGTCTGCCTGCAGTTCAGGAGACCCAGGTTCAATCCCTGGAGGAGGAAATGGCTACCCACTCAAGTATTCTTGCCTGGGAAATCCCATGAACAGAGAAGCCTGACACATTACAGTCCATGGAGTCACAAAGAGTCAGACATGACTGAGCGACTTCACTTCACAAAATTATTTGCTTTACAAACATTCTTGCAATGGAAGACAGAGCAACTACTTGCATTGCTCACAAGATATGCAGAAATGTGAGAGAAGCTAATAGAGAATTTTCCCCCAGCACATCTCAGCACACTTTTCAAGAATGATTTTATTAATGATTTTATTAATTCCATTCTCCTGGACTTAACCTTAAGTCATCAGATCTAGTTGTCCTTAAATAAATAAATTTGTTTAGCTTTGCATTTTTTATATTGGAGCCTAATTGATTAACAATCTCGTGTTAGTTTCAACTGTACTGCAAAGTGATATATATATATGTATATATATATATATCTATTCTTCATTAATTTAAAGGGAAAATTACTGCTATATATTTTTATACTATAGTAACATATTATTCTGAAGAAAGAAATACAACCCACTCCAGTATTCTTGCCTGGAGAATCCCAGGGACAGAGAAGTCTGGTGGTCTGCCACCTATGGGGTCGCAGAGTCAGATACAACTGAAGCAACTTAGTAGCAGCAGCAGCAGCAGCATTTTACTAGGGCTTCTCAGGTGGCTCAGCAGTTAAGATTCCATCTGCCAATGCCGGAGATGCAGAAGATCTCCTGAAGGAGGAAATGGCAACTCACTCCAGTATTCTTGCCTGGGAAATCCCATGGACAGAGGAGCCTGGTGGGCTACAGTCCATAGTGTTGCAAAGGGTCACACACAACTGAGCACACATATACAGGGTATTACTATGGCATCAGGAGAGAATGATTTAATTAAAGAATGAAGCATTTTTAAATCTCATAATCCCCTTTGGGTTAGTGTATTTTTCGTACATTCCAGAATCTATTCCAAAAAGAAGACAAATGATATCTTCTTCTGCTCTTCTGTACATTGCCATTTAGAATTACTTCCTAAAGCTATTACATGAAAATTAATTGCACTGTCATAACAAAGCATACTGCACTTATTGCATAAACAGAGCAATATTTTTGCTATAATATACAAGATCTTGCTTCATCAAATACTTGCACTCATAAAAAATCTCAACGAATTATAATTTTGTCCTCCAAGGTAAATATTTTGGAAAATCAAGTTGAAAAACTTCTACATTACAAAATGCTTAATCTTAAGCAAAGATTTTAAGATTTCTTTTCAAACGTAGCAACTCATCAAAGTAATATTTCTTGTAATTGTCACTATTTCCACCTAATTTATCTTGAACATTCACACACTCATCTTATAGTGAAATGTCAAAACTGACAAAAATGTATGACAAAATTAATATTAGCCAAGTTTACTCCTGAAACTCATTGTGTGTACAATCCTTCATCTCTGCAAAACTTCTTCTGCATTTAATATGCTCTTAGGCTATCTATAGGCCTATTAATATTAATGGTGATATTCTAGTGAAATCCTACATATATTTCAAGATTCAGTTTGAATGCCTCTGCTGTGAAGAATTGCCTATTTTACTCTGTTAGAATTAATCCATTGTTTCCCTATTTTTCCATCATAGAACATGGTTGATATCTCTTAGGTCACATCCATTGCTTTTTTCTACTTTTCTTTCTTCTCTACCAAAATGTTGTTGGAAAAATTCTGTCTGGAACATCTCGGGGTCCCTTATATAATATTTATCATGGGAGTTTGTTTGTTTAAGTTCTTATGCTCTTGGAGAGATTTGCTGGAAACACACAAATGTGGGAAGTTTGTATGATGGATTTTATAAGGATGAGGGTGGCTCAGAGGTAAAGAATCCACCTGCCAATGCAGGAGACACAAGAGGCATAGTTTTCCCTCAGTCAGGAATCTCCCCTGGGTAGGAAATGGCAACACGCTCCAGTATTCTTGCCTGAAAAATTCCATGCACAGAGGAGCCCAGTGGACTGTAGTCCATGGAGTCACAGAGTTAGACATGACTGAGTGTGCACACATAGACCTTATGATAAGCCTAACGCACAATGGTTATGACCTAGTGATGCATGATGTAACCCATGTCTGCTTCAATGTATCATAATCTCTTAATTAATTAATGGTGATATTCCAGTAATTGTTTAAACTATGTATTATAGTCTCTATCAAACAAATAAACTCTCTGTTTCTTGTACACTTATTTATGTTTGATTGATATGATTTCTTTGAATTTTCAAGATCTTGGTTAAGCATAAACCATTATGTACATTTGAGCCTTATTTTATATATATATATATATATTCATGGATGATAGTACAATGACTTAAATAAATGAAATCCTAAGCATTTATCCCTAGATGGCATTGAGATCAAGAACACATTCTATCATAATTTGAACTTTATGTTATAACTTTAATAATAATAACTGCTATAACTTTAAAATTCAAAGATAACATTAAATATTAATATTCATTTTTTCTTAAAATGAGCTAGAGTGAAAAGTTAAACTCTGGAATAAGAGAGCATTTGAAGCAACAGGAAAATATCTCGCTTTCTTGAAAAGATTAATATTGATTTATAAAACCCATATGAGATCACAGCAATATTCACAAATCACTCTCCACACATGCCAGAATAAAGTGATATTATTTTAGGGATTTTTTTAAAATTTACTTTTCATAGGTAGAATATTTTGAGTTTCTGTTCTTCTAGAGAAATTTCTCATACTTAGTATTCTAGCAGTACTAGAAACAGAGATTATAAGACTAACTGACATTATTGAGCACTTACTCTCTGCCAGGTATTGTTCTGAGCGGTTGCCATGCCTATTTCATTAAATCCTCTTGACAACATTATGAAGTAGATATTATTTTTGTTCCCATTTTGTACATAAGACAACTTAAGGGTTAAATGGAATTGTCTAACTTCATACTGTTAGTAAATGAAAGAAGTCATGTTTCAAACCCATCAATTGGCACTCAGGAGCCCATTCTTCCTGTTCTGTATCATTGAAATGTAAGGAAATCTTTGTTCTTTAAAACACACTTAACCCCACTTAACACCATAGATATTTTAAAAATATTGAAGAATAAGTTTTTAAATCAATCCATAGAATTTTTGACATATCAGGAATGCAGATTACTCAAAGAATGATAACTAAAGCTTTCTGGAAAGGATGGCTTTCTTCTTGATGATTTGTATTTTGTATTTTTGAGTTGAAATACAGGCAATTTGTTTAAAATAAAAGACATCAAAGAAAATGATACATGTAATGGTCTAGTCAGATCAAGAGTAACTAATACCCCTTGTCCTCATTCTTTTGTTGTTGTTATTTAGTCACTAAAACACATCTGACTCTTTTTGCAGTCCCATGGACAGGTTCCTCTGTCCATGGAACTCTCCAGGCAAGAATACTGGAGTGGGTTGCCATTTCCTCCTCCAGGGAATCTTCCGAACCCAGTGATCGAACCCACGTGTCCTGCGTTGGCAAGTGGATTCTGTGCCTCTGAGTCTCCAGGGAAGCCCCTTAGTCTTTCACAGGAAAATAAAAAGGGTGACGCACTTAGTGTGTGTTCTCGTTGAGGCTGGACTTGGGATTTGATAGAATAACAACGCTTCATTACTGAGGTGATGGTGTCAGAGGCTGTCTCAGATTTTTGTTAAATATTAAAATTTTAAGATACTTTTCATCTTAAAGACCATTATTTCTGACTCATAACAAAAGGGCAGTGATGACCCAAATTGTTACCTAGCTTCATCCCTGGGTCGTTTCTTTAAAATACAAATTTTATAAGAACCACACAGCCTTTTTTCACAGGGATTCTGTGAAAGTGCTGAACTCAATATGACAGCAAATTTGGAAAACTCAGCAATGGCCACAGGACTGGAAAAGTTCAGTTTTCATTCCAATCCCAAAGAAAGGCAATGCCAAAGAATGCTCAAACTACCGTACAATTGCACTCATCTCATACGCTAGCAAAGTAATGCTCAAAATTCTCCAAGCCAGGCTTCAACACAACATGAACCATGAACTTCCAGATGTTCAAGCTGGATTTCGAAAAGGCAGAGGAACCAGAGATCAAATGGCCAACATCCACTGAATCATCAAAAAAGCAAGAGAGTTCCAGAAAAACATCTATTTCTGGTTTATTGACTACACCAAAGCCTTTGACTGTGTAGATCCCAACGAACTGTGGAAAATTCTGAAAGAGATAGGAATACCAGACCACTTGACCTGCATCCTGAGAAATCTGTATGCAGGTCAAGAAGCAACAGTTAGAACTGGACATGGAACAACAGAATTGGTTCCAAATCAAGAAAGAAGTACATCAAAGCTGTATATTGTCACCCTGCTTATTTAACTTCTTTGCAGAGTGCATCATGAGAAACACTGGGCTGGATGAAGCACAAGCTGGAATTAAGACTGCCGGGAGAAATATCAATAACCTCAGATATGCAGATGACACCAACTTCATGGCAGAAAGCAAAGAAGAGCTAGGGAGCCTCTTGATGAAAGTTAAAGAGGAGAGTGGAAAAGTTGGCATAAAACTCAACATTCAGAAAACTAAGATCATGGCATCTGGTCCCATCACTTCATGGCAAACAGATGGGGAAACAGTGGAAACAGTGAAAGACTTTATTTTGGGGGGGCTCCAAAATCATACATGAACCATGAACTTCCAGATGTTCAAGCTGGATTTCGAAAAGGCAGAGGAACCAGAGATCAAATGGCCAACATCCACTGAATCATCAAAAAAGCAAGAGAGTTCCAGAAAAACATCTATTTCTGGTTTATTGACTACGCCAAAGCCTTTGACTGTGTAGATCCCAACGAACTGTGGAAAATTCTGAAAGAGATAGGAATACCAGACCACTTGACCTGCATCCTGAGAAATCTGTATGCAGGTCAAGAAGCAACAGTTAGAACTGGACATGGAACAACAGAATTGGTTCCAAATCAAGAAAGAAGTACATCAAAGCTGTATATTGTCACCCTGCTTATTTAACTTCTTTGCAGAGTGCATCATGAGAAACACTGGGCTGGATGAAGCACAAGCTGGAATTAAGACTGCCGGGAGAAATATCAATAACCTCAGATATGCAGATGACACCAACTTCATGGCAGAAAGCAAAGAAGAGCTAGGGAGCCTCTTGATGAAAGTTAAAGAGGAGAGTGGAAAAGTTGGCATAAAACTCAACATTCAGAAAACTAAGATCATGGCATCTGGTCCCATCACTTCATGGCAAACAGATGGGGAAACAGTGGAAACAGTGAAAGACTTTATTTTGGGGGGGCTCCAAAATCACTGCAGATGGTGACTGCAGCCATGAAATTAAAAGACACTCCTTGGAAAAAAATTATGACCAACCTAGACAGCATATTAAAAAGCAGAGATATTACTTTGCAAACAAAGGTGTGCCTAGTGAAAGCTATGGTTTTTCCAGTGGTCATGTATGGATGCGAGAATTGGACTAGAAAGCTGAGCGCTGAAGAATTGAAGTTTTTGAACTGTGGTGTTGGTGAAGACTCTTGAGAGTCACTGGGACTGCAAGGAGATCCAACCAGTCCATCCTAAAGCAACTCAGTCCTGAATATCCATTGGAAGGACTGATACTGAAGCTGAAGCTCCAATACTTTGGCCACCTGAAGCAAAGAACGACTCATTGGAAAAGACCCTGATGCTGGGAAAGATTTAAAGCAGGAGAGGATGGATGGCATCACCGTCTCATTGGACATGAGTTTGAGTACACTCCAGAAGTTGGTGATGGGCAGGGAAGCCTAGCATGCTATAGCCCATGTGGTCACAAAAGAGTCAGACATGACTGAGTGACTGAACTGAACTGAAAAATGACACAACTTTTAGCAGATAAGACTTTTGTTGGGAAGTATCAGTTTTACCCTGTCATAATCTCATCTCACTTTGGGGAACAAAAGGGAGTATCATTTTATTTTGTTCCTGAATTTCCTATAAATGCTGACGCTTTCCTCCATCATTTTGGTAAGAAAACAATTTTTAAATGTTCATTAATTTCTACTTGGATTACCTTCATTCTGAAATAGGAAGGGTCCTAAAAGTTGATTTATATATTTGGACAACCATGGACCAGGGTATGAACTGCAGGTATCACTGCTCTTCCTCTGGATCAACTACTGGAATATCACTTCACCAGCCAAGTTTTACTAGTTTGTATGTGTGCATGTGTGTGTGTGTGTGTGTGTGTGCATGTGTGCTTGTATATACAAGTTCACATCTTAATTTCCTTTTCTTTAAAGAAAGAAAAGCATTGCTACATAAATGCATTGTTTCTACGGTGTCCCAAAGCACCTGTTAACTTTTAAGTAGCCAGAGAGCTCTGCCAGGATTCTAATTTTGTGCTACCAAATGTGCCAGTTTTGTGTTGGCGCTCCTCTCTTAGATCTGTCTGTTCAACACAACTGGATTGCTTTGAAACAAATTTAAAAGAGAAACAGGGAATTCCCTGGTGGTCCAGTGGTTAAGATTCCACACTTTGACTGTAGGGGACACGGGTGTGATTCCTGGTTGGGGAACAAAGATCCTGCCTGCCTCCTGATGCTGCCAAAAGAAGAGAAAGAACAAAAGAGAAAAACATATACCAAATGGTTGCATTTATATGTGTAATCTGAAATAAATAAATAAATAAACTTCAGACACAGAGAATAGGTCAGGAGTTGCCAAAGGTGAAAGATGGGGTGGGGCATGGATGAAAAGGATAAGAATATACAAACCTGACTTTTAAAATAACAAATCATGGAGGTGTAATGTACAGCATGAAGACTACAGTTAATAATACTGTATTGCATATTTAAAAGTTGCCAAAAGAGTACATGGGCTTCCCTGCTGGCTCAGTAGTAAAGACTCTTCCTGCCAGTGGAGAAGATGCAGGAGATTTGGGTTCGATCCCTCATTCAGGAAGATCCCCTGGAGAAGGAAATGGCAACTCAATCCAGTATTCTTGCCTGGGAAATCCCATGCACAGGAGGGCTTGGCAGGCTACAGTCCATAGGGTCTCCAAGAGTCAGACACGACTTAGTGGCTAAACAACAACAACAAAAAGAGAGTACATATTAAAAGTTCTCATCACACACAAAAAAACAAGTTTGTAACAATGGATGGTAATGTACGTTAACTAGACTTATTGTGTTGAATACATATATTGTGTTAAATACAGTGAATGAGTATTCACTAATATTTGATATTTGCTTTTGATATTTTGATATTTGAGCATTTGATATTTGCTTCCTTTTGTGAATTAGCCTTTGCATATTTATCCTGCAATTACAAATTGATTTCCTGCTAAAAAAGAGCAAAAGAAAGTCCTTTTCCTAGTATACTTCCAAACTAACTAGAAGGTGCTATTTCCTAGAGTTCTGCAGAAACTAATAACACCTACAAGTCATATGTATCAAGTTGTAACTAGAACTTCTTAAGGGTAAGTAAAGAAAAACTTGGAATAGTCAGCTTCCAAGTCTTCTTTTCCTTAATTTGCAATGAATATAAAATATACTAGGAGGTAAAATTTATTCTCAAGTTCATACTTGGGCATAAAAATATCTACCACCTCCTTTAAAAGAAACTATATATTTTTCTTAGTATTTTTCCACCACAGTTTTTGACTAAAATAGTCATCAACTAACAATTTTAATTATAATAACAATGTGTTCAGTCATGTCCAACTCTGTGACCCTGTGGACTGTAGCCCACTAGCCTTCTCTGTCTATGAGATTTTCCCAAAAAGAATACTGGAGTAGGTTGCCATGCCCTCCTCCAGGAGATCTTCCTGACCCAGGGATCCAACCCACATCTCTTATGTCCCCTGCATTGGCAGGCAGGTTCTTTACTACTAGCTCCACCTGGGAAGCCCATTAAATATATGTACTGGGTGCTTAATATGACTGTATTTTAAGTTTAATATCTCATTTGACATTTACTCAAGCCAATTCTTGGAGAAGGCAATGGCACCCCACTCCAGTACTCTTGCCTGGAAAATCTCATGGATGGAGAAACCTGGTAGGCTGCAGTCCATGGGGTCACTAAGAGTTGGACACAACTGAGCGACTTCACTTTCCCTTTTCACTTTTATGCATTGGAGAAGGAAATGGCAACCCACTCCAGTGTTCTTGCCTGGAGAATCCCAGGGACGGAGGAGACTGGTGGGCTGCCGTCTATGGGGTTGCACAGAGTCGGACACGACTGAAGCGACTTAGCAGCAGCAGCAGCAAGCCAATTCTAAGAAAATTTGAATCTACTCAAAATCCCCCACTCACATGGCAGCCATAAAAGGTAGTTGGCACCATAAGAATACATCTTCCCTTGTTTTTATACTCAGGCATCTGCTGATTGGCCCAAGTATGAATTTGAGACCTGACATCCAATCTAAACCTTAGCAAATCACCTGTAATGCCACATTTTGGAAAAAATACAAGCAAGTACAGTCACATTTCTTTGTTTGGGATTTCAAGTAGGACATATTAAAAGAGAAAGACAGTTCCTTGGGATAATCAGCTTAAAAGTCATGAGAAAAACTGGGAAACTCATGTCACATTATATACAACATAAAGTAAAAGTTGAAACTATTAATACAGGTCAGTAAGAATTATTTGGTGGAAGTAGAATAAATGACAAAACTAATTGGAAATAGATATGAAAAAAAGAACACATGCAGGAATAATCCAATCCCCCACTAGTGGTCTTACATAAAACCAATAGTTCAAAAGTCAAACTTGTGTTGGATTAACATTAGTCTCTTACTCATCCTCCCTACTGAAAACAGGAGAGATTGCAACTTCCTTCCATGGATTTTGTCTTTTTTTCATCCCTTTATTATTAAATGACTATTTTGTAAGACAACCCTGCCCAGAATCAGCCCTAAGACACAAATATTATCATTTTTATTTTACAAAAGAGAAAATGAGATTTAAAATATTAACAAAGTTTCCCAAGTGTATGTAATTCAAAAGTGGTGAAAATAATTTGAGTTAAAGTCCTTCTACCTCTAAATTTTGCACACTAAACCGCAATCAATTTTTCCCATTATCAACTTATTTCTTCTTAATGAAACCTTGATGTAGACAGTTGAAAATGAGTTTGAAAATTAATTCTAGCTTTCCAGAGAATATTACTGAAATTTAATCTATCCACTGTTGCTTATACACAAAAAAGTATCAACACTTATTGAATGTAGAATGTATTAATTTAGCTGTATTGTGAGATTATGAGTTACTGTCTTTTTTTCTCTCTTCTAAGGCATGAGTACGTTGACTTGGGATTCTTACTAATATCACTCAGTACTATCAGACATCACCTCACAACATCCTGAAGAAAAAATATAAAAGGAAGCTCAAAGAGCCGGTTTGGTTGCATAAAAATATCAGACTCAGTTAGCGGTAAATAATAAAAAAAACACATATTAAAAAGCTTCCCTTACAGCACTCTTTCCAATACACCACACTGCCAATATTTAACAAAACTGTGTATGTGCATGAGCATGAGAAAAAGAGAGGGGCAGGGATCAAGGTGAGGAATTAAAGGCTTACGGTTAACCAGATAACTAGGAAATATTGTCTAAGCACTTAGTCTCCAAAGATTGTCACTAAGCTGGGTTTCTATAAGAAAACTTCTTTTGAATCTCTGCTGCTGCTGCTGCTGCAGCTGCTCAGTCGCTTCAGTCGTGTCCGACTCTATGCGACCCCATAGACGGCAGCCCACCAGGCTCCCCCGTCCCTGGGATTCTCCAGGCAAGAACACTGGAGTGGGTTGCCATTTCCTTCTCCAATGCATGAAAGTGAAAAGTGAAAGTGAAGTCGCTCACTCATGTCCGACTCTTAGCGACCCCATGGACTGCAGCCCACCAGGCTCCTCCATCCATGGGATTTTCCAGGCGAGAGTACTGGAGTGGGGTGCCATTGCCTTCTCCACTTTTGAATCTCTAGCCCCAACTAAATAGGAGTTCCTGGAGCTGCTTCATGGGTGGGTCTCCCAGAAAATGTCTACACAGTTCCAACTAGAGGCTGGGATGGCAAGGGGTCAAGGCTTGTTTTCAGTGAATATTACCTTCTCTATTGTTTGTTTCTATATTGGCCGTGCTGGGCCTCCATGGCTGCGCAGTCTTTAGCTCTAGTTGTGGGGAGTGAGGGCTACTCTCTAGTTGTGGCGCACAGGCTTTTCACTGCAGTGGATTCGCTTGTTGCTGTGCACGTGACCTCGGGTGTGCGAGCTTCGGTCGTTGCAGCACGTGGGCTCAGTAGCTGCGGCTCCTGCGCTCTAGAATACAGGCTCAGGAGTTGCGGACACGGGCTTAGTTGCTCCTCAGCCTGTGGCATCCTCCTGGACCGGGGATCGAACCCATGTCTCCTGCATCGGCATGAGGATCCCTCACCAGTGAGCCACCAGGGAAGCCTCAGCTGAAACAGAGCAGGACCATATTGGTCCTTGTCTCCGCACCATGTTCTCTGCCTGCCTTTTGCCTGTGGAAAACTTCCGTCAAAGAATAAGTTTAATCAGAGAATGAGACATGCAGAAACAAAGGAAAACAGTCTAAGAGGTGACTAAATAATAATAATGTAGTCATTAAGCGTAGTTAAGGACCTTTAGTTCTTTCTCAAGGGCTCTAGATAATATTCTGAGCCATATCCTGTGAGCTGTCTCATAGATACGAACATACGAGGTGGAGAAGTTAAGTACATGATGATCAAACCACCCAGGACTTGAGTTGCTACAATTCTGAAAACTGACTGCAGAGAAGTGGGAACAAGTGCGCCCCGGAACTGAAGACTAATTGTACCTGAAACAACCAAGATGCTATTGATCAGACCACTGATGATCAATTTGAAGATGACTGTTAGAGATGACTATGCTGTTTCTGCATGAAGCCCTTCCACCCTACTCTGTCTATAAATGTTCTCACCCCATGCTTGTCGGGGGCAGGGGAGGGTCAGCCTTTGAACTGAGACAGATGTCCAGCACCCTCCCCCATCCCCTGCCCCCCAGTTGCCGGCATCTGAAATGAAGCAAACTTTTCTTTCCACCAACCTGGCCGGCTTATTGGCTTTTGAGTGGCGAACAGCCAGACTGCCCATGCACATCTTTCAGTAAAACAGCCTCAGTTTCGAACTAGTTCTTTCATTTTTCTTTATGGTATTGTAAACTTTTTATTTTACCCTTATATCAAGAATAGCTTGAAGCAGATTTTTTGATTCCTCTTTTCTTCCTCTCCTGGAGGCATGAATGAGTTTGAAAATAGTCCAAATTGAGGCAGTAAAAAGATATTCAAGACATATGTGTCACCACCTTTTCAGCTTTCAATTAATTGTGAACTTTCAGCATGAAAATGATTCCATTGGTGTGTTTATTCACTTAGTGATCTGGAAAATTTAAATAGCTTTGTGTAAAGCATAATTTATAAACAACAAAAATATATTTGGTGATTGAATTTAAAGTTCTCTTTTGAATGAGAAATATCATATGACATCTTTTATATGCAGAATTTTAAAAGAAATAATACAAATGAAATTACTTACAGAAAAGAAAGAGACTCACAGGCTTAGAGAACAAACTTACAGTTGCCAGGGTAAGGATGGAGGGAAAGGTAGTTAGGGAATTTGGGTGAACGTGTACACACCGCTATATTTAACGTGGATAACCAATGCTCAATGTTACATGGCAGCCTGAAGTGGAGAGGAGTTTGGGGGAGAATGGATGCATGTATATGTATGGATGAGTCTCTTCACTGTTCACCTGAAACTATCACAACATTATTAATTGGCTATACTCCAATATGAAATAAAAAGTTCAAAAATATATATATATATACATGTGTTCTTCCTTCTTTCCATCACCTGAAATTAGAGATTCTGTTTATAGTTGCTGAGGTCATGAGGCAGCATGAAGCAAGTCACTATGTGCACAACTGCATGCATGTTTATTTTGTCCATCCCGTGATGATCAGGGAAGCCTGGTGTGCTGCAGTCCATGGACTGGCAAAGAGTTGGGGCTTCGACTGAGTGACTGAACTGAACTGACATTCTGTTGCTGTAACTCCTGGGAAGCTTGCTGCATTTCTTCGTGGGAGGCTTGCAAAATGAAAGGACTTCCAAAGTTCAAAACTGGCTTTGCCACCATGACATGCCATCTTTCCTGAAAAATGAGAGCGTGAGTTGTTTTTCATTTCTCTGGAAGGCAACGTCACCTGTCATAGAATGCTACAGACCCAGCTTAGATTTTGATAAGTAATTTCCATTTAGGTTTTCTTTTCCTAAGGAAAGGTCTAAATGGATTGAAAAGTTTTTTTTTTTTTTTCTTTTTGTCAATGTACCTGGAGAAGTAAGGAAGAAAAAAACGCCTCAATTGTAAGAAACTAAAAAGAGTATTTTTAGAAAGCATTTATATTGAATCATCAAGTTTACAGGCAGAGTGGATGTTGGAATTCATCTGCTTCTCTCATTTACACATAATGAAGCTGACACTCAACAGTTCAGCATCAGATATCTATAATATTTAGTGATGAAAATCAAAGACCCATTTCTCCTAAATCCATTGATACTGTTCTTTACTTTAAAACCAAATAAGCTTCAAAAGACTCACATCCTAATTTCTTCTTATTTTCAAAACTGAAAATACTTTTTTGTCACCTATAAAAAATGCTTGAACATTTTGTTTCATTAATTAATTATGTTTAATTGGGTGAATTTTTAGTTTTGTTCTGATAAATTAAATATGCATTCAATAATTACAGTCCATAGAAATAGATTAAAACCTTCCAAGAGATAAGCATGCTTACCTTTTAATCTATTATATATCAGAAACATGCTAAAGTGTGTAGGACACAGAAGATACATGTTAAGTATAGGTTAACTATGAAAAAAGTGAAAGTGTTAGTCCCTCAGTCATGGTAGTCTTTGCAACTCCATGGTCTGTCCATGAAATTCTCCAGGCAACAATACTGCAGTGGGTTGCCATTCCCTTCTCCAGGGGATCTTCCCCACCCAGGGTCTTCTGCATTGCAGGCAGATTCTTTACCATCTGAGCTACCAGGGAAGCCCCCTATAAATATATTTAATAATCAAATATGTGCTATATTTTGAAGAAGCTTAACTAAAACGTGAAACCTGACTTCTTTCAGGAACTTATACTTCATTAAGGAAGACAAACACTAAAACAATTAAGCATAATACAAAGTTCAATAAAACTAACTTATAAAAGACACCATTTGAAAATTGCAAAAGCATTAAATTGAAGATGGTGGTTTTCAGAGTATCTATATGTAATCAGAATTATATTCTTATAAATAAACTATTATTTAACAGTTCAAGTTCCATTTACCTGCAAAATATATTAAAAATTTTTTTCAATTAATGATATAAATTATCCGAAGCTATGACCAATTATTGCTTTACAATGTGAATTGTTTTTTGCTGTACAACAATGTGAATCAGCTGTAAGTATACATATGCATTAACATATATACACTACCAGGTGTAAAATAGCAGTGGGAAGCTTCTATAAAGTATAGGAAAATCAGTTCAGTGCCCTGTGAAGATCTAAATAGGTGGGATGTAGGGAATGGGTGGGACAGAGGCTCAAATTTTAATTCTTATATTTGTACTACAAAGCTTACAGCCAAATTAAAAGTTAATTTAAAGCAACATGTATAGGTCTTCACGGTATGCTTTCTGTCATCTCATTCATTGTCATCCATTTGTAACTTGATCTTTGTTTTTCTCCTACTTTTAGTTTATTCCACCTTGTAAAATTCTATTTGTAAGCTGTCTCAGTTACTTTCTGGAATGATTATAATAGAGTTAAATAAATAAGTGAATAATCCTTATACAACTTCAGGCAACAAGAGGGGATTAAAGATGAATAATCCCTGGGATGAGAGTACAAGCAAGGAGGTTACATGCCTGCCCCATTTCTACCCTGGCAGGAACAATTCACTTCTCTCTTTAGTCCTGAGAGTTCTTAGTTCTGCAACTAGGTATGTCACGATGAACTCTTGTGACATAATCATCCATAATTTTGTAACTCCAGAAGCCTCTGGTACATTCAAAAGCTAAATTCTATTGATAGTCAACACAGTTTGAATAGACTATGCAATTTTATGCCTATGTTCAAATGATTTTAATATTATACTCAATTTTAGCTTTGGCAGATTGCTATTGGCTCATTGGTGTTGACAGGCAAACTTGTGGGTGCATATTATTAGCTTTTCATAAAATGACATTTCATCTGTAGGCAGAGTAACAAATTTTGAATTTTATGCATGAAAAGATTGATAGCTGGCACAATTATTAATTTCTGCAGGCTTCCTGTTGGTGGGTATATCATTTGGAAAAGACATTTGATTTATGCTCTAATAAAAGAAGGCTCTTTCCTCTCCTTTAATTTTGGGTAGCATGATACTTTAAGCAACTCTAACTTAAGAGTCCTAATACTTAGGGATATGTTAGCAATTTTTATGAGCAGGTGCCTATAGCAAGGTAGAAAATGTTCAGGGTTTATCAAAACTTGGGTTTGAATTCCAGCTATGTCTTAATAACCACTTGACCTTGCAAAAGGTATGTAATAGTTCTAAGCCTCAGCTCATGCTGTAAAACATAAGTCTATTTACCTTTCAGGGTTGGTTTAGAAGACCAAATGAAATAATAAGTTCAATATCCCTAGTGTGGTTCCAATTTGGCAGATGTGAACACTTATGAAAACCCTTTTTCTGGTCTTTTCATATATGCTTTAGTGGCTTAGTCATACACGATGGCTTAGTTTAAACCAAATGGCATGGAAATTTTTTTCTTCCCACATTCCTAAAGCAGCTGTATTTTTTCTCAACTTTTCTCATCACAACAATTTAGGTAAAATATTTTAGTCACAGAAATCCAGCAGAGAAAAAAAAAGATCTAAACCATTGTCCTAAACTGCAAGGCCTTTATGCTACAGATATTCTAAATCCAAAAGACTACTTAAGTCTAGTGTTTGCTACTGCTTAAATATGTGAAAAAGTCATAAGTATCTTACACGTGGACAATACAATGACCTATTAAACAGGTGGGAATAATTACATTATATTCTAACTCTATATAATAAGAAGACAATATAGATGTTCTTAGAAGTTAGATATAAGGAATAAAAGACTAAAAAGAAAATTCTTTAAAAATTCTTTGGCTCTGAACATTCAAGATAAAGCTCACTGTGAAAGATTTTGTAATAACCTTATTTTTAAAACATGTTGAGGAAGTGTCAGATGGTGAAACTGTGAAATGATCATTTAAATGCATTGATAGGGTACAAAATACACCTTAGTTTTTATTTATTTTTTATTTTATTTTATTTTTTTATTATAAGTTTATTTTAATTGGAGGCTAATTACTTCACAACATTGTATTGTTTTTGTGGATTCATGTTGATGTATGGCAACACCTTAGTTTTTAAAAAGTTATTGGATTCTGATTTTCCATTAGAAACTATTAACTCTAAATTACCAGGTGAATGATTGCCATATATATCAGCTAAAAGGCCATAACAAGTATGAGACTGAGGTCTCCTTATATGTCTATTTTAAAAATATATTATACAAATGTACCATGAACAGATATAGTGGGGAAAACATACAAAACCTTTCTTGGGACAGAGGGCACTGTGGTATAACATTACAGAACAATAAAGCATCTTTCTAAACGTATAAGTGAAAATGAGGAATATATAAAGCTAATCACCCCTTTATCTTACAGCTTGGTAAAGCGTCTGCCTACAATGTGGGAGACCCAGGTTCAATCCCTGGGTTGGGAAGATTTCCTGGAGAAGGAAATGGCAACCCACTCAGGTATTCTTGCCTGGAAAATCCCATGGATGGAGGAGCCTGGTAGACTAGAGTCCATACGGTCGCAAAGAGTCGGACACGACTGAGCAACTTCACTTTCACTTTTCACTTTAATGTATATCAGCATGCAAAACAGTATTAACATATGGACTTGAAAACTCACAATTATCATTGCTCATCATATAAAAATAGTTATATCCATAAAATTTTAATACCAAATATATTATGCTGAAATTTTCAGTGGATCTAATGTCTATTGGCAGACACAATCTGTCATTTCCAACTTGAGTGTTTTCGGTTCAGTGTAGTTCAGTCACTCAGTTGTGTCCGACTCTTCCCATGGACTGAAGCACAGGGAAGCCAAGCCTCCCTGTCCATCACCAACTTCTGGAGCTTACTCAAACTCACGTCCATTGAGTCAGTGATGCCATCCAACCAACTCATCCTCTTTTGTCCCCTTCTCCTCCTGCCTTCATTCTTTCCCAGCATCAGGGTCGTTTCCAGTGAGTCAGTTCTTAGGCCAAAGTATTGGACTTTCCTCTTCAGCATCAGTTCTTCCAATGAATATTCAGGACTGAGTTCCTTTAGGATGGACTTGTTGGATCTCCTTACAGTCCAAGGGATTCTCAAGAGTCTTCTCCAACACCACAACTCAAAAGCATCAATTCTTCAGTGCTCAGTTTTCTTTATAGTCCAACTCTCACATCCATACATGACTTCTGGAAAAAACCATAGTTTTGACTAGACAGACCTTTGTTGGCAAAGTAATGTCTTTACTTTTTAATAAGCTGTCTAAGATGTGAGAGTTGGACTGTGAAGAAGGCTGAGCGCCGAAGAATTGATGCTTTTGAACTGTGGTGTTGGAGAACACTCTTGAGAGTCCCTTGGACTGCAAGGAGATCCAACCAGTCCATTCTGAAGGAGATCAACCCTGGGATTTCTTTGGAAGGAATGATGCTAAAGCTGAAACTCCAGTACTTTGGTCACCTCATGCAAAGAGTTGACTCATTGAAAAAGACTCTGATGCTGGGAGGGATTGGGGGCAGGAGGAGAAGGGGACGACCGAGGATGAGATAGCTGGATGGCATCACGGACTCGATGGACGTGAGTCTGAGTGAACTCCGAGAGATGGTGATGAACAGGGAAGCCTGGTGTGCTGCAATTCATGGGGTCGCAAAGAGTCGGACATGACTGAGCAGACTGAACTGAACTGAAGCTGGTCATAACTTTTCTTCCAAGGAGCAAGTGTCTTTTACGTTCATGGTTGCAGTCACCATCTGCAGTGATTTTGGAGTGCCCCCAAAATAAAATCTGTCACTCTTTCTATTGTTTCCCCATCTATTTACCATGAAGTGATGGGACCAGATGCCATGATCTTAGTTTTCTGAATGTTGAGTTTTATGCCAGCTTTTTCACTCTCCTCCTTCACTTTCATCAAGAGACTCTTTAGTTCTTCCTCGGTTTCTGCCATAAGAGTGGTGTCATTTGCATATCTGAGGTTATTGATATTTCTTCTGGCAGTCTTGATTCCAGCTTGTGCTTTATCCAGCCCAGCGTTTCTCATGATGTACTCTGCATGTAAGTTAAGTAAGCAGGGTGACAGCCTTGAGATACTCCTTTCCTGATTTGGAACCAGTCTGTTGTTCCATGTCCAGTTCTACTGTTGCCTCTTGGCCTGCATACAGATTTCTGAGGAGGCAGGTAAGGTGGTCTGGTATTCCCAGCTCCTTAAGAATTTTCCTGAGTTTGTTGTGATCCACACAGTCAAAGGCTTTGGCATAGTCAATAAGCCAGAAATAGATGTTTTTCTGGAGCTCTCTTACTTTTTTGATGATCCAACAGATGTTGGCAATTTGATCTCTGGTTCCTCTGCCTTTTCTAAAACCAGCTTGAACATCTGGAAGTTCATGTTTCATGTACTATTGAAGCCTGGGTTGGAGAATTTTGAGCATTACTTTGCTAGTGTGTGAGATGAGTGCAATTGTGCAGTAGTTTGAGCATTCTTTGGCATTGCCTTTCTTTGGGATTGGAATGAAAACTGACCTTTTCCAGGTCTGTGGCCACTGCTGAGTTTTCCAAATTTGCTGGCATATTGAGTGCAGCACTTTCACAGCATCATCTTTCAGGATTTGAAATAGCTTAACTGGAATTCCATCACTTCCACTAGCTTTGTTTGTAGTGATGCTTCCTAAGGCCCACTTGATGTCATATTCCAAGATGTCTGGCTCTAGGTGAGTGATCACACCGTTGTGATTATCTTGGTCATGAAGACCTTTTTTGTACATTTCTTCTGTGTATTCCTGCCACCTCTTCTTAATATCTTCTGCTTCTGTTAGGTCCCTACCATTTCTGTCCTTTATTGTGCCCATCTTTGTGTGAAATGTTCCCTTGGTATCTCTAATTTTCTTGAAGAGATCTCTAGTATTTTCCATTCTATTGTTTTCTTCTATTTCTTTGCATTGATCACTGAGGAAGGCTTAAGCCCCTTTTAATATGCATAGAGAAAAAAAGCAAAATTTCTTCTTTTCCTCCCATGTTCTCAAGGTCACTTGAGTCTCTGCCTAGATAGCAGTCCAATGTGCTCCAGGTTCTGAGATACCTGGGATGTAATCTCGTTATTTTTAATAAGGAGTGTGTATACACTTATTCCCAGGAACCCAGTCAGAGATACAAAAAGTCTATCTTCCATTATGAACTTGGGCACCTTCCCCATTCCATACTTGATGCAGAACATGAACTGAGCACTTTTACTCCTGGGATTATTAACTGTCCTGGTATGTATTTATTTATGATTTTTTTTAAATGCAGACCATGTTTAAAGTCTTTTTTGAAATTTATTAAAAGTCCATATTATTTAGCCCCAAATTTGTACATGACTTCAAGTAAAAACATGTTAAACTATTTTATGAGCGTGTCTCAGTGCCAGCTGTCACTGAAAGGATGAGGAAAGAGGAAATAGTGGGTAGGAGATGATCAAGGACTTTCATACTTTCAACAACTGTTTCTATCTGCTTTCAGAACAGTATTTCTCACAGAGAATGTAGAGACTAGAAAATAGCTGGCAAAGTATTCCTCTGAGACCAGGCTGACCCCCTGATGTTGAATTCCCCCAGCTTCCAGCACTGCAAGAGATATTTTGTGTTGTTTATAAGTTCCCTGTAGGCTATGCTGAATGTGCCCAGTTGTGCCCTACTCTTTGCAACCCCATGGACTGTAGCCCACCAGACTCCTCTGACCATGGGGTTTTCCAGGCAAGAATAATGGAGGGGGTTGCCATGCCCTCCTCCGGGGGACCTTCCCTACCTAGGGATCAAACTTGTGTCTCCTTCATCTCCAGCATTGGCCCAGTCCGATTCAATCAGCCTTTACCAAACTAAAAAACACACCCTGGTATGAGGAGAGGTTAAAGGGGTTGATATGGCTTAGGACATATTTATTTTGAGTGGCTTAAGGCATTGTAACCTGGAGGAGGGCATGGCCACCCACTCCAGTATTCTTGTCTGGAGAATCCCATGTACAGAGGAGCCTGGCGAGCTACAGTCCATTGGGTCACAAAGACATGGACACGACTGAAGTGACTTAGCATGCACTCATGCAAGGCATTGTAATTGTTGATATGTGGGTCCTGATATATGGGTTAGGATTAGGGTTAGGGTTAGGGTCGGGTTAGGGTTAGGGTTAGGGTTAGGAGAAAAAATAAATTAAAAGTCGATACTAAGATATAGGAGTAGAGATTAATACCTGTTTAAAATCTTAGCTCCACTGTTTACCAACTATTTGACTTGGGACACAGCAGTTTCTAAATTTTAGAAATTTAGAAATTTGTTAAAAATAAATAATAAATGATTTTTTAAAAATAAATTGAGGACTTCCCTGGCAATCCAGTGGTTAAGACTCCACATTTCTAATGCATAAGGTGCAGTTCAATCCCTGGTTGAGGAAATAAGATCCCACATGACTCATGGACAAAAAAACTGAAATATAAAATAGAAGCAATATTGTAACAAATTCAATAAAGACTTAAAAAATGGCTTATATTAAAAAATTCTTAAAAAATAAATGGAAGTGGTGGTACTAAACTAAGTTGCGAATAATAAAGTATTATATGTGAAATTGGCTAGTGTGGCATGTTTTTGGGTTTTCATTTCACCCTTTTCTGTTTTTCTTTCCATCCCATACC
The DNA here is from genome assembly GCA_006410635.1 of Cephalophus harveyi. Classification (NCBI taxonomy): domain Eukaryota; kingdom Metazoa; phylum Chordata; class Mammalia; order Artiodactyla; family Bovidae; genus Cephalophus; species Cephalophus harveyi. Next base: position 262,784 of record SJYT01026546.1, on the reverse strand, counting down.
TCCCCTTCCTTCTACCACACATAATAGTGGAAATATCATGAGGAATGAAGGCAGAAAGACCATGTTTTGAATTCTGATTCTATCATCTTTGATAAGTGACCTTGAAGATATTACTTAATTTCCATGAAATTTAATTTTATAATCACTTATAAAATGGGCACTTAATTCATCATTTAGGTAACATGCTAGGAATCTAGAAGCTGTTGGTAGTGTCCGTTTGCATTATTTTTTCTTTTTATTTTACATTATTTTCCTTTGTATTATTATTATTCAGTTGACAGTATTATTTCTTTCTATATTGTTTCCTTATTTCTTTTTAATTACCTTGAGAAAATGTAGAATAAATACACCTTAGAAATACACATAGGATCTTGATTTTGGTATTCTTGTATTCTATGCTTTTACATGGATGTTCTTATTATTGGTCACAGCAAAACTTAAGTGATATCTAAATGCAGTTTTCTATTAATAAATGAAGGAAAAATAAAATACTATGTATGACTTACTAGGTTGACATATTCTCATTTCTTGAAATTAAAAAAAAAAAAGACCTTCAAAAAGATTAAAATGTTGATGAGAGGCTCAGAGGCTCATAATCTAAGGACTTTTGATTTCCTAATAGATCCTTGGGAAATAGATGGGGAAACAGTGGAAACAGTGTCAGACTTTATTTTGGGGGGCTCCAAAATCACTGCAGATAGTGATTGCAGCCATGAAATTAAAAGTTGCTTACTCCTTGGAAGGAAAGTTATGACCAACCTAGATAGCATATTCAAAAGCAGAGACATTACTTTGCCAACAAAGGTCCATCTAGTCAAGGCTATGATTTTTCCAGTGGTCATGTATGGATATGAGAGTCAGACTGTGAAGAAAGCTGAGTGCTGAAAAATTGATGCTTTTGAACTGTGGTGTTGGAGAAGACTCTTGAGAGTCCCTTGGACTGCAAGGAGATCCAACCAGTCCATCCTAAAGGAGATCAGTCCCGGGTGTTCTTTGGAAGGAATGATGTTGAAGCTGGAACTCCAATACTTTGGCCACCTCATGCGAAGAGTTGACTCACTGGAAAAGACTCTGATGCTGGGAGGGTTTGGGGGCAGGAGGAGAAGGGTAGGACAGAGGATGAGATGGCTGGATGGCATCACCGACTTGATGGACATGAGTCTGAGTGAACTCTGGGAATTGGTGATGGACAGGGAGGCCTGGTGTGCTGCAATTCATGGGGTCGCAAAGAATCGGACACAACTGAGCAACTGAACTGAACTGAACTGAACTGAATAGATCCTTTCTTCAAATCCTTTTTTTAAGTACCTCCCAGCTTTAACACTACAAAGTGTCTTAGAAAGAAATCATACAGAATGATCATTTTAATAATGATGAATTAAGATCTAAGAAATTGAAAGAATTAGTTTTTCTTTTCATTCAACAACTTGCCTATTCAATTGTTAGCCATTTTTCTTCCTTCATCCATAAAGGTTAAATAATGTCTATCCTTGGTTACCTAAAAATTCATAAATTAGTAAAGTATTGATAATAATACCTTAACGAATATTGATAAACAATAAGCACATTCAAAGATAAGAAATTATAATGTTGTATAACTGGTAACAACTTGTTGTTCCTGATGAATGTGTACAACCCAGCAGAGATTTCTATACTATTTTTTAACTCCAAAAGCAAAATTTCATGAAAGATACAATTTGGATGAGTTTTAGAATATTAAACATATTGTTGGTAGAAGAAATGTGAATTCTGTTGAAAAATAAGGTTTTAGTCAATTCATTTTCAAATCAAACACATAAAACTAAACTGTCTACCAGTTGTATAGTACTAAAATAAACCTATCCTAATTTTTCAAAATTTTATCAATAATCTTGCAGCTGTGAACTGCACATGCTAAATTAAATCAACATGTTGGAAGAAAAGGAGTTGATGACAGCACTAATCACTGAGTATTTAAATGATGTAAGAGCTGAGAAGCAAAAAAAGAGAAGAGTGGAAAAAATAAATCATAGAAGGCAGACAATTAGTAACTAGGGCAAGTCAGTGGCTTTAATGAACATATTCTGTAAAGTAGCATGAGAAGTGATAATTAAAATATTGTGTGGACAATTAATTGTTACCACTCATCTTCTTACTTAGAAGATAATATCCTGAATTCATAATTTTATTGTTTGAAAAGAATCAGTTTTTTACATAATTCTGACAAATTCCTTTAATGTCTTCATGAGAGTTCGTGCTAGATATAATCAAGTCCTATAATGTGACTGGGTATATTGCAGAATGGTTCCAAGTGCCATTACTAAAATAGCAAGTGTTTTCAAGAGTACTGTTATTTAAATCCTAAGTTAAATATCTATCAAGAATAGCTTAACATGAAAACAAATTATTCTACAGTATTCAACGCAGGAAGCTAAAGAAGGGATTTAAAAGGAACTAAGGAATTTGGCAAGAAAAAATGATAAACTATATTATAAGTAGTTGAAGTAAATGCTTGAAATTGAAAAATCAAAGGAAACCAAAAATTAAACAGAAGAATAGCATCTGACTTTATTGATAATCACATTACATTTAATTTAGTCTATTTGACAATCATAATTGGGTTTCCCTGGTGACACAGATGGTAAATAATCTGCCTGCAATGTAGGAAACACAGGATATACATGTTTGATCCCTGGGTCAGGAAGATCCCCTGGAGAAGGGAATGGCAACCCACTCAGGTATTCTTGCTGGGAGAATTCTATGGACAGAGGAGCTTGGTGGACTACAGTCTGTAAAAGAGTGGGACATAACTGAGCGACAAACACACACACACACACACACAACCACAATCATGGTTGGAGATTTTAGCACTCTATTCTCAACCATAGAAAGAAAAATAGGCAAAATAATCGTTAAGACAGAAATGATCTAGACAAGAGTGAAAAAGTTGGCTTAAAACTCAACATTCAAAACACTAAGATCATGGCATCCGGTCTCATCACTACATGGCAAATAGATTCGGAAACAATGAAAACAGGGACAGGTTTTGTTTCTGTGGGCTCCAAAATCACTGCAGATGGTTTGCAGCCATGAAACTGAAAGATGCTTGCTCCTTGGAAGAAAAGTTATGATCAACATAGACAGCATATAAAAAAGCAGAGAAATTACTTTGCCAACAAAGGTCTGTCTAATCAAAGCTATGGTTTTTCCAGTAGTCATGAATGGATGTGAGAGTTGGACTATAAAGAAAGCTGAAAGCCAAAGAATTGATGCTTTTGAATTGTGGTGTTGGAGAAGACTCTTGAGAGTCCCTTGTACTGCAAGGAGATCAAACCAGTCAGTCCTAAAGGAAATCAGTCCTGAATATTCATTGGCAGGACTGATGCTGAAGCTGAAACTCCAAAACTTTGGCCACCTGATGTGAAGAACTGACTTACTGGAAAAGATCCTGAGGCTGGGAAAGATTGAAGGCGGGAGGAGAAGGGGACAACAGAGGATAAGATGGTTGGATGGCATCACTGATTGGACGGACATAAGTTTGATCAAGCTCTGGGAGTTTGTGATGGACAGGGAGGCCTGGTGGGCTGCAGTCCATTGGGGTTGCAAAGAGTCGGACATGGCAGAGCAAATGATCTGAAGTGAACTAACCACATTGCATCCTAAAACTTTAGACTTTTTGTTAAAGAACATGTAGTGTATTCACCAAGAAAACCCACAATCCTAGCCATAAAACCCATATCCTTAAAAGATTAGGATCGTACAGACATTCTCTGATCACTATGAGATAAAATTAGAAATCAGTAGTTTACAACACTTACAGTTTTAGCATCAAATCAGTACTGTAGTGACATTCTTGCAAATGCTTCCTGCTGCCTACTTAAACAAAATTTCCCTTGACCCTTTCCTGAGACTGAAAAATGCTCGGTCAGAAGTATGTATAACTTTTAAATTACCCAGATAGTATCTCACTGTCCTCTAAAGTGTTTAGATCAATATACTTCCACAAATATTGTATGCATAATTCCCACTGCTGCATGTCCTCACCAATACATGGTACTTTCCAAGAACTCTACCTTTTGTTGAGTATAAAATTGCATTTCAGTTGATTAAAAATTTCCAGATTACTAACAAAGATGGGCATTTTTCTTGTATTTCTGATCATCTATATTTCTTCTTCTATGAAATGCTTGTTCATATCTTTCTGCACATTGCAGTCATGTTTTAAATTTGTCTTGATTTTTCTATGTCTTTTTTCCTTCTTATATTTTCTATTTTTTATTCCTATTCTTACCCTAATGTCATTTGTTTCCTCAAGGTTTATTTTTCTCATTTATTATTGAAAGACAGCTGAGGATGAATTTCTACTTGATAGTTCTGTTACCTAACATTTTGAGCACATTATTCCACTATATGTTAGCTTTCTTTGTTATTCTTTTGTATGCGATGTTTTTTTTTCTTTCTTGCTGAATTTAATATTTTCTCTGAGCATCCTGCATCCTCACTGCAATAGCAGTAGATGTGGTTTTATTTTTTATTATTATGAAAACTCACTGAATTATTTAAACTCAAGCTTTTAAGTCTTTCTTTTTTTTTCTGGAATACTCTCAGATGTTATATCCTCAGATTATCCCTCACTTTCCTTTTTGGAACTCTGTTTAAAAGAATATTGAATTTTCTCATTTTATTGTACTTGTGTCTTTAACTCTATTTCCCATCTCTACTTGTATCTTCATGATGTGTAATTTTATAGACATGTATTTTGTGGTTTGTTTTAATGTGTCACAAGATCTGCTGTATTATTTATTTTTTTTTTAATGCTGTACTTTGAATTAATTTTGCCTGAACATTAGCTTTAGTATCTATATGAAGAGGTCTTCATTCAAAAAATTTGAACTTAACTCTGAGAGTTCCAAGGAATGCTTTAATTTTTCCCTAGAGGTCTCAGGACTTCCATAGAAAATGGTATAGTCTTTTTTTATAGATTTTTTTTTGATGTGGACCGTCTTTAAAGTCTTTATTGAATTTGTTACAATATTGCTTCTGTTTTATACTTTGGTTTTTTGGCCATGAGATCTTAGCTCCTTGACCAGGGATAGAACCAGCACCCTCTGTAATTAGAAGGCAAAATCTTAACCACTGGACTGCCAGGGAAGTCCTAAAAATAGTAGGGTATTAAAATGAGCTTTTCTGTGAAAATGTCCTTACTCATCTCTTTTAACTTTCAACATTCAAGATAAGACTATCTATTCTGGTACCATTCAAAAGCACATCAGTAACAGTAGAAAACATTTAGTCATTTGTTTTACAGAGGAATGTTTGGCTTTTCCATGAAATTAAAATGAATGGGAAAAGCAAGGCAAAAATATGCTTCAGGTAAGAAAGACTGAGAAAGAAATTATTTTATTTCAAGCACTCCCACTAATTGGGGCTCAAGTGAGCCTCTGTGGGAGATGAACACTTGCTGGAGTAGAGTAAGCAGAGAGAAAAATGGGAATTTTCATTCTATGTATAAGTGAATGAAAATTAGCTTAAAGATGGAGGTTAGAAACTACAGCTGGGAAAAAACAAAAAGGACCAAGTTTTAGACATGCTCTAAAATTATTCCAATTTCAATCAATTTCAGTAGAAAAATATTCAAATGAAAGGAAAAAAAATCAGCTACTATTTTTAAGCTTCTTCATTTTTATGTTGTTCTGCTGACTTAAAACGAAGAACTAGCTGATCAGATTGAAACATATGTGATGTCATTTAAAAACAGATACGCATGCATGAGTGTGCATAAACATTTTTAAAATTTAAAATACTATTTTTCCAATTGTCTTGTCACCATTTGCTGAGGAAAAAAGATATGCCTTATACTATATACACTTGCTAGGTGATTTTTATCTTGCTATAGAGATAAATCTGGAAGAAATTTTCATTGATATTAACATTCCCATTGTCTCCTCAAAACTGAGTTTGATAGAGGATCATTTAGATAAACTACTTAACAATAGGTTAAAGTGTACTGCAATGTTGTATTGATCACTGAGAAAAGTTGATCACAATTCTCTTCAAATAACTGAAGTGCCCAGTAAATTAAAAATTGTTACTAAAGATAAATTGATCCCACCATATATGATATTGAAGAAAGATGAATTTGTACTGTGTTTATATTCTACTGGCTATTTGAATCAGCATGTGAAAAAATTATACTGATAATATATTTTATGAATGTTGGTAGCATTTATGAGTTTGTTTTTTTTTAACAGTTAATAAACAAAATCTTTCTAGAAAAGACTAAGAGATTTCTGTGTCTTCTTAAAATAAAACTGCAAAACAATCTCCTCTTTCTGCATTTATGAAATACAGAAGTATGTGGTCTGTTGTTTTTGTTTTTTTCAGAGACTGGTTAATCGTCCACTTGTGGACTTAGCTAGCTAGCTCTGTACTTTAGCTATGGGATAAGGTTACCAAAATTTTTACTTTAAGCTTCGCCTTTTAGCTTAAAAAAGCTGTCTTAAACCCTTAAATGACAAATTAAGGGCAATTACATGTTATGTGTTTGATTAGAACATATATTAGCTTGAAATACAATTGAGTTATCACAGATGGTTAAAAATGAAAGTAAAAGAAATTATGAATTATCCCATTTGGCTGAAGGAATAATATGTTTTGCATATAAGACAAAAGCAAAAGTAAATATATATTTTTATACAGTACACAATCATGTGATGAACAAAAGCATTTTAACTCTATACACGTTTTTTCCAAAGCTTTGGTTAATTAAAATAATTGAAAGTCAACAATTAAAGTGATATCTTTTTGAGAAGTAATAAAAGAAAAGTAGAAGTTAAAACTCTCATTTAAAACTCTCAGGTATTTATTTTCAAAATTGTAAGAGAAATGTAGTAATAGAATGATGCAATATAAGTAAGGAACCTCTGCTTTTGAATTTAGTGGAATATCTTGTACAAAACAAATATCCTGCCAAAAGATATAAGGGAGAATAAGTCTAAAACTGTAAACTATAATAGTATATAGGAGTATATATGTACTATTAATAGAAAGGTAGATGATAGAATGCTTATTTGAAGGCATTTGAGAATTATTGGGACAAGCTAGCTTTATGCATAAATGTTTCAAGAAAGGAAGAAAAGTGAACCATCATTTTTCAGTCTCTGATAACCTCAGGACATTTGCACATTCTGCATAGGAGGTAAGATGCTAGACATCCAGGCAAAGGCCCTGGTCAGAAAGATAGCATTAAAAGACAAAGACACTGACTATGCTTTTGGTAGTTTGTCAGTGATAAAAATGCAAAAATCAGAAAAATCTGAAAACAGAATCTTGGTGATAAAGGGGAAAGAGCATCCAAGATGTGAGCCCCACAATCTGTTGTTTTTCCTTTAAAGTTTTTTTTTTTTTTTTTTTACTTTTTGCAACTGTATACAGCAAAAGGCTAAAAATGCAGATTACATTTTCCAGGATCTGCATATTGAGGAGTGAACTTTATATTGTAACTAGCAACATGTTAAGTAGTATTTGAAGGTTTTTAAGCATGGGTAGATGCCGTGATTAGAGCTGGAGAAAACTAACTTGGCAGCAGATTGTAGGATGGATTAGAGAAATCAGTGCCTTCAGGAGAGAAGGCCAGACAAGATATATTAATAAAACTTAAGCAGGAAGTAAACATAACTTCAACTAGGCTGCTGTAAGTAAAAATAGAAAGAAAGAAAAATGAAAAATAATGATTTAAATATCATCAACAAGTATGAAAGCAATTTGATATTGGGAACTAGACAGAAGAGTCCATCTGAGATTTTGTACTGAGCTAAGCAGGTCAGTGAGGGTCATATGCCTTCTATGGATTTGGAGTCAACCTGAAGTTTTCCATTCCTGTATCACCTCATAAGGGGCTTCCCAAGTGATGCTAGTGGTAAACAATCTGCCTGCTTATGCAGGAGACACAAGAGTCAAAGGTTTAATCTCTGGGTTGAGAAGAACCCCGGGAGAAGGAAATGGCAGCCACTTCAGTATTTTTGCCAGGGAAATCTCGTGGAAAGAGGAGACTGGCAGGCTACAGTCCATGGCATTGCAAAGAGTCTGACACAATTGAGCGACTGAGCACCATCACCTTATACATGAAACCTATTTTAGCACTGCTAACCTTTTAATATTCAAGCATTTGTCCCAAGATCCCTGAGGCATGTTTCGGGGACTAACTTAGGATGTAGCAAGGGACAGGAGGCAGGGTTTTTCATGAATGGAACATCTAAGGTTCCAGATGGAGAGAAAAAGGGGAAGAAAAGTTGAAGCTGGAAAAATTACTTTTCCTGCAGTCCATACCCTCTGTCTCCACTGTCACCCCAGCGACCACAGGCAGGAAGTGCTGCTCCTGTTGCTTAGTAACAGGGAGGAAGTGGCAGGTGGAGCAGGTGTCACTGTGCATGCAGGTCCTTGTTGTTAAATAGACAACACTGATTGTGTTGATCTGTGTCCTTCTCCTTGCCCTCCAGAAGCCACTAGTGATTTACAGAGTATGGAAGGAAAGCTCCATGGAGGGCTGGGTTCAAAGAATAAGGACATTACACCTCTTCCCCTAATCCTTCCTTCCTCTTCTGTTGACAAACCAAAATTTCTGGCTGTAATAACACAATATAAATTCTTTTATGTTGAATCTGACATTTGATGTTGAAAGATTTAAGACCATATGATTCAGTGAATGGTTTCAGTGAGATTCCAAATCTCATCGTGTGCCCGTGATAAACACAATGTTATCCCAGGCGCCAGGCCAAATTATACTGTTAACCGAGCATTTGAATGGAAGGATATTTTCATGGATCAAATCAAAACCCATTCCTGTAAAAATGTAATTTCAGTAAAATTGTGATGCTGGGGAGGGAGAAGGGAGAGCCTGAGGAATCTGAGCAAATTATACCCACTCTGCACCAAACAGTATTATTAAGAACACAGTGAAATTCACAGCGGTGATTTCATCAATAAGTGTGGTTTTTACACAAAGATGAGGACAAAGGCCAAGCTCCCAACAGTCTGCAGAGATGTGGCTTGTTTCATAGTGAGGGTAGAATACTTTGTTCAGTGACTGTACCAGCTGGAGAACATAGATCAATCTCCTAGACAACTGTTATTGCCAAGTAGTTCTGAGTTGGCCTACAGCCATTCATTGCAAAGCAAATACTGCTTGTTTGCGGGATGGTTTCCTCATTTCTTTGTGTCAAGTTCATGACAGGAAGATTTATAAGTCTGCACTGTTTGGCTTGTACATGCACACGTACAAATTTCCTTATTTGCCTTGGTTTGGAACCCTATGCAAGGAAAAAAAATGTACAGCTGAGTTGACTGCACATAGACCATCTAAATAATGATAAAAATTAACCCAAATAAAATTTTACCAATCCTGTTCATTGAAAGACATCATAAACTGGGAGCATATGCAAGTGGTGTGTATGTATATATATGCTAAGATACACAGTTTCTCAGTTGTGTCCAACTCTTTACAACCCCGGGGACTGTAGCCCACCAGGATCCCTGTCCGTGGGATTATCCTGGCAAGAATACTGGAGTGGGTTGCCATTTCCTCTTCCAGGAGATCGTCTCTACTCAGGGATCAAACCCATGACACCTGTGTTGGCAGGTGGCTTCTTTACCACTGAGCCTTCAGGAAAACCTTATCAGTTATTATTTATGTCTATTTGTATTTATTCAGTATATTGAAATTTGATAAAGAAAAATAGAGAAAAAATTAAAGAGCTATATGTAATTATTATTTTCTAAATTCTGGTACACTGTCAGCTTGCTTCACCAAATTATTTATTTACTCCTTGGAAGAAAAGTTATTATCAACCTAGATAGCATATTGAAAAGCAGAGACATTACTTTGCCAACAAAGGTCTGTCTAGTCAAGGCTATGGTTTTTCCAGTGGTCATGTATGGATGTGAGAGTTGGACTATAAAGAAAGCTGAGCACTGAAGAATTGATGCTTTTAAACTATGGTGTTGGAGAAGACTCTTGAGAGTCCCTTGGACTGCAAGGAGATCCAACCAGTTGATCCTAAAGGAGATCAGCCCTGGGATTTCTTTGGAGGGAGTGATGCTGAAGCTGAAACTCCAGTACTTTGGCCACCTCATGCGAAGAATTGACTCACTGGAAAAGACTCTGATACTGGGAGGGATTGCGGGCAGGAGGAGAAGGGGATGACAAAGGATGAGACAGCTGGATGGCACACTGACTTGATGGACATGAGTCTGAGTGAGCTCTGGGAGTTGGTGATGGACAGGGAGGCCTGGCGTGCTCTGATTCATGGGGTCGTAAAGAGTTGGACACGACTGAGTGACTGAACTGAACTGAATGAGAGAGGAAATGCCATATTATTTTTCACAGATATTTTTGCATTTTCTTTTGATTTTTTTTATTAAGCAAATCAAATTAGAAAACTTTTGATTATACACTACTATGTATTGGAGAAGGCAATGGCACCCCACTCCAGTACTCTTGCCTGGAAAATCCCATGGATGGAGGAGCCTGGTGGGCTGCAGTCCATGGGGTCGCCAAGAGTCGGACATGACTGAGTGACTTAACTTTCACTTTTCACTCTCATGCATTGGAGAAGGAAATGGCAACCCACTCTGGTGTTCTTGCCTGGAGAATCCCAGGGACGGGGGAGTCTGGTAGGCTGCTGTCGATGGGGTGGCACAGAGTCGGACACAACTGAAGTGACTTAGCAGCAGCATGTATAAAACAGATAGCTAATAAGAACCTATTGTATAGCACAGGGAACTCCACTCAATACTCTGTAATGACCCACTTGGGAAAAGAACCTTAAAAAGATGTGATACATGCATGTGTATAACATACTCACTTTGCTGTAAGACACAAAGTAACACAACATTGTGAACCAAATATACTCTGATAAAAATTCATTTAAAAAAGAAAGAAAATTTTCATTGTAGCATTAGAGTTCATACCATGTGGTTTAATGTATTAAATAATGCATTGAAAAATAAACACTTCAATGTTAGGAAAAGTAAAAGATAATTCCCTTTCTTTCACAGATAGTCATGCAGCACATGGAAGGTATATCTGAATTCGTATAGTATCTCAGAGAAGACGAGGCATGAAGATGAAGTCTATATGTACAAGGAACTTTTTATAAACCTAGCAGATACATTTCTAAAGGTCAAAATTAAAAATTTCTCATAGTTATTCAGATTTTCAGAATGCCTTTTATAGTCTCATAAAAGATTAATGAAAGATCTGTTTTACGCATTTCAATAAACCTTCAAATTGAAAATGGTTTTTGTGATATCGTTGGTTTCTTCAATCATGTATTCATACTATTTATAAATGGATTCATTTTTCTTGTGAGATTTTAAGTTGCCACTTTCATGTAAGAAATTTTACCATTTCCAAAATAGATATATCTTAATTACACCATAGCTTTAACAAATTAAAGAATATTATTCTTCCAGATTTAGGTAGAGATTAACCATTCAGATGAAAGGAGGTTTAAAGGTCCTATCTCTGGCTAATGAAGTTGACATGATTTAAAAAGGACAAAGTTCGCTTCCCTGGTGGGACAGAGGGTAAAGATCTGCCTGCCAATGCAGGAAACATGGATTCAATTCCTGATCAGAGGAGATCCCACATGTCTTGGAGCAACTAAGCCCACGCACCACAACTATGGAGCCTATGCTCTGTGGTAGTACAATCGCTAAGCCGTGTCTGACTCTTGCCACCCCACAGACTGTAGCCTGCTAGGCTCCTCTGTCCATGAGATTCTCCAGGCGAGAATACTGGAGTGGTTGCCATTTCTATGCTCTAGAGCATATTTTAAAAAGCAGAGACATCACTTTGCCAACAAAGGACTGTACAGTCAAAGCAATGGTCTTTCCAGTAGTCATGTACGGATGTGAGAGTTGGACCATAAAGAAGGCTGAGTGCCGAAGAATTGATGCTTTCAATCTGTGGTGTTGGAGAAGACTCTTGAGAGTCCCTTGGACTGCAAGGAGATCAGACCAGTCAATACTAAAGGAAATCAGTCCTAAATATTCATTGGAAGGACCGATGCTGAAGCTGAAGCTCCAATACTTTGGCCACCTGATGCAATGAACCAACTCATTGGAAAAGACCCTGATGCTGGGAAAGATTGAGGGCAAGAGGAGAAGAGGCAAAAACAACAATGATCTAGAGCCCGGGAGCCACACACACCCTAGAGTCTCTACTCTGCAACAACAGAAGGCACTGCAATGAGAAGCCTGTGCACTGCAATTAGGGAATAGCCCCCATTCATGGCGACTAGAGAAAAGCCCTGTGCAGCAACAAAGACGGAGCACAGCCAAAAATAAATAAATAAATAAATAAAAAGAACAAAGTTCAACATTATACAGACACCAATGTTGACCCATAATACTGCAGCATGAGAATCGAGTATCTTAGAAGCGGAAAGGGTTTAGAGGCAATATACAAGTAATCCATCTAAGCAAGAGATTCTTTCTTTCTGCAATGTCCCATAGGTGGTAATTTGTTTATCAAACTAAATTAATATCTTTAGTTCAGTTCAAATTTCTTTTTCTTAAAAATAGTATAGTAATTATAAACCAAATAAAAGAACTAAAATTATATCTGTATTAAACTAAATGTGCCTATCAAATATGGCCTTGATTTTCATGTTATTCACCACAAGATAAAATTCAACTATGGCAGACATATACAAAAACTGCCTTGATATACTTACTTTGTAATCACTATGCTGCATAGCAACTAGTTATTAGTTATAAACAATGAACAGCTTTGTAACTCTTCAGAATAAGCATTGCTTCTATGCAACCAAACCAGGTGTTAGTAATTTTCCCTGCTTTATTTTCATATGATTTTATTTATGTTCATGGTGAGCTATCAGAGGTAATGGAAATCTCTCCCTGATGGGGAAAAAAATCATATATTAGAAACAGCCAGAAGATGGGCTTTAAACTGTACTTGGACACAAAAACTGGAAGTAGAATTGCCTGGTGAAATTATGTTGAAAAAAGAGACTGCAAGTGTGACAAGATAATCAAGTAACAGATGTTAATAACTGATATTTAATGCTGTAATGCAAGTAAAGCACTTCATGCCTAGTACATACTAAATCTAAAACTAGATAATTAGATAATGAAGTAAATGTCTATTCTTATTGTTACATTTTTGCTTTTGGAAACAGAAAAGGAAATTTAGATTTAGAACTCTGAGGAAGGAAAGACGATGTCCTTGAATAAGAACAAGATTTGAAACAGAAGCGGCTGAACACTAACTTAGCAAATCTGCACCATGAGACAGGTAAACCTGCAGATGGAGTATCTAGTCATACCCTATAGTGCACTAAACTAGCATTTCCAAATATAAGAAGTTTGTGCTGTTATTGTCATAAATTATTTACAATCCACAGTTGCAATCTCAAAATCACTTTCCAGGACTGATTCTCAAACTCTGCAACCCTCACTGCTTGGAATCACACAAACAGAAAATGAAAAACCTAAGTATGTTTGTATGTGTCTGTGTGTTGTGTATGCAACTGAAGCAAACTAAGTTAAGTATCAGTCAGAGGAGAAATTTTTAAGTAACTTACTCTAAATTTATACCCTGAAGTAAAACATGTTTATTAAAAATATCTACATTGCGTTATAAATGTTAACCTGATAAAAGGTTTATGATGCATTAAAAGTTAAGTGAAAGTTAAGACACCCAGTCATGTCCAACTCTTTGCGACCTCATAGACTGTAGCCTACCAGGCTCCTCCATCTGTCCATGGGATTTTCCAGGCAAGAGTACTGGAGTGGGTTGCCAAGGAAAACATAATATTCAATTAATCCAAAGAAAATGACTGGATAAAAAGCATGTGTATGTGTGTGTGAGAGACAGAAATTAAACGTAATTATATTTGGAAAAGCAATATAAAAAAATTATGTCCCAAATTTTTATGTAAAAATTTGTCCTACTTTTTGATTCAAAATAAATATTTCTAGAATATCTCACAATGTATGTTGCAATAAGTGTATTAGAATGGGTGTATTGTGACATTCTTCCCTTTAGGTTCTAGTTGTAAAAATGTTCAACTAAGTATTCAGTAAAATAGTCTTAAACAATGTAATCTGTACTCCTCAAGTTACTCATAGTTTAAAATTCACAATGCTCCAGAGCTGATTAATTACATATAAATTATGTTTTCTTTGTGTGCAACTCAAAAGATAATTATGGTTAATTGCATTGTGAGGGAATAGAAGTTGTGAGTCAGAGAATAGGAGCTCCTATTATATGAAATTAAGAATTTTAAAAGTTTTCAAAAATTATTTTAAAACCAATATTTGACTTGGAAAGACTCCTAATTAGCCAGCAAATTTCACATTGACTCTGTCCACATTTAATAACATACATCTACTCTTTAATTTGATTTCTTCTGAATGTTTTCCTATGTTAGAAAAACAGAAGAACCTGCATGATGTAAATGAATTCACATATCTTTTCCTACCGATCCCCAAAATTAACCCCATGCATAGATTATATATAATTTTTTCTCAATAATTTCTTTTAAGTTTTTCATTTTATCATAAGTATCCATTTCTTTTAAACCATTCATATTTATTTACTAATGTTCTATAGATCTATAAACAAGTTTTGCTTAGAGGTTTTAAACTTTTTGTGGCATTTTACAGTCAATTTCAGGATAAATTGAGTTTCTCTCCATTCGCGTGAGATAAGGCTCAGCTTTTCTGCTTCAGTGACAGACTGAAGTAATCGCTATTTACCATGAAATTGCTCACCTGCAATTTACCTTTAGCTTTAGCGGCAAATTTATATGAGTTAATTTGGTAGTGAAAGTTCAAAATATGAACACATAATATATTTTGGACCTTGAATTAAATTATTAATCCTGAATTAGACAGAGGAAGCAACCTTATTATACAATTAATATTTTCTCTCAAATTGCCAGTTATTATAGCAAAGGCATCTTTCCCATTGAAGCTTTTCACATGCAAGGTTGAACAGGGTAATATCTCTCCCATTATCCTATTGTCTATAAAATATATGCAGCCTGCTACCTAGGAAACTTGAGTGTAGGAGGAGCCGTTCTGAGAGATTGCACATGGCTCCAGTTGCCAAGGAAACCCGTGCCTTTTCTCCTGTAAATGTGCAGAGCAGTTTCCTTATTAGGAATTGGGTTAACAGCGTTCTCAAAGGAAAAGCTGAGTGAGGAAGGTAGTAAGATTTTTTCATACATATGAACTGAATCGTAAACTCTGTATAAACTGTGATAAATTGGTTTTAGCATGTAAGTTTTAGTGATAAAAGGGAAGTTTTATGGAGTTTTCATCTGGCATAATTAAAAATATTCAAACATGCAAAATCTTGCTGTTAGAGCAGGGGAGCATACAGAAAATGAGTTTTGTTTTGTTTTTTTAAATAACAAATGGCAGATATTGACAATATATGACATTCATAAAATACTTATGGGTTGAATATACACTTTTTAAAATGACCTTGCATAAAGTTATTTTCCATGAAATACTTTTGTATGTAGCAAGTCTAATTAATTCTTTACATTTAGCCCTCTTTTAAAAATCACTGTGTCATTATTGTGCTAAAAATTGCATTTATTTTATATTCTACTATTCTATGCTTTAAGCTTTGGGGGGGTAATTAAAATACTTTAAAATATAAAATCCCAAGTCACATATTATAAATATTACATTATCATGATCTATCACAATCTATCATCATTTATTAAGCCTTCACCTATTAAACACAAAAAAACAGCCATGGTCAACATGTCTTAACAATATTCTTCAAAAAGCTTTAAAAAGCCTGGTGGACTACAGTCCAAGGGACCACAAAGAGTCAGACACAACTGAGCGACTAACACACACACATGCGAGAAAAACACCCCCAAATGTGTTTTTCTTTGCATACTTAACAAGGAGGTCATTTCTTGGAAACTTTAGCCTAGTTTTCTATGTTGAAGTATAATCACTGTGTTCTTAGGCATCCAACCTAATGCAGACAGAGTTATATGCAAGTATTTTATTGCAAAAGTAAGTAGAATAGTTTAAGTTTCTTCCTCTTTGGAAATAATTCACGAAGAACCATAATTCTTTGACTATTCTGTTGAGCAGCCACAGTGTGTGAAAGTAGGCACCCTCATATTTCTTGTAGATTCCTGTATATTGTAACAGCTTCTGTAGAACGCAATTTGGAAAATATCTTAAGTGCCTTAAAATGTCATTTGTTTATGTTGGGCTCAGTAGTATAATTTTAGCTCAACTTTCTAAAAATATAATATATGTATATATGTATAATATATGTATAAGGATAGTCATCACATCTTTTTTTTAAATTAAATTTTAACATGATCATTGGTAAAATTATAACAATAGTATACAACAGATATTATGCTGATATTCATTCATTAAGTAATCATAGTGTAAAAAATACATAATCACCTGGAAAACATTTATTAAAGAATAATAAGTGAAAAAAGATATGAAAAAATAACAAAAGAAAATACTGGAAGCATATACACCAAAATGATAAGCATAAATAGTGTGTTATCATCCCTTGTGTTTTTCTGTTTTACTTCTGCCAAGTTGTTTGCATTGACCAATCATTGCTTTTGTATTTAGAAAATGTCTTAAAGTGTTATAAAGGACAAAGTTTCTGAAGAGTTTAAGTAACATCGAGGGATACTTACAATATAATGTCAAAAGAAGAAAGGCAGCTTTGCACAATGTATTATAGATACAAACATCACAATGGCAAAGCCCTGTGTTGTTAACCCCCATCTTGGAACAGCCATTTCCCAGAGATAAGTGGGACCACTTGTAGGAAGAGGACACAGCTCTTAAAGCCAGCTGTGGAGCTGTGGGCAGAAGCCGCTAAAGGGAGTTGATATGACAGAAGCACTAGAAGCATAGAATGCAAAATAAAAGTAAGAAACAGACCGCTTGTATCTTCCAGTTGAGAACAAGATAGTATTAAATGAGAAGCCCCAATTTGTTACTTAAGGATTTCTATATGTGGAAAATTCAAATGACAGAAAGGCAAGTTTATACATAAGAATTTGGGGGAAGTGTGTGATTGGTTCTGATTTCATGTTTTGTTTTGTTTTACACTTATGCTATTTATGTATAAACAAACACATTTTTCTAAGATTTGAAAACCCAAAATATTTTCCTAATTAAAGCAACATCAAATTGTAGGATGTGGGGATGGCACCAGAATTTGATAAACTATAGCTGGCCACCAGGCTAATCCATATACAAGTCCTAGACAGTTTTATATAACTTGCAATAGATGAGTCCAAAATGGTTTCACATCCATGCTGCATGTATAAGATATATATTTGGGATACTAGTTCCTGGGTTTATGAAATAGCCCTCTCCCTACCAAGCATGTTGGCAAAATATATATATACCCTTGAATGAAAGTATCTACCAAAAATTATAGCCTAATAGATAGAACAAATGAAAAGAACTTTGAGCAGAAACTCAAAGGAAAGATCTTTTCAGAGATATAGTCTATGGCAGATATGACATAAAGTATCAAATTTTTGTTTTTGAAGTCTGCAGAATTAGATATTAACACATAATTATTGAAAATTTAATAGCTCCAAATTCAAATGTACAGTCCAGTGATTCCAGTAAATGCTGAAAGCAGTGACAAAAATCATGCCATCATTATTTTTCAGAGATTCCAAAACAAGTAAAATGGGAAAATACATTATTTATCCCAAGATATATGTGGATCTCTATGTGCCAGAAATACCTGGATAATTTGGCACCCAGCAAGGAAGGCATAAATAAACTCTATTGGAAAAAAATTAGCAGTAACCGGATGAATGTTTTTTAGTTGTGTCTGACTCTGCAACCCTATGGACACAGCACACCAGGCCTCTCTAACCTTCACTGTCTCCCAGAGTGTGCTCAAACTCATGATCAATGAGTCACTGATGCCATCCAACCATTTTATCCTCTGTCACCCCTTTCTCCTCCTGCCCTCAATCTTTCACAGCATCAGGGTCTTTTCCAATGAGTCAGCTCTTTGATGATAGGAGGAACTAAAAAGTGATTGCTTAAAGCACCTTGATTGACCAAGATACTGCAGTGGATCTCATAAACTGGAAGAAATATGTTTTTCCTATAAAGTAGGAGGACCCATTTTAAAACCAATTCTAACTCTCACCTTGACAGTGATGTTCCCAGACACTCTTGCACTGAAACCACTGGGGAAGCTTGTGTAAGTAAGTAAGTAAAGTCGCTCAGTCGTGTCTGACTCTTTGCGACCCCATGGACTGTAGCCTACCAGGCTCCTCCCTCCATGGGATTCTCCAGGCAAGAGTACTGGAGTGGGTTGCCATTTCCTTCTCCAGAAGCTTGTGTAGCCATTCTGAATGTTTCTAGCAAAGCAAGGAAAGTTAGACTCATCAGTTCAGTTCAGTTCAGTCGCTCAGTCGTCTCCGACTCTTTGCGACCCCATGAATCGCAGCACGCCAGGCCTCCATGTCCATTACCAACTCCTGGAATTGACTCAGACTCAAGTCCATCGAGTCAGTGATGCCATCCAGCCATCTCATCCTCTGTCGTCCCCTTCTTCTCCTGCCCCCAATCCCTCCCAGCATCAGTCTTTTCCAATGAGTCAACTCTTCATATGAGGTGGCCAAAGTACTGGA